>JAJIBD010003719.1:0-174223 GCA_021461705.1 Cryptotis parvus
TTTCCTGGGAATCTACCAGATTCTAGTTTCAATGCCAGGTATGAGTTACATGGAGAATCTTGACTTCATGTAACTCACTCCAAGACTCTAGCATAGTGATTCTCAATGTTTGGTTTCAGAATATCTGCATTTTACTCATATTCTTCATTCCTAATCTCTCGCATGGAGTCTTACTAGATAGGTTTGGGGGAGGGGACAAAAGTATGCATTTCATATAAGCTTGCTCTAGCAATTCTTAGATTCACTAATGGGGTAGAGACTTAAAGTTCTGTTTGTAGGAACTAACATGCCGTCTTCCTCAATTCAGTAAGTGTTAGAACATGAAGTATAAATAATTGCCCAATGGCAAGAATACTTTATAATTCTCAAGAGGAGCAACTCTGCCCAGTTTATGGACTCATAAATATGATGGATTTGTTTCATAAAACATCTTATAATTCTTTGGTCTAACTTTTCTTTTCTTAGCTTGCTGGGGGTGTTGTGTGTTTTGAATGAACTTGCTGTTGACTATGGTTGGAGGATTTTGCCCTGTCGTTCAAGTGTCATTTAAAACCTTCCCCCACTAAAACAAAACAAACTTTCACCTTTTTTTTTGTTTTTGCACCATATCCAGTGGTACTCAGAGCTTACTGATGCCTTTGCACTGAGGAATTACTCCTGGTAGGGTTCAAGGGACCATATGTGGTGAAAGGATTAAATTCGGGTAACCATTTGCAAGGCATGTGTCATACCTAGTATACTATCACTCTGACCCCCAAACTGTTGCCTTTTAGAAACTATGCGCCAACTAAGGTTTTACAAAGGCTCTTGAATCTGAGAAGAAATTCTACTTGTAAGTAGATCAACCTAATTAAAATCCCAGGACTCCTTTGTATGTCTATTTTAAAAGTTTAATGCTATCTAAAAGGGAGATGAGGCGACTTATTTTTTTAATGGGAAACACTTGATTCATTTTCTCACTTCAAAATAACTGTTAAACATTTCTAAGAAATCTTAGATGAAGAAAGAAATTTAGGTATAAGGATATACCTAGAAATTTAGGTATAAGGATAGATGTATACTGATCTATATAAAGTTGATCATTAACATCATCTAAAATTCAGGATAGATATTAGAGTCCAGCCTATAAGGTCCAAGTGGTAGGCTTCTGTTTTCCATAAAGTATTTCCTTAAAGCTAAAATCTCATCCAATCACCGTCAAATTAATTTTTTTTTGTCTTCAATAGTTTCTGTTCATGAATGGTAGATTTTACATAGGTAGATGATGGGCAAAAGATCACTGCTGTACATATGGGGTTAGAACTGGCTAAGAATAAATGAATTGATGTAGGTTTAGGGCAAATGGGAACCTTCGACATTGAGAAGATGGCAAAAAAAATCTTAAGTCTTGAGACAGCCAATCTATTAATTATTCAATTTTCTGTTCAGTTCTTCAGAATGGTAATATCCCTTCTACAAAGATTCTAAGACTAGCTGAGAAATTTGGATCACATAAAAATTTATGGAGCCCAAAATAAAGATGTAAATTTCTAGCAAATGTTAGTAAATGTCATAAATATGTAGAGTAATGAGAACTCGTCAGTGACACCAGTCAGAAAGAGTGCATTAGACAGAACTGCTTCCCCGAGAGAGCAATACTGAACAAAAACAGAGAAAATATTCCTTCCAATTTTTCTCTTTTTGACTTAGCAATTCATCCAGATCTTTATTCATTTATTCAAGAAGGATTTGCTAGTATCTTATTGTGGTCTTCACAGTGTTAATTTCTGAAGAGAGAGCAATAAGGAAGAAGAAAGGTCCTTGTCTATATTGTCATATGCCTTTACAGTTTCACTTGATTTTCATCTATTGATGATGTGCATCGTTCAGTTCGTTCGTTCGTTCGTTCCTTCCTTCCTCCCTCCCTCCTCCTCTCTTCCTCCCTCCCTCCTCCCTCCCTCCTTCCTTCCTCTCTTCCTTCCTTCCCTTCCTTCCCTCCTTCCTTCCTTCCTTCCTTCCTTCCTTCCTTCCTTCCTTCCTTCCTTCCTTCCTTCCTTCCCCTTCCTTCCTTCCTTCCTTCCTTCCTTCCTTCCTTCCTTCCTTCCTTCCTTCCTTCCTTCCTTCCTTCCTTCCTTCCTTCCTTCCTTCCTTCCTTTCTTCCTTCCATTTTTGGGACACATCCAGCCATGCTCAGGGGCCTACTCCAGGCTCAGTGCTCAGGCATCACTCCTGACATGCCTATTAGGTCTTGGGATGTGGAGATGCATCTATGGTGCTGGGTATTGTACTCAGGTTATGTGTGAGGCAATCACCTTACCGCAGTACAATGTCTCAGCCCTTCTGCTAGCTTTCAATCTTTCTATCACACTTCTCTCTTTCCTTCCCCTATCCTACCTCTTCCATCTACATCTCCTTATCCTATAGTTTATTCATCTTGCATATCTGAACTTTACACCCACTGAAGAATAACTACTTCTTTTCCCCTTCCTCTAGCTTTTTGGCAACTACCACTCCATTTCCTACTTCCATGAGCTTGACTACACGGAGAGCTTGTTAGGAGGTTCTTACTGGGCAGTGCAGCTACTTGTAAACCCTTGACTACAGAACAACCTGTTCCTGATCTGGGAGATAGGATTACTCCTGGCTCTGTATTCTATTAGTCTTTTTTTTTGTCACATCGGAACTGCTCAGGAGTTGCTCCTGGCTTTGCACTCAGGAATCACACCTGGGCTGTACAAGGGGGACCATATGTGATGCCAAGGATCAAATCCTGGTGGATCTTGGGCAAGGCAAGTGCCCTACTCACTGTACTATCTCTCCAGCCCTGTGTTTGATCTAGCAGACTCGAGCATGCAGCTTTGGGAGGGACGTGCATGGAATGGTGGGGGAGGAAAGTGACACCAGTGCAGTCAGGCAGATCAGCTGAATCAACTCTGACATTCAATGCAGTGACAGATGTTGTAGTCAGCGTGCTGTCATGCCTAAGTTTGACTATTTTCAATTCCTAGAACATATTCCTTATATCTTTTTATTTCACATCCAACCCATCATCAGATTTTATGATCTTTATAAAATTTCTAAATTACTAATGCACTGTCTATGCTTTGTCTAGATTATTGTAACAGCCACATAAGTGGAGTTCATTTTTGTACTCAAGCCTGAATCAAATCCATGTAAGAGAGACCACCAAAAGTGATGGTCCAAAGCTGCTCACTAGATCTGGTCACTCCCCCTTTTCATCCACAATATGAGTGTTCAAGTATTTCCTACACTACTTAAAAGGGAAACAGCATTAACAGTATTATTCAGTACTATTTGGGATGATTTGTTAGGTTATATTTCGGTGTCCAGACCTCTAAACTAACTCATCATAATAATAAATAAGTCTGTTCTACTTTTTTTTTTTAGTTTTGGGCCACACCCAGCAATGCTCAGGGTTACTCCTGGCTCTGTACTCAGGAATTATTTCTAGTGGTGCAAAGGGGACCACAGAGGATGCCAGGGGTGGAACCCAGGTCAGCTGCGTGCAAGGCCCCATGTTCTACTTTCTGACTTGGCAAAGCAGAATTGACAGTGGGAAAACCTGTAAAAGAAAGGATTCTGATCTTAGATGGTCTGAACGATCTTTCTTTCCTGTTATAGGACACTGTACTGGTCAGTGGTCTTGTTTCTACTCCGGAACAAGTCTAGTTGTTTGCCAAACCTGCAAGACCCCACCTACAGCTCCTTTGCCTGAACTTCCTATGAGATTTTTATACCATCCAGCCCCTTCAGATCTCTAGTTAATGTGACTTTTTTACAAGAGGCCTCCAAGATCATCCAGTTTAAAGCAGTGACCTTATCCCTCCATCATTGCTTCCCTTTATCTTATTGGAGTCATCTTCATTAGTAGACACGGCACTGTATTAATTTTCTTGTTTATTATTTCCTCTACAACTAGGTGGAATGTAAGCTCTGAAGGCAGAATGTCATTTTTGGCTTCATTCACTGCTAAATCCTCTAAACACAAAATGTGTTCCAGGAACATCATAGATTTTAAAAACATATCTGAGTGAGTTAATACAGATGCTTTGCAATCTTAAAGGTCTAACTAATCTTTTATTTCTACAATATATGTGCAAGTAGCTTTTTTTCTACCTTGAGTATCATAGGTCAATCATCTTCATGAATCGTCATTTCAGTAGATCTTAACATACTCGCTTACGGCATACAAATACAAAGATATTGCTATCACACTAGCACTTTGGTTTGATAATCATCCTGCAGTGTTTGGCTTATTGAGGTAAAAAAATGGCTTACCTCTGTTATAACAGAGAAGTGTTAGACAAGGATATAAAGATATTAGCAGGGACCAGATTTTCAAATCCATGGAAATCAGTGATGAAGAGTCTGTAGTGACAAGGTGACTATGGGGACCTCAATCCACTGGCAAAGAAATGACTTTTTGTAGGAGTCCTTTGACGAGGTCTTCAGGGAGGTAGCATAGGAAAGTGAACAGAGTTCAGGTGCAAAGGTCTTGTGCTACATCCAGGAAGAGAAGTGAGTTATAGAGCTTCCCAGTAAACGGTTTACTGCTCTGTAAAGGACATGATAAGCCTTCCTTATAGGTAAAATTGTGAGAAAAAGACCAGGAGATCAATCTGCTTTCTTGGTTTCTTTCTCACATATAGAACAATTTGAGAAACAAGCAAACAAACAAAAATCCAGACTGGTTACTGCCCACCATTTCTATGTCTGCTCTTGAGACCATTCACTGATTAATGTGAGCAGCTATTCTATATTTTAATCTGACTACAAGAATCTCTCAAAGCATGTAAATTACATATACTTCACCCCTATTTTAAATAGGAATAAAATGGCTCCTAGAGAGGTTGAAATATTTGTCCTAGTTTATGGAAATTGACTACAGCTTCATGCTATTTTGTTTGTTTGTTTTTTGGGTCACACCTGGCAATATTCAGGGGTTATTCCTGCCTATGTAATCAGGAATCAGTTGTGGTAGTGCTCAGGGACTTTATTGGATACCAGGGATCAAACTTGGGTTGGCTGTGTGCAGGTGAAGTGCTTACCCTCTGAACGATCACTCTAGCTATTTGTGCTAGTTTTTATAATTGCATTTTATTGTCTATGGAAATAGAAACCCCTTTAATTGTTGCTCATGGGATGACTTCATTTGAAAAACCATAAAAACAACTATTACTTCAGTGTGGTTCATAAAAGTGTACAAATTTAAGTCTCGTAACTGGTAACCAATTGCTCTGGTTACTCTTTTAAGTTGCTCCTCTGGTTCTATTGCATACTCTGCTCGAGCTCTTACCTGAACAACCTCAGGCTACTTTCTTAGCTTTGTAAATTAGTACTTGTTTCCTGACTGAAAAAATGGGGATAATCATATCTCATTCATTAGGTTGCTATGAATAATTAAATTTATATAGTACTAGAATAATGCCCTGTAGATAGCAAAAAAATATCCTGTGTTTATTTTTATGTTTAGATACAAAAGTAGATAAGACCAGAATAAATAAACTTTTATAATGCCCAATCGAAGCTATAGATGAGACAAGAATAAATCAGAAAATTTCTCCCCTTATTCCTGGTTTTGGATATGTATTTTTATGTACATATATACGCAAATAAGAAACTATTATGTGGATATATTATTAGAAAGTTTTGTAGTCTATAATTGTAGTAATTTCAAGCTCTCACTAGATGGCAATTGTGAGACATTGTAACTTCAGTAGCAATGAATTTACTTATGGGTCAAACCTGTATTTTGTGTCCTGCAGTGCTGTGACCTCAGGCTATCCCCACCCCACAAAGTGGTCCTTCAATGAAACTTGGTCTAGTCAGCACAGTATGTCTTCTGTGACTGCTCTTGGGACTCAGACAAACGTGACCAGTTCTCCCAATGGCAGCTTTACGGAAGACTGTATTTAACTTCTCTATCCTATTGCAAACTCCTATCAGGAGTGCTCTGGCCAGGTGTCAACACATAATTATTGGCATTATCATGGGTCCTGAATTAAGAAGATTAACCAATGGTTCTCAAAATGTGCTCCTTTTGCTACCCCCCCTCCTCCCAGCATCCTCAGTACTACCCAGGAACTTGCTAAAAATGGGAAATCCTCAATCTCCTCTCGGATGTGCTGACCAGGATGCAGTGTAAGAAGTCCTGATTATGATGTGTGCTAAGGGTGGGGAGTCTGAGATGGACTCATGTTCAGCATCATAGAATTATCTCTATTGGGGTGGTTGTCTGAGATGATTTTGTTCAATTCTCTGATTTTTTGGTGCAGGGAAGGCAGGGATTCTCTGAAGACCACAGGGTTAGGTCTGTGGTTAGGTCCTGAGACTTACAAGTTAGCAGCTTTAAAACATTTATTTTTACTTTGTAATATTTTATATTGAATCACAGTTCAGTAGACCATAACAAAATTAACAGCATTTTTTAATGACAGATTCTTTTCCAAATCTCCCTCACAACCAAGGACACTAATTCTATCTTAACACTGACTAATGAAGAAAAAGACCCTTATTTATTATATGAATAAAATCGCTCATTTTCACAGAAATTTCTATATGAATTAAAAACTATGAACACATATTTGTTGGTTTGTTCGAATATTTCTTTGCTTGCCTAGTTACACTCTGGAGAAGACCATGTTCTCTCTTGAACACATACTTTTCTCTTTCTCTTCTCTCACATCTTTCTAAATAAGTGTCTAAAAACTTTCTTGCTTTACCTCCCGACACCTATAACTCAAAATGGTGTCCTAGAAGTGAGGGAACCAAGTTAAGTATGTCATTCTTATATTCAGCATATGTTCATATATTCATGAACACATGTTCAGATGTTCAGCACTAATCATGAGACCCAGAATATGGAAACAACGCAAATGGTTCAGAACAGATGGCTGAATAAACTATGGTATGTGTACACAAGGAATACTTCTAGGCTATGAAAAGATGCAATCATGCCATTTGTTACTATGTGAATGGATCTGGAGAGCATCATCTGAGTGAAGTCAGTCAGAAAGAGAGGGACAAATAAGGAATGATCTCTCATATGTGGGATATAAAGAAACACAGCAAGGGAATAACAAATAACCAAAAGCAACAGACCCTGGGAACTTGTCTGTGGAACCGAGCTTACCAAAGTAGAGAGATGCAAGAAGTGGGGTGTGGTTTTGGGTGGGTGGCCTGAAAGAATGAGGAAATAGACACTCTGGCAGTAGGTGTGGTGTTGGGTTTTGTATGCATGAAACCCTCTCATCAACAGTATCAAATCAAAGTTAAAAAGTGTGGGAGCTGGAGAAAGAGTACAACAGGTAGAGCACTTGCCTTGCATGTGACTGACTTGGGTTTGAGCCCCACTACACCTTATGGTTCTCCAAGCCTGCCAGGAGTGCTCTCTCAGTGCAGAGCCAGGAGAAAATCCTTGAGCACTTTTGAATGTGGCCCCAACCCCCTCCAGTCCCCCAAAAAGTCTTTTTTGTGTGTGTCCTGAGTGTGACAATTATGCATATAGAAAAGTATGAAGTAGAAATCTGAAACTCTGTGTACTACAAACCAATCATAAATAAAAATGAAAATTAAAACTAATGTTCTTAATTGCTAGAGGAGGTGCATGTGCAAGGTGATCTTAGAAGTGGGCAAATAAACAAAGTTAGGCATAAGGATCAGGGTGAGTAAGATAGGCAAAAAGAAGATGCCTTCGCATTAACTTTGAATGAAGGGTAGGAGTGATTGGGAGAAAATTTTATTTTTGCAAAGAAGAATGTGTATAGGGCCATGTAAAAGAGTGGGGAGTGACAAATATTTCTTCAGTTGAAAGAAAGATGCATGTGGAGGAGTTATATTATACTCACAGTATGATTGCTTATTTTATGAGAACAGAACCAAAATAACTCCTCCACAGTTATATTATACTCACAGTTATATTATAATCACAGTATTTTAATTTTACTATAATAGATAACTAAATGAATTGCAACTGTGTACCAAGCACTACAATAAGCATTTTACTCTATTTTATCTTAAACAACTATCCAGACTCTACACTCATCTATTTCATGTTAATAGCAATGCAAACACTGTTTCATTTTTCTTAAAATAAAGTGTTCTATTTGCTTTTCTTTTTTTTTTCTTTGGTCACCCCCGGCCAGGGGTTACTCCTGCTCTGCACCAGGACACTGCGGGCTCGGGGACCAATGGGATGCGGGACCGAACCGGGCACGACCGCGCAGACAAAACGCCTTACCCGCTGGCAGCCCCCGCCCCTATTTGCTTTTCTTAGGCAGACATTGAACTTATAAGAGAGCCTTAATATTTATCTGTCGAATTCTGCAATGTTTAGTAAATATATAATTTAGAAAGACAAAGTATTCTTAATACAATTGACTTTGTACCACAAAGTAAAATAAGACTTTTGATATACTTTTGAAGAATGAATGTTCTATTTTTCTTCATTTTATTAGTTGTGATGTGGGCAATGTTTCATGATAATGGATTTGTTTTAGGATAGTGGCAAAGAAAACTTATTTCAATTCTGTAAGTCACTAAAGAAAGGAATCTGAGTAATAAGTGAGTGATCTCCTCTGAATGATTATTGGCTTTCTCTTTTTTATTTTAAAAGTAAACTTCACTGTAGATGTGCTTTTTATATAATTTATGAATATGACTCAGCGTTAGCATTTTTCTTTCTTTGCCACAGAGTACCCACAACCAAACATAAAGATTGGTTAGGACTTGAAGCAATCCTTAGGTAAACTTTAGAAATACTGGGGTACTTTGGTAATTTTTAGTGATCTCACTTTTCCTGAGAAAGCATGTTTTTCCTATTCCTAATTTTCTCACTTGCAAACTTTTTTATTTTGGAAGAGATAATTCATATGGCCTCTGTCAATTCAAATCAACTCTGAGTTTATTATTTAATGAGTAAATATCAGAAAGAACTATTCTGAATTTTCTTGGTAAAATTTTGGTTCTGTTCTCATAAAATAAGCAATCATACTAATTATTTCTGCAGAAAGTTTTAAGGGAAGTCTGAGTTAATTATGTGTTTAACCTTTAGTAATATTAAGTTAAATATTTGATTTTATTACATATTCCCACATGGTATTTTAAACATTTTAGGGGCAAAGACTTAGGCCAGTTTTCAGCAGAAATTGTTAAGACTGATTGATGGTAAGTTTGTTTTAAAGTGCAAGAGGTACTCTTATAAGATCCTAAGATTTTTCATTGTTATAATAACAAAGTGTGCATTAAAAGATCATGTTACAACTTTTGATCTTCATACTCACTCATGTCACCACTGAAAGTAAACTGACTTCAGAAAATTTAGAAATCTCAATATAATTTTCACCTTCCTTGTTTAGAGAATTTCAATGGACCAAAGCTTGCTTTATATTTAAAAATATTTAAATATTTTATTTATTATTTTAAAATATTTTTTTTATTAAAATATTTAAATATTTTAATTCTTCGGGTCCACACCCCCAACAATGCTCAGGAATTACTCCTGGCTCTATACTCAGGAATATTGATTCTTGGAGAGGCTCAGCAAACCATATGTAATGTTAGGGAACGAACTCTAGCGGGTGGCATGCAAGGCTATCACCCTTCCAACTGTCCTATCTCTCTAGCCCTGTTGCCTTACCTGGAATCAAAGGAAAGGTAATATTATCTTGATAGATGAACCTATAAGACATTTTAAAAGTTTGTGATATAGAACAAAATTTGCATTTCCTCCCTGCAGGCCAACTACAAGATTTGTTATTTGACATGAAATTGATTTTTGTTTGTTTAAGTCAGATTTTTAGATTTATCTATTTAAAGAGCAATGAATGTTGAGTAACCTCTCAATGGACGTATTGCAAGCCACAATGTGTAAGAGAAGGAAGAGTGAGAAAGTGAGAGAGAGAGAGAGAGAAAGAGAGAGAGGAGGCAAAGTACCTGCCATAAAGGCAGGCTGGGAGAGGGGGAGGGAATCAGGGGACATTGGTGGTGGGAAATGGGCATTGGTGGAGGGATGGGTGCTGGTACACTGACTGTAACTCAAAAAATGAACATCTTTGTAATTGTATATCTCATGGTGGTATAATAAAAATTTATAAAATAAATATAGGAAAATGTAGATAAGAATATAGAAATATCTAAAATTCTGCACTTGGTTGGCTTTTCATAGTAATTTTATTTGTTTTACTCAAGGTAAACATTAAGAAATTTGCTTTTATTCCAGTTCTTCCTTACATGTGTTCTCTTCAAGCTTGAGCCCTAGCACCCCTATGGTCCACTGAGTCTCACCAGAAATGGTCCCTGAGCATGGGGCCAGAGCACCATGTCCTGAGTACCACTGGGTGTGACCCAAAATAAAAACATAAGATAGATTCCAACAAGATACATATTATAGATTTTTAAAAATGTTTTCTAATACCATTTTAAAATTTTGTTTCTATTTGCCAGTAGCATAAAACAATATAGGATTTAAGGGCATAACACTTGTGGTGTTTACTTAATACCACAGTGAAACATTGCATTTTGAAGCCTTCTTTAAAAATTGAAATACAATTAGCTTAAACATACCATTTTGGGGAGAGAACTCTGCCAAGCAGTCAGCGCTCAAGAGGTGGGGTCCTATCCTGGAAATATATGGCCAGTTAGACCTGATGGTTCAGTACTTGGATTTGATGATATCCTGAGGTTCAGGCCCAGCAGTTCTGAGGACCACCAGGGTGGTGGCAGGGGCACCTTGTGTTGAGAAGCACATGTAAGTAAGTGCTTCTGACTCCTGACTATCTCCCGGGCACTGACACACGATCTTTAGTTTCTACTTTCAAGGATAATATGCACAATTATTGATATGGAAAAAAGTTGCAAGTGCTTTTAGGTTTCATTATTTTGTGATCTTCAATATCATTCTGACTCTCGTTTATTGCTTAATTTCCTCCCTCTCTCTTCCATAAGAGATTCAAGGTGATTTCAACCTCTTTTCCTTAAAGTAGATATAAAGTATAACGTATAGAAGAATCAAAACTCAAATTTTTACTGCTTTGAAGATACTTTTAATGTACCTGAGATCTTTGATTTGTGAATAATAGGAACTCATTAACACACAGGGAATGGTGGTGTTAAGATTTCTATTGTAACATTTTTCTTTGGAAAGGAAAGAGAAACTTTTATTCGATACCAATTTGTATACTCATTTAGAAAAAAGCTCTGGTCTTACTGTATAATATCCTCTCAGTATGTAGACCTGTTCTGTGGATAGTCATTATATTTGCTATCTAAACAATTGCCAGGCTGAAATGAATAAAGCAGAATTAATCTTAAATATTCTAATACTGTCATGACTGGTTGAATTGTGGTTTAAAGTAGTTCTAAAGTAAAAGCTGGGAGTGCTCAAGAGCTTTATTTTTGCTCCCCTTTTGCTAATTTTCAGTTTCCTAAATGAGCTAATTATGATCTAATTCAGTACAGTGCTTGAGCTTATAAAGAGGCCCAATAGACAGAAAGTTATTACTTGAGCTATTTTTTTTATTACATGCATTTTTCCTCCTAAATAAGATCCCAGTTCACCTGAAGACTTTTAGTTAGATTTCTCCAAATCTTTTTTTAGGGATTATGTGTAAAATACCTTAATGACTTGCTACAGAGAATAAAATATGCTATATTTAATACTGAGTTTATATGTATTTTATACTGTATATGTCACCTAATAGTCCACTGTCTCATTGACTCATTATGTTTAATGGAAACATATTTTAATATAAGGTGTGATAAAAGTCATAAATATAATTTATAGTTCTTTCCATGGCACTTTTGCTCTAAGCCTTTCAAGCACTTAGCAAGTGTAAAATGAGCCCTTTTAATGAATGAGAAATTTGAGGCATTAACAAAAGAAGTCTGACTTCTTCCCTGGTGTGAGAATAACTAAACAACCGACACCAATGTATAATTGCTCTACTTCTGACATATTTGTCTCAGCCATGTTAAGGCTGGTGGATAAACATGTCCAATACTATAAATCTGCATCTGGGGACTCTGAACAGTGGAATCATTTAGTCCAACCTTGTCCAAATGAGATGGTGTAAGCCACATACGTGACAACATTTTATAATAGCGACATTGAAGAAATGAAAAGAAATAGATGAGATTAATTTTTAATGTCATTTAAACCTGACATATACAACATATTATTTTAATATGCAACCAATATAAAAGAATTAAGATATTGAATATTGTTTTTACTCAAAGTCTTAAATATATAACATCTAATTTACACAGATCATATCTCAATCAAGTGCTCAGTTCATCAGCGATAAGTCATGCTACCATGGCTCATGGGTAGCATACTGGAAAGAACAGCTCTTATTATTCTGATTTGGAAGGCATATAGAGAATAATACAGAGGATTACTGTGTGGTATAGGGAACAGATTATAAAAACAAGAGTAGAATCGTAGTACATTTTATCTTAGATATGACACGTCATATTGTGTGCCTCTGAACAACGATTTAGCTCCCTGATTCTCAAATTTCTACTCTGTAAAACTCTTGTCAGGGAGGCTATGATGAAACTTAAACAAACTGTTTATAAAGTGCTCTCTTCTATCATAGATCACCGTATACATGAAAGGCTTTATTACCACCTCTGTTGTAGTTTCTTCATAGGTCACATTCTAAGTTGGTAGAATTAAAAAAAATCTGGGAATCTTCCAGCTGTCTTTTAAAGTTAACTGCTCTTTCTAAGCTAGCTTAACTTCTGTTCTTTTCCTGCAACGTTTACCCTTACTCTCACTCTTCTTAAATTTTAAAAAAGCTTAAGAAGAGTGGGAGTAAGAATTAAAGGAGTAAATTCCATATTGAATAGTCAGAGTCATTTTGGCCACTGATATAATGTTTGGCAATAAAATGAAACCTACAGGTTATTTTTATACCTATATATCATAATGACAACCATTAAGGATTGGAGTTTATTATGATCATATAATATAAAACCTCATATTTTTCAAAGTTTCAGAAAACTTCCAAATTGAACTGCGGTTTCCCAACTCTATCTATCTTCAAAATATAATACAACCACAAGAAAGTCCTTCCATAGTGGACTTGATTAATAAAACAGAGATGGATCAATTCAGTAGGTTTTCCATAGATATTTTTGGTTACAGATGTATTTCATTAATTCCAATGTATTGCAAACATACAACAAGCCAGAGCCTCGAAACAAGCCAGAAGACCCCCCACTCCATGAGGGCCTCCATTTTCCACATCCCAGACTTCCCCCTCTTCAGAACTCCACCCAGCAGACCAGCCTATCACAGCCTGGCTCATCGAGATCCACCCTGCAGCAGTCTTTCTTAAATCCAGCTCAGGTATGCTGATCCAGAGACTCACAAACATGGGGCAGAGCGCTACTGGCTCTCCCTGTGCCCAGCCGCTCACAAGGTGCCCGGGAGGGATGGCGGGTTCTAGCCCTGGCCTGCCACCCCAGCAGAGCCTCACAACAAGCCAGACGACCCCCCACTCCATGAAGGCCTCCATTTTCCACATCCAGACTTCCCGCTCGTTAGAACTCCACCCAACAGATCAGCCTATCACAGCCTGGCCGCGCATTTCATAAATAAATTCTGGATTTGGAGATGACTACAAGAATATGCAACCCACATGGCAGAGCCTGGCAAGCTACCCGTGTTGTATTTGATATGCCAAATACCAGTAACAATTATAGACCTCATTCCCATGACCTGATGGAATGGTTTGAGGCTCTTTATGTTCCTGGACCAAGCAGGTGCCCTTGGGCTGTACTTGCATGAGACAGGACAAATGGAGATGTTACTGGTGCCCACTCTAGCAAATCGATGATGAACAGAAAAACAGTGTATTGCAAACCATCTCTTTAGCATGAATCCAACATATATATTAATACCCAAACAGAAAGTGAGAATAATTTAGTTCAACCAATATTATTTATACTTATGTGTGTAAGGTACTTTAAACATTTTAATAAGCAAAATGAGTATTTCCGTGATAACTGTTACTCACAAAGAAAAGCTATTTAATCTAAGATATGGACTCATCCCACCAAAATGTATATGATAGATAATTCAGAAATGTATATTTCAAGTGTTTAAAAGACCAGAAAGAAAAATCAAGATAATTAAGATAAATTTCAGCTATCACATTTATATTTTGGGTGGTCACATAGAAGCCTAGTTATGCTAGCCTAGCTCCATACTGTAAAGCTTTCATGGCCTTCATATTTAATATTTTGTCTTTTTTTACATTTATTTTAAGTAAATTTCTTCTGTTTTGTGAAAGGAAGCATAAGTCAAGTTCATTTTCATCTAAGCATACATATATTAAAACCATTCTCTGTTTATTTGCTCAAAACTGCGTCTGACTTTCATCTTTTTTGTTAGAAAACTATCATATTAGAGAACTATAGTAAAAACATCCCAAACTTTGGACCTGCCGGAATTACTGACCATGTTGGACGTGTGATTTTTATTTTCATTTCAAATCACTGCTGTTGATCACTGAATGTAATAGTTTATTGAGTAATTTTTATGTCTTACTTTGTTTAAAAACGTTTGCACCTTAGTTTAAAAACAAAGTTTATTTTTTAAAAGTCCAATAAATATATTTTGATAGTTCCACCATAACTTTACAAGCAATTCCTTTCTCTACCTATAATAACCACCTTCTGCACTTTTATGATTTATTTTAATATTGTTATTACGATTTTTATTGGTTGGACCCTCAATGCCCTTGGCAGCAAAATTTTGTTGCATGAAATCCAGAACTAAACTTGTCCTTGGTGGCAACAATTATAAAGTTTTTCTGGACTGAGTTCAAGCGTTACTCGCTCTGACATTCTGAATGTAACCTGAGTTAGTTCAGCTTCATCAGCTTTTCCAAAGTAAGTAATCAGCAGGAGTCCTATAACTGTTGCTTAAATGAGTATATCAATATACATATATATATATTTTAATTCAATGGTTTTGGATTATAAATATTTCATTTGATTAACATCTGGCCTTAATGGATTTTAGCCAAAACAATTAGTGGTACCTGTAATAAAAATGTGATACTGTAGGAAAATCATTTATGTATTTGCATTTCTCTAGTAACTCTGAATGAATTCATTCTAGACAGGATGTAATCCTGTGGGCTTCCTTAGCTATAAGTCTGGAACTGTACTTTTTCTTTTTGTGAACTGCATCTACAGCAAGAAAGCAAAAAATCTGAGGATTCTTACATATTCCTTCTTATGAAATAAAATTAAGTAAACCATAAAAAACCCTTGTACTATTGCATGGTAGGAAATATTGAGTTGTGTGTCCAAGATTCATCCTTAAGACCAGCCTGTGGTAATAAGCATGGGATAACTCTGGATACTGTGAGATAATGTCTTTTCTTCAGAAATGGAAGGTGTCTTTTTTTCATTGAAGTTAAAAAAAATTATTATTTTCATTGTTTGTACTGAGATACAAATTAAGTAGTGAAAGAGAATTTGGCATGCTGTTATAGTATATTCATTACTGTATGTTAATAAACCGTATTTATTAGATCACACTATTTAATAATAGATTGTCTTTAGAAACATTAATATATATCACTTCAGTAATCTTAAAGGGTTATAGTTTTATTATAAACTATATAACTGAAAACTATTACAATATCAACCAGAAAAAACTTTTACCCAATTAAGAGAAATTTGATGAAGAAAAGCACAAAAAAGACATAACAAGAAGATAAATTATTTACATTTTCTTATTTGCACAGGAATTGTTGTTTTACAAATCTACAGATCTTTAATTACATAAAACCCTCAGCAAATCTTGAAAAGAAGCTTGAGTTAGCAATTTTCCTTTGCAAAAATCTAGCTGCTAGCATCTGGTGAACACTTGAATACCTTCTTAGGTTCTATGGAAATGATTATTTTAAGACTTTATTCAACATGTACTTGGACTTAAAAATCAGTTAGAATCACACTCTGCACGTGCATTTACTACTGAGGGTTTTAAAAACTCACATTAGGAACAGAGGCCTCAAGGCTTTGCTGCTGTGGAATGGGGGGGTGAGAGGAAGGAACTGCAGAAGGCTGATACCAATTGCCCCTAATTCATAGCGACAGACAAGGTTGCAGTTAAGAGGAGGATTAGCCCCACAGCAAGGTTGCTGGGTCATTTTACTGCACTAGTTTGTTTCTCACACTTACATTTAGACTTGGCCAGCTTGGGACTCTGGACAATGTCTTTGCTTGCGCTGTCCCCTGCAGCGCCGGTGCCCTCCAGAAGTTGCTTCACCAGTTGCTGCTTCACTTCCAGATCCGCTTCTGAAATGGGACAATAACATATTTGTTACTATTAAGGTCTATTGTTTTTGGATCCTAGGAGAAGTTCATAATGGTAACATACAAAAGCACTCTTCAATTAATATGCTAATATTCACTGATATTTGAGCACGCATTTAGGGGATTTTATAGATTATGCTAATTTCCAAGAATGCACCTATGCATTTAATCTTGTTTACACAGTTACCACATATATTTGGCCCAAATAAGCAATGTGCCCCCGGGATGAACCCAGAACCATGGCAGAGCCTGGCAAGCTACCCATGGTGTATTCGATTTGCCAAAAACAGTATAACAATAATGGACCTCATTCCCAACAAATGGAGATGTTACTGGCACCCTCTCTGAACAACGGGAAGACAAGTGACAAGTGACAAGCAACGTGCTGTATGTTCCTATTGCTTTCTGTAGTGTACTGTGATTTTCCTGTGAGTACTCAGGAATTTAATTCCTTTGAATAGAGATTTAAGATCTTTTGAAAAGTATTTGGGCATCTACTATATAGGAAGCAAATTTATAAGCAAATAATTTATGAGGGAGAAAAGTTAGGTTTATTTAAGGAAAGTGATTTTAGGTGGTTCATCATGTTGACTTCTCGACCTAGGTACACATAACTGCTGCATTCAGAGATTTCTGTTCCATGGAGAGTGAATGGGGCCTCTGGAGCTAGTTCATTTTTCATAAACATAGTTTTCTTTTAGATTCAGCTGTAGACCTATCTTTCCACATTCTTGGTCGAAGTCAGCCAGCATTTGTGCCGCTTGGCTAATGTTTGGTGTTATTAGAATGATGTCATAAGCGAATCAGAGGTGGTGTAGTTGCTGACCATCTATCTTCACTCCCATTCCTTCCCATTCTAATTGTCACATGTTGTTCTCGAGGGTGGCGCTGAAGAGTTTTGGTGAAATGGTATCACCCTGTCGAACCCCTCTTTTGAAATCAATGATCACTTCCTTGTAGAATGGTGAGATCCTGGTGGTGAATCCGTAATACAGCTCACGAAGGATCTTGATGTATTGTGTTTGAACACTCTGTTTGGCTAGGGCTTCGATGACTGCTTCAGTCTTCACAGAATCAAAGGCTTTCTGTAAATCAATGAACGTGAGACAGAGTGGCATCTTGTACTCCCTACAAACCTCAATGAGCTTGGTTACCGTGGGGATATGGTCGATTGTGCTGAATCCTTTCTGGAAGCCAGCTTGCTCGCATGGTTGTTCTTCATCTAGTGTTCTGCCAATCCTGTTCAGGATGACTCATGTAAACAGCTTGTAGATGACGGACAACAGGCAGATGGGACGATAGTTGCTGATGTCGTGAATGCCCTCCCTTCTTGAACAGTAGAACTGTCCTGCTGGTTTTCCATTGGGAGGGCACCTTGCATTTGGACAGGTAGCGTGTGAAGAGCCAATCTAGTGTATTGATGAGTACCGAAGGCAGATTAATCAGGTGTTCGGGTCTGACTTTGTCTGGGCCTGGTGCTGTTCCGTTCTTTATTGGCGAAATGGCATGTCGGATTTCAGAAGGGAGAACGTTGGGAATGACATATCCATCCGGTGGAATTTGGTATGTGGGAAGGTGGACATGGCTATCAAAGAGATCTGAGTAGAAGTCATGGATAATCTTCTCTATTGCATTTCTGGAAGATGTGATAGATCCATCAGGATGAACAACCTAAAACCTGAGCTGTGCAGGAGGAAGAGAGGGGCATGGAATGCCTTCAAAGGTATGGAAGAAATAGCTAAAGGACAAAGAACCTCTGGCTCGGGCACATCTCTTTGACTCCACCGTTCTCTCTGCATTAACATACGCCTTAGAGACCTGGGCCCTATGAAAGCAGGATGAGAATGCTATTCGGGTCTCCCAGAAAGGAATTGAAAGAGCTATGCTTGGAATATCACGCCTCACTCAAGTGAGAGAAGGAATCCAGAGTTCCGACCTCCGCCGCTTATTCCAGAATCGTGGACGCTGTCTCGTTTGCCAAGGTATCGAAAATCAGATGGGCTGGACATGTAATGCGATTTGGAGACAACCGCTGGACTAGAGCCGTTACTGACTGGATCCCACGGGATGTCAAAAGATCACGTGGCTGCCCACCTACAAGATGGTCAGACTTCCTTGTCAAGACCCTGAGGAATGCTTTCATATTTCATAAGGAGGCTCTTCATATTTCTGAATCAACCAAACGCCATTGGGCTACATTGGCACGTGATAGGGTCCAATGGAAATTTACTGTTGCCCACTCGAGCAAATCGATGAATAATGGGATTCAAGTGATCAAGTGATCAAGGAAAGTGAACTCTTGAAGCAACATGTTCCCACATACAATAATTACCGAGTTAGTTGTCACTCCTAGATCAGACCTAGTAAGATTTTAATTTGGCAACACTTCTATGTCTTTGTTTGCACTTTTGTTGTTCTTTAATTAATTGAATGTAACTACAATCATAGACTTCTCTATACCTAAACTGGATTTCAGGAAATTAACTTTGTGTTTTGCATAATAGATCATCTCTACTTTGTTTTGGCATCATTTCCCTTGTTAGAAAAATATTACCTACATGTGTTTTTTTAAGAAAGATTTAGCAGGAATAATGTTAGACATTCATTGAAATAAAAAGATTTTTTTTTTTTTGCTTTTTTGGGTCACACCTGGCGATGCCCAGGGGTTACTCCTAGCTCTGCACTCAGGAATCACTCCTGGCGGTGCTCATGGGACCATATGGGATGCTGGGGATCGAACCCAGGCCGGCATAGGCTCGCTGCGTGCAAGGCAAATGCCCTACCCGCTGGGCTATTGCTCCGCCCGAAATAAAAAGATTTGAAAGTGAGAATTGGTTAAGAAACAATTGTAGATTGGAGCAATGGTACAAATTGTATGAACTTTGTCTTGCCTGAATCTGACCTGGGTTTGATCCCAGCACCCAGTTCAATGAGCCTTGCCAAGAGTGATCCCTGAGCACAGAGGCAGGAGTAAGCCTTGACTACTAGCTGTTATGCGTTATGCTCCCATTTCTCCCACCCAAAAAAATAAAAGAAAAAAGAAACAACTGCAGAATAGAGTGTCCAGTATATATAGGATTTTTTGTAATGTGATACAAATTCTTCTAGAGTAGAAGCCTATTTCAATCCCAGGTATGCTCAAACCAGAACAGATACATGGGGCAGAGCTGCTACCAGCTCTCCCTGTGCTCATGAGGTGTCCGGGAGGAAGGGAGAGTTCTGGCCCTGGCCCACCATCCCCATAGAGCCTCAGAAGAAGCCAGAGGAAGCCCCCCATGATGGTAACCATTTTCAACATCTGGACTCCACAGCTCTTCAGAGCTCCACCCAAGAGAAAAGCAGATCTCAAGTCCTGCTTCTCAGCATGCCACCCTATAGAGAAGCCTATTTCAAGTCCACTTATGCTCAAACCAGAGACACAGATACATGGGGCAAAGCAGTTCTTCAGTAAATGAATGAACTGACAGCCTCCTTACTACCGCGAATATCCCACCTGCACGACAGCCTGTCAAGCTACCCAAGTCGTATTCAATATGCCAAGTACAGTAACGATAATGAACCTCATTCCTATGACCTGACTGGATTGTTTGAGGCTCTTCATGTTTCTGTAGTGAGCAGATGCCCTAGTGCTACACTAGTATGTGACAGGGACAAATGGAGACATTACTGGTGCCCGGTAGAGCAAATAAATGACCAATGGGAAGACAAGTGATACAAGTGAAGTACTTCTCAGAAAAAAAAATGCTTTTGTAACAAAGAAAATGTCTGCTATTTTCCTGATATGGCAAACACTAGTCACGTTTGACTAATGGGCCTCAAAAATGTGGTTAGTACATATTATGATACCAATATCCAAGGTCAGGTGAAGCATGGATCAGGAGGTCTTGTCAAAGGTGGAGTTATCACAAAATGTGGGAATCAGAGGCTAGGTAGACGGAATGGAACAATGTGCCAATAATTGTCGAAAGTGCTACCATTAAATACAGGCAAAAGATACACTGACTCTTTAATGTATGTATTGTAATCCAAATTAGGAAGAAAAGAAAAAAAGGAAAAATAAAGAACCACCATGGAGGCAGGCTGAGGGCGGGGGAATCGGGGACATTGGTGGTGGGAAATGGGCCTGGTGGGGGATGGTGCTGGAACACTGTTGACCGAAACCCAAACATGACATCTTATGAACTCTTTGTAATTGTGTATCTCACGGTGGTATAATAAAATATTTAAAAATTAAAAAAATGTGGTTAGTACTACTTAAAGATTAAATTTTATGTCTGAAATTTTATTTGTTAATTTGAATTTGAATAGCTACTTTTTGTATGGGTTAGAAATGTGACTCAAAGATAGAGCATTCACCTTGCATATGAAGGACTCGTGATTCCATTCCCAGCACATATACACAAAAGATTATGTGTATAAGTAGCTACTTGTGGATAGTGACTACTATAATGGAAGGAATAGCTGTAGAGTTTATCTCTAGTTTTAATACAAAATGTGAGTCCCTTTCTCTTAGTTACTGACAGTCTACTGACCAAAGTACATAGGCCTGTCTCTGACATAATGGTCTTTCCTAGGAAGGCTTTCTAGTATGTGTTTAGGTCTAGAGAGTGGATATAGTTCTGAATATTGGCTCAACTTGAGAATATGCAGACATAAATAAAGTCGGGTTAGTCATAGATGATTTAAGAACATGTTGTCTCTCGAAAGTCAGGGATGTCAAATGATCTCTAGTAATGAAATTCAACGATAATAAATTAGCCCAAGGGCTTGACTTTTTTCAGTTCATTGTTTAAGTGGTATGATGGGCAGGTAATAAAAACAGATATTATGCAGATTTCTCCACAAATATAGCTGCGTCCATGAAAAAGATACTCAAAATTTAGTATGGATAATTAGGAACAAACTGATAATACATTTGTGCCTTTCCCCAAGCCATTCTTCAATAAGTATTTATATAGCACACTACATTATACAAGGCTCAATATTTAGTACTGGAATTATAAAAACATAAAACCAAAGATTTTTAGTACTAATATATTCTTCCCAAATCATTTCCCCTTGAAAATAGTGAAAATGAAGCAGGTAAGAGATAGAATAAATATAAAAGCTGAATATTATTCTTCTGTGTATCACATATCTTACTCAATTTCTTTTTGCACAGCTTTCAGAATTAAATGCACAGGTAGATGACACAACTGTTATTTAAAATGCAATATTTGGAAGAAGCACATAAAATTGAAAGACCTCAATTATAAATTCTAGAGCATGAGATGAATCACTGTATCACTGTCTTCCCGCTCATCATCGATTTGCTCGAGCAGGCACCAGTAACATCTCCATATGACCTGTCTCATGCAAGTAGAGCCCAAGGACACCTGCTTGCTCCAGGAACATAAAGAGCCTCAAACCATTCCATCAGGTCATTGGAATGAGATCTATAACTGTTACTGGTATCTGGCATATCAAATACAACACGGGTAGCTTGCCAGGCTCTGCCATGCAGGTAGCATACTCTTGTAGTCATCTCAAAATCCAGCATTTATTGATAAACGGCGGCCGCAAGCGGCCGCTCAAGCAGGCTGTGATAGGCTGGTCTGCTGGGTGGAGTTCTGATGAGGGGGAAGTCCGGATGTGGAAAATGGAGGTCCTCATGGAGTGGAGGGTCGCCTGGCTTGTTGTGAGGCTTTGCTGGGGTGGCGGGCCAGGGCAGAACTTGTCATCCCTCCCGGGCGCCTCATGAGCGAGTGGCTGGGCACAGTGAGAGTCAGTAGCAGCTCTGCCCCAGGTATGTGAGATGAATATTTGAGAACAAAGTATTTAAAACTTCTTTCCTGTCATGAACAGACTGAATCTCTCTTGTGGTTTATAGAATTACGTGAAAAGAGAATGTATGGTATTAAATCAGGAAAACTCTTGACCTTAGAATACAGAGATGGAAAGGCCAGAAAAGAAGAAAAAATGTGGGGAGTGGGGTGGGGGAAGGGGTGTCCTAGAGCTGTAGGGCTGTTGGACACATTGGTGGAGTAGAATCAAGGTATTTGCATTTATCTAAACCATTGAAGCCAACACAACTGTAAGAATCGGATCAAAATACAATAGTTAAGCTTTAAAATGAGCCTGTTAAGGAGCCGAAGGGGTTAGAAGTGGTGGAGTTTGGGGGGGTGGGGTTGGGGGTAGGGGGGAACCTGACAACTCTGGTGAAGGCTAGTGACACTGGTATTAGGATTCGAGTTGGAACACTGTATGCCTGAAATTCTTTTATTGACAGTTTTGTAAATCATGGTGACCAAATAAAAACAAAACAAAACAAAAAACAAAAAACAAACAAAATTACTAAGAGACGTTTGTTACTGTTATGTGATGGTGTGTTATTGTTTTTCTGTCTGGAATGAAAAGTCGGCTAACACTTTTTCAGAGGGTATTTTTTTGTGACTATCCAGTCTAAAAGCGAACTACTTCTTGCAGTGTTTTTATAAATTAACTCTTGCACTTTGTAGTAGAATTTGCTTCATTTTTTTAACTGGACATTGTATTCATTTGATGTCTGCTTCAACATCAATCCTTCTGTTTTCTTCCATTCTCTCCTTGACAGAGGGGAACTTTGTTTTGTTTAGAGTAGTGTCCCTTGCAACCAGAACTAGGTCTGGTGCATGGCGGTTGTATTGTAAATATTTGCTGGATGTCTTGCAAGTACTTTTTGTGTTTCTGTAACATAGAACTTAGCAGAACAAAGGAAACATTGTTTGACACCATTATAAGAAAGCAAAAATTGTAAATTATGTGGACAATTTAAAAGCTTTGATGGTTCTGATTAGAGTCAAGTATATTGGTTGAATTTTGAAAAAAGGAAAATCTACAAACAAAATCACAACAGCATAAAATTATTTCTGGAGTGTGATTGTGATGAGAGTTCTGCTGTCAAATCAAATATTTTTAAAAAGGTACTACCACTATCAGGCTCCTTGCTTTGAAATGAAAAACGTGTACCTCCCAGCAATATTTTCTTTTGCTGCTAAATATGCCTTTTATTTACTAGATTAAGAAAAAGTCTTAGTAAAAGACTCTTCTTTCATCACTAGAAGTGTTGAAAACAGAACTTTTCCTTCCTTTTTAAAAATACTGAATTAATAAAAGCCTCTAAAATGAGGAAATGGCTTAATTATCCTATTGAGTGAATGGGAATTATTAGGGTATTCCTGCTGTTATCATTTATTTTAGGATGCCAGAACCTTAAAGGTAGAGGCTTAGTAGCTGAGTAATCACTAGAACCTATAGGAATGGGATCTGTTTCCAAGGGAAAATCCATGGGAAAAGTTTGAAATGATAACTAAAGATATGTCCTACAATTTTAGTAATTATTCAGCATACACAGACATCGACATGCAGCTGAGGTTGCATAAAGTTACCACTGAACATCTGCATTATTAGATCACTATTTTCAGTATTACATTGAGGAATATTAATATTTATAGTGTCATGACAGTATTCAATGGCTACATTTAAAGCAGTTAAATCTAAATTATTAAGTAGTAAAAAAGACTTAACACATATAAGTAAAGTATAACAGAGATTTTAATTCTATTATTTGAAGATGGTTGAGTGAGACATTAACTCTTCATTAAATAAGTAGATTTGAGAACTATTGTCTTTGGGAAGTGGCGGACAGTTGTTTTTCTTGTTTTAATATAAAATTTAACCCTCACAATTCATCTGAAGTGGAAATATTTGACGAGAAATAATTTAATGATATCTTCATTTCAGATGTATTCTCTGATATTCTTTCAGTAGATGGAAGTAAATTTAATGTTTTTCAGAGTTTTCTCATCCTTACTGAAAAATATGTTAAGTGAACCATATGAAACTATTGGATAAGCCTTGAGATAGAGTAAAATATTGAGAATATAATGATAAGTCAAAACACGGTGAGAGGTGTTATAAATAACAATGTCTGAAAAAGACAAGGCTATTTCTTTATAGAATACATATTCAAGATTCCTGCCCCTCAAGACGTTGCAGGTGTGGCTGCAGTGCCCAGCTGTGTTGGCAGGTGGCAGAGAGAGACAGGCTTTCTACATACCCAGGGCTCTGCCCCGTGGGCCCTGGATGGTGGATGGTCTGTCATAGAAAAAGACTGGTCCCCTGGGATGAACCCAGAGCCATGGCAGAGCCTCGCAAGCTACCCATGGTGTACTTGATATGCCAAAAACAGTTAACAGTAATGGACCTCATTCCCAATGAATGGAGATGTTATTGGTGCCTGCTCGAGCAAATCGATGAACTACAGGAACACAAGTGTCAAGTGACAAGTGATATTCAAGTTAAATCTAGTCTAGATTTTCATCTCTTATTCTGATATTTGGCATTATAGAGTCATGCTTAAAATGAGTCAAAGAAATGCAAAATCTTTATCTGATAAGAAACAGATAAAGATGTGGTGAACACAATGGGGATAACTTCTTTTATGGACTAATTATATTATGACATGGTTGCATTCAGTCATCTTGTCTTTTATGCCATGATTCATTCATATACTTATCCATATGATTAATTTCCTGAACATTTTTGGATACATTACATCTTACCCTAGATAACCCATGAGGCCATTTGTTTTGGATATGACAGAAAAAATATTTTTGATGAACAAAATGTGACCTATTTTAATTTCTGGTTAGAAGTTGACTATTCTTATTTAATACCAATTGATGTTAGGGATTCAGCACAGCTGATTAATTAAAATGGTCCCCTGAAAGAACCATTTTTATACCTTCCACTTAACTTTGTGTTTCTTTATAAGCACTTGTCTTATGGAATAACTAAGATCCAGACCATAGTACAAAGGAAGCAGAAGAAAGAGCATACATGCTTGGTGTGTTTGGAGAGCACAAGGTTCTGAAACCTACTGTACTTTGGTAGGAGGAGCAGGATGTGACTTGGGCTCTCTTGGAGCATTAGAATAATGTAGCTGTCTTTCTTGGGGGTTGGGTGGAGGAAATGGCTTTAATTCTCTGGATAATAATTTTTCATGCTTCAATAAAATGATTTACCTACTTAAAAAACTCTATCAATCAAAGTATAAGATTGAATTTGATTCCCAGAGACCCTTATAAAACCTTTATAAATTATGCCATAACTCAGCAGCAATAATAATAAAACCACCTATGAGTATGTCTTCTGTGTCAGGTTCTCTGGAAAGTATACTTCATATATGTTTTTTCTGTCATTTCAGTCTCACCACAGTCTCGCAATAAAACAAACTTCTTATATATAAGAATGTTTAATAAAACTTTAAATTAGTTGCACATATTTTGAAGATACAGTATATTTTTAACTTCATTCCACTCTGCAGCAAACAGTGAGTGTCCCACAATTTGGTACCTAGAAAATACTTGCTGAAATAAGTAGAATGTAATTTCTGTATTTTCCTTGAGGGGATGGTGCTTAGCAACAATTTTTGATTGGTTCTTAGCAATCTTTTTGCCTTTGAAGATGTAGCTTTGAAGACTCTGAGGAACGATTAGGTATTGAAAATAAATTATAACTCAACAAAGAAAGATGTTGCCTCATTTCTGTCTGTGGGGGAGTGAGGAAGACTTTGAATAAAGAAAGGTTGGAGAGGGGTTATGTGAGAATTGGTTAAAAAGAAGAAACAGTTCATTGTGGCAAAGACAGCTTTCATTTTCTGCACTCACTATAAATGTAAGAAAATAAGAAAGTGAAGGTGTGGTGAAGAACTTGGTATTCTGTGAAGTGTCTAAAGTATAACAACTCCTGTGGAAATGGGTGTTTACACATGATGATATGTGCTGAGCACCCTAGCAAGCTTGGGTTTATAAACAAGAGAAAGGGAGGTCAGGAGAGAGGGCAGCCTCTCAAATAAACACAGCCTTGCTTACTATTTCAGGATATGGTTTGTTAGTTTGTTCCCGTTGTAGATTCACCGTTATCCACACTGTTCAGTTCTCTGACACCCATTATGACTTTAGAGTGCTGCCTCCAGAAGGAACATGGAATGGCACGAATTATATGAACCATATCCCTCTCTCCCTGGCTTTGAAGAATTCATAGAAATATTCTTGTCCTTTGTTTCTTTTTCTTTGTATTCAGTTGTGCCAAGAGCCATCATTATTAATCATAGTCACACCGTGCTTACCTGTCTGTGCCTGCACAACACTGCAAAAAGAAAAGTAAATGGCCCCTAGCCCAAACATCCAGGAGCTCACTATAAGAAACAGATAAAGATGTGGCGAACACAATGGGGAAAGCAGGCACACAGCTGTATCAACAATGAAGTACAACAAATCAGAGAATTTTGGTATGAACTGTGAATGTGTGTGTTGTTTGTATCTGACAATGAGGTGAAATTCTGCAGTTTGCAGAAAATATATTGGCGTTTTTTTGCAGCTAAGGAAGGAAAGGGATGGTTGTGGGAGAATAATCCTACTGCTTTTGGTTAGGAGGGAGTTTTCTCTGAGTTTGTTTTTTATTTTTCCTTCCCAGATATCTACTCTAAGCTATCTACTCTATGCATCATTACATAAGTCTAAGGTCTAAGATATTTATTATAACTATTCCTGAAAAGGAGAACTTTAAAAAAAAGTAGTAATCAAGGTATAACCAGATAGATTTCCTAACTCTTCTTTCCCCTGGAAACCAAGCTACAAAAAGAAAACAAAAACCAGAATGTATTCTAATTGTACATTCCACTTATAACCAACTAGAATATGCCTACCGATTTTCCAAGGAAATGATTACTTTGGGTGAGTGGTTCCTCTTTTGCTTTTTGCCATTGTCTAAGTATTTACTGTCTGACATCTTGAACGTTGTCAAGAATTTATCTGGACTCACAGAATTCAGCTGAAAGCAAATTCCAGTCAGGTCTCTACCTCCAGCACCCTGGGCTGATAGGTATCTTTGTCTCTTAAATATATCCAGATAGGGAATTTGAAAACCTCCCCAGGAATCTTTTCCAGGGTTTATAAAATCTTCACTGCCAATAAGATATTTCCATCTAACTTAAATTCCTTTGGTTGTAATTTAAATTCATTTTCTCTTCTTTTTTGCTCATTAGAGCTAAAGAGAAAACTCCAATAACCATTCTTCTAAATTCAGTTGCTAAATACACACCTCATGCCTCTGTCCTGCACACAAAGGACTTCTATTTTAGATGTCAGATATTTATGATTTTAGTTTTTTCCTGTGGTCTCTGGCTTTTACTCAGAATAAAATCATCTAAAATCCCTTAAACTTATGTGTCTGTAATTGATTTCACGAGTTTCCTTCAATAATCTCAACATATCAACATGTGCCATTTCTCTAGTTCCAATCAGATCATATTTATTAGGTCATAAAAACCTAAAGTAATGTTGAAATTTGTATTTTATGTTTTCTTGGAATGAATGAGATGGTTATCTCAATATATTAGTGATTACTTCCTAGACTGTAGCATCATGGCCAAGCAATTTAATCCTAGCTATCACATTGGGATGGAATAGGCTATATTTTGCAACTTATAAAATGAGAAAATAAAATGGTCTTAAGATTTTACCTACCTTTAATGCACTAATAACATAAAAATTTATATTTTTTTTGGTGTTGGGGCACACACAGGGATTACTCCAGGTTCTGTGCTCAGGCATCACTTCTAGTAAGCTTAGAATAATGAGCAATAATTTCATGAATATAGTTTAAGACTTCTTTTGTCAAAATACTTGTATTCTCCTACCATTGTTATTTCTTTCTTTCATTTCCTACAGATTTTATATATAGTTAGATTATATGTATATTTTTCTCTCTTATTTCACTGCGCTTGATGTCTTTAAGTTCCATCTACATTGTCACAAATTGGAAAATTGATTTCTTTTTTAGTGAATACATAATATTTTTCTGCAAGGATATATGTACATATGTATAAGTAATCCTTGCAGTGATTTTCTGCAAGGATGTATGTACATATGTATTAGTATGTATGTATGCATGTATATATATTGCATTTTATTTATAGATGAAGTTGCCCTTAAGTGCTATTGTGTGTATGTGTGTGTGTGTGTGTGTGTGTGTGTGTGTGCTTACTCACATGCTCAGGATTTACTCCTGGCTCTGTGCTCAGGGAATAACTTCTGTGGATCATATGCCCTACTGGGGATTGAACCTGGGTTGACCATTATTTCTACCCATTACAGTCAATGTGTAACATCCCTTCACTGTTTATCAAGCAAGACCCTCTAAACTCTGCTTTTAAATTTTTTATTTTCATTTGGTTTTGGGGCCACACCCTGTTGGAAAACCTAATACTTGGGATTAAAACCAACGCTCTCACATACAAAGCATATGAGCCATCCCTTGAGCTGTCTCCCTACCTTTCACTTGTATCACTTGTATCACTGTCTTCCTGTTGTTCATCGATTTGCTCCAGCGGGCACCAGTAACATCTCCATAGTCCTGTCCCAAGCAAGTGTAGTCCAAGGGCATCTGTTTGCTCCAGGGACAGGAAGAGCGTTTACCCATTCCTTCAGGTCACAGGAATGAGGTCTATAATTGTTACTGGTTTTTGGTCTATAATTGTTACTGGGTAGCTTGCCAGGCTCTGCCGTGGGGGTGGTATACGGCTGGCCTCCACACCGTAAAATAAAGACCAGTGATAGTTAACAGTAACTGCATGACCTGACATGACGCCCAGGCCCACGGCATGAGATGAATTCATAGAGTTAAGCTGAGAGTCGGCCCAACAGTGCAGCACCAGGGAGAGCGCAGCCGGCCTGGAACCTAACTCCCGCACCCCATAAGGACCCTTCAGCCCACCAGAAGTGGTCCCTGAGCTCAGAGCCTGGAGTAAGCCCTGAGCACTGCTGGGTGTGCCCAAAATTCAAAACAAAAAAAAAAAAAAAAAGTGACTTACAGCACCCCAAAGGTTCCCCTCTGCCACAGAGAGCAAGGGTCAGCGGCACAGACTGCCCCCCCAAACCCGCTCTGCAGAGCTCGCATGCAGCTGGTCTCTGCTCCAACCCTCCCTGTCCACATCAAAGAAAGGGGCCCCGCTGAGCCAGCACTGGCCCCTGCACAGCTGAAAGAGCCACCACCGGAAACAGCACCAGGCCAAGAGTAGCTCTTCAAAGCCCAGAGGGCAGCTAGGAAGAACCCCAAGCCCGCGCCACGCCCTGACACCCGCCCCAGCCCCTGGAAACAGAGCCCCAAATTACGGGGATAAACAGGTGCTGGCGGCTGCCCAGGGTTGGTGCACCCCGACCACGACCACGGGGGAACTGCCCGCTTTAAAAAGAAAAGTGTGACAACAGGGGTCAAAACCAAAACGCTTTGCCCCACTGGAGCAAAGATCCTGAGCACCTGCGAATGACCACCCTGACACCGCCCCAGTCCCTGAGCACCTGCGACTGACCACCCAGACACCGCCCCCAGTCCCTGAGCACCTGCGACTGACCACCCAGACACCACCCCCGCCCCCGGCCTGGCCCCCTGACACCTGCCATGACACTCACCCCCTGACAAAGCCCCTGACACCAGCCCTGAGCCCCTGACGCCCACCCACCATGGAAGCCACACTGCACGAGGCAGCTCCACACTGCAGAAGCAAAAGGGCTCCGCTGAACCGCATTCGCGGGGCGAGACACCATCTGGGGGGCACATGGCCTCGCGGCATTCCATGGCGTTCACAGACAGTGGTCACTAAGCTCTGGGGGGGGGGGGGGGGACTTCCTATTCGCACAGACACTGAAGACTCAAGGCTGTGCTGAGTCTCGGACACTTGGTACACCAAGTACACCTTTAATTTGTTAAAAATTGTGACATATTAACATTTTTATGTATGACCTCCTGGACACCTACTTATATGATGATACTCTGTCAAAGGATATGTTTTATATATGTTAAATAATTTCCATTTTATTATAGCCTGAATATTTTTTGCAAGACAACTATTATGTCTTATATTAGTTGTCTTACAAAAATATTATATATATGTATATATATATATACACACACATACAAATAATTTTATTAAATCACTTTTTAGCCCATTGAAAAGAAACTCTAATTTTCCAGCTCTTATATCTTTCATATCCTGGGATCTTTTTTAAAAACACATGCTAACAAAATGAGCATTTTGAGAAAATGATGACACAGAGAGTTCCCTTCAAATAATAGTTTTATTTAAAAAACTTGAGTAGTATGGAATCTAAAACATTTACAGTATTGAAAGAATTCTCAAAAGTAGGGCATTGAAAAAAGTGCATGGCAGGAATATCTTTGGGGTGGATCTTTTTCTCTGGTGATTATATGTTGAGCCATCAGTTTTCACTTGATTTCCTCTTAAACTTTTACTGAACTTTGAATTAAGCATTGAAAGCCGCATCAGTGTTAGTCACATTACCTTCCTGACTTAAAAAAAAACCAGTGTCTGGAGAAATACTCAGAGTGGGGAGGGTGTGATGAAGGTAGATCTTTTCTCTTGATCTTTTTACCTTTCCATGCACCAGTCTGGCCTTCCTTTGCCCTCTCCTTGTCGACACACCTTCCTTTTTAAACCATTTTTTGCTTGACCTGAAAAACATTCTTCGTCAAACCTAATGACTAATTAAATAAGGGAAGACTGAATTCCATGACAGTCTAGAATCTAGGTATAAAAGTGGGATGAGTAATTATATAAACTTGAGCCACATTTCCTCTATTAGAATAGCTACCAAGGCAGCATTATTTTTTGGTCTGAGTCATAAGCCATTTCTAATGCCTCCTTTTGGGCATCTCCAATGTCCCTTTTCTTACCCCATTCTGGCACTCAGCTTTCAGTAGGGACTTTTGTACCAAATAAGCAAGGCTTATCTGGATTCACTGACTGGCTGACTGTTCTATTTAGCAATTAACAAGCATTCTAGGTGACTTTCAATGTTTTTGTCCTGACTTGGCACCATGAGGAATTCTTTGGTATTATGTGTACTTCTGAACCCTAGGTATGCCTCCTGCCTTCATGTTGGAGTTGGTGTTGAGCAAGAAGATGCATGTTTGAGTTTCCCTATACTTAGCTCTACTCTCTAAGTTCTGGATGACTTAAATAATGTTCTCTGCTACTTTTTCCAACATTTCATGTGTCTTTTATTTCTACTCCTATCCTGTCCCTTGTTTGTGACTGTTTCTCATCTCATTCTTCTGACCATATTAAACCCACAAAACAAAACAGTGGGGGAAGTAGACGGAGAATTACTATGAGGGTTTTTCCTTCTATTTGTTTTGATTCTGAGAAAACTCTCACTGTCTTCCTAATGTCTAGATTTAAATAATTATTTCCTCCTTTCAGTTTCAATTCTAAAAAAGAAAGATGGTTTTTTCTGAGCTCACAGTTCAGGATGGTTACAGAATTTAAAATATGAGTACACCGGGTCCCCGGCACCGCGAATTCCTGAAGGAGCCAGAGACCCCGGCATTGCCGGGAAAAAAAAAAAAAATGATGAGTACACTTATTTTTCTAATACACAAATCATTAAGCTACTCATTTTACAATAATAATTTAATCCATACATGTATCAGAGTGATAGAAAAATTATTTCAATTTAGGTTGGCTCAGGAATTTATGCCAATTTACATTAAAGATACTACTTTGGTACAAAGAATGCCCTTGGAAAATGTGTATGTATGTATATGTATATATAACATGTGTATATACATATATATACACATATGTGTATATATAGATATATACACATATATACACACATACACACATAAACACTATCACCTAGCATTCTAAACAAATGTAGGTTAAATGGAAGATTCTTCAATATTCCATAATTCCTCTGAGCACTAGTGGGAGTAATGTCAAGCACAGACCTAGGTGAAGCCCCTAAGCACAGCTGGATGTGCTTATAAAAACAAAAAAGGAAGGCAATCTCTTGGGGACAATCTTAGAAGTCATTCATATTAATGCACTATATGTATACCTTAAGAATTGGCATCAGGTATGGGAAGAAAGGGACTCTCAACCATTGTTGGTGGGAATGTCGACTGGTAAAGCCAATTTGGAAAACAATATGGATATTCCTCCAAAAACTAGAAATTGAGCTCCCATTTGACCCAACAATACCATTCCTGGAAATATACCCTGTAAGGTCAAAAACACACAGAAGAAGCACCATCTGCACTTTTATGTTTATGACAACACTATTCACAATAGCCAGAAACTGAAAAAGAACAGAGTGCTTGAGAACAGACAACTGGATAAAGAAACTGTGCTACGATTACACAATGGGAATATTATGCAGCTGTCAATGAAATGAAGTTATGAAATTTGCCTATAAATGTATGGAAATGGAGAGGATTATGCTGAGTGAAATTAGCCAGACAGAAAAGGACAGATACAGAATGACTGTATTTATTTGTGGGATATAAAAATAAAATAGCATGATATCAATATCCAAGGTCAGGCAAAACATGGATCAGGAGGTCTTGTCAGTGGGTGGAATCTACCGCAAATGTAATGGGAGTCAGAGGTTAGTAAGACAGAGAAGGGAACAATGTGCTAATAATTGTTGGAAATGATAATATCAGCCTGGAACTGAACATTGAATGTAGGCAAAGGGACATACGTGATAACCCCTAAATGTATATATTGCAGACCACACTATGTAAAGGGAGAGAGAGTGAGTGAGAGAGAGAGAGAGGAGAGGCAAAGTGCCTACTATAGAGGTGGCTGGGGAGGGTAGAGGGAATCAGGGGACATTGGTGGTGGAAATTCGGCACTGGTGGAAGGATGGGTGCTGGAACACTGTATGACCGAAACCCAAACATGAACATCTTTGTAACTGTATTACTCAAGGTGGTATAATAAAAAAAATTATGAAAAGAATTGGCATCAGATATAAGTTAAATTGATGTAGACAGGTAGAAGGAAAAGGACCCCATAGCAATGGAATTCCTTGGGAAGTAATAAAATGAACAGCCCAAAGCTGCAAACACCCCCTATATTTTGGGCACAGGAACTAAGGCCTGACAAGACTTCACCCAGAACCAAACAGACCCAGAGAAGGCTGGACCCCCTCCATGAGAAGCTTCAGCAGAAACAAAGGTCGAGACAAGGAATTTCCCAGAAGTCCATCAAGCAATCCCAACTCTACCCCCTTGGGAACCATGCTAGCAATGACTTTTACCTAGTCAGAATCCTTTTGGAGGGCAGCTTGGGAAATACCCTAGAAAAGCCAATGTGAGGGACTTGAGTGATAGTATAGCAGGTAGGACGTTTGCTTTGCACTTGGCCAACCTGGGTTGGGTCCCCGGCATCCCCTATGGTCCTTTGAGCTCCTCCAGGACTTATTCCTGAGTGCAGACCCAGGAGTAGCCCCTCAACATCACCGGGTGTGACCCAAAAAAGAAAAAAAAGCCAAAGTGAACAAAGGAAATGCATGCATATGCTACCTGAGCCTGTGCTACTTGTGTCCATGTGGCCAAGCACATGTGGTGCCCCAGCACCCCTACCCTCTTGATATGTGCAATGAGGCTTTGTACATCTTTGGAAAAGCCTTGGTTTTCTCTTGAGTGTGTTATTTTCTCTTTCTATTTTTCCTCCCTTTCCTCCCCTGCCTCAAAACCTCCAAATAAAATCTGGTTTTACTTCACTGCTAGTCTCCTTCTGGAATTCTTTTCTGTGAGAAGGACAAGGATCGGTGTGTGAGGCTTGGGTAAGGTTTACAACTGGCTTTTTTTTCTGCAAAGAGCAATTCCTTTCTCCAGTCTGAGTCCATGGCTTCCCAATAAATCAGGTAGTGGGGATTAACTCCAGTGCTGAAAAGGTCAAGTGGGCTTCAGGTGTGGCTTCATGGCCACCTAGTGGGGTTGGCTGAGACTCTGACTAGTGCTGCACAGGGGTTCATGGCAGACTTAATGAATCAGAGCCTTCCCAGCTGCCTTTGAGATGGCAGAGGTGCAATGGGAAAAGGGGCCATCTCTCTCTCCAACTTCAAAATAAAAGAAGAATCTGGAGAGCTGGGACAATGAACAAGGCACTTGCCTTGCATGCAGTTGATGATCTGGGCTTGATTCCCCAGCATCACATATAGTCCATGGACCCCCTGAGTAGAGCTGGGTCTACTCAGCTACTCTACCAAACCAAAATAAATCATTTCATTTAAATTAAGGAGGCCTCTGTGGCCTAAATGCTTTAACAACAAACGAACTAAACCAAAGAAAAGATTTGTTGGATTCTGGACTTTTTTACGTTATATCTTATGACTCACTTTCTTATTTTGGTTTGTCCCTCACTTTCTGCTTTAAAGTTTTTCTATTTATCATTTATTATTAGAAAATTTATAGAAGACACAAGACATACTGATTTTGAGACCAATTTAGCCATCCATATCTTGTCTCCTTTGCTATATACAATCTTAACAGAGATGTATTGTTTGTATCATACTGTGATACTAAAGAGGTAGTGAAGTATGAAATTCTTCGACTCATGTAACAGACCTAATTGAATTTACTCTGAGTATACACTTTCTACTCATAGGCTTTGGATCCATTAAGATTTAAGATAGCTTTGATCTTAGAAGCCAATATGACAAAGATGTTCAAAATTAGTTTGGGGTCCAAAAGCATAATGCTAATACACTGTGAAATCACAAATCTATAAATATGCCAGAGATTGCCAAATTTAATCTACCCTAAAGTAATGTTAGAATTTTAAGAATCTGGGGAGATGGATCACCTACTAGCCATCATTGTGAAGTCTACTGGAGTGGGATAAATCCTTACCTCTGGGGCTGCACTCAGAGTCTTATTGTTCTCTTCAGCTTTCATTTTTCCTCTACTGTACTCTCACTTCATTAGTACAGAATTAGAAACAGTTAAAGGAAGCAACACTATTCTCTAAACTCCTGGATTTGCATTATGTTCTTACTTCTTTTTGGGAGGTTAACTTCTGCTAACTCTTCACCTCTTACTCTACACGTAAAAGCCTAGTGTGCACCCCTGAGTTTGGATTTAGATGTTCAGCATATCTTCTCTTAAGTGCACTGAAGGAACCCTGTCAGAGCGATCTCCTGGTGTAACAATAGACTATTGGTATGTCTGCCCTTCCTGTCTGCCCTTCCTGTGCTTCCTCCACACAAGACCTGAAAGTTATAACTCTGTCTTCCTCAGTTCCATTCTAAGTGTCTACCACATTGTAAGATACTGCTGTGAGGATTAAATAAATTTGTTCATTCATTTAGGATTTATTCACTCAGTCCCCTCTGTGGTGTAAAAATTTCAAACTTTATATTTAGTTTCTGTGAGCATGTAAATTTGAAAAATATATCTGCTAATATATATTTCTCAATAAAATGACTGCTGACAATTATAACTTATTAGTAATATAAGAACAATAATCAATAACAAATATTTGCTTAGAACTATATAATACATAATCTTTTTAAGATGCTATCACTTAAAGTTTAATATTTTACTATTATATTTAATATTTTACTAATATATTACTATTATCTTTATTGCTATAGGTCACTCCGTAAAAAATAGGCTCCATGAAAAGCAGATGGAATAAGAAATTACCACCTAGTATCTGTTCCACTACACTTTGCATTTTAATAAAGAAATTATGGAATTCAGATACAAGTAAATATATGAGTTATTTTTTAACTTTGACTCAAAGATCTATATCACTAGTTTTTTCATATTAGTTTGGCTAAATTTTACTATCCAGAAAGAAGTTAGCTTCTAAGTAGAGTGCTTATTTTCATAAGTTAATATTGCCCAAGTAGAAATAATTTAGAAAGTTATCTGGAATGGATCAATTGATTTTCTCTACATTTCGAAAAAGAGTTGAGAAAGAGCTATAGGATACAAGTATGGATAGCCCATCTGCTATCCTTTCCTGCTTTTCCTACTTAGTTCAGAGGCCTCTGTCAACTTTTTTTAATTGATGGTGATCAGAGAGCATGACTCACCCATTTACATTTTTTGTTTTAGTTTTTGTAGACTCCAATGGTGAATGACTAGAGAATGAAATGATCGCTTTCCTCTCTGCTGCCCTGCCCCCATCAATGGTGTATTAATTGAATATGTACTTTGTGTTCATTCATCACAGTGTTGTGTTCCATTGCAATTAGATAGCCCAAATCATGGTATTTATCTTCCAGGGTACTATAATCATTTTAGTTGGAAAGCTAACATGTACACAAGAAATGATGGGAACAACATCTTGTAGCAGATAATTGTCTTCTTACTTTATGGAATCGTTTTGGGGACTGTAGGAGTTCAGATGGAATTCTTGAGGGCATGGAAATAAGTAAAGACATTAGGGAAGGTAGAGGAAACTGGATCTTGTTAAATGAGTGATGTGAGGTAAGCCAGAAAGTGAGGCAACTCCTCTTGTGAACACAGGGGAAAATTTGGCAGTGAGATAAATGTTGAGGGGACAGTAGTAAAGTTGGTGGCCTGGATACAGGAGAAAAGACAGTTTAGAGACTGGAAAACAATATGTGTCCATGGAGTGAAAGATTTCCTTGAATATAAAATGGAACATTAATAAATTATTGAAGAGGTAGGCAGAGAGAATGAGTTGTGAAATTCCATCCACAAAAATGGATCTATCTCCAAATTTGTCACTGGGTGAGTCATGCTCTCTGATCACCATCAATTAAAGGAAATATAAGAAATATTACTGCAATAAGAAATGCTTTAATTTATAAACCTAATTTGGACTTGGTCTTATCACAAAACTGTGTAATAAGTTAAAAACTGTTAAAATTTGTTAAAAATCATTTATTGTGGATGTGGGGAGAAAGGGACTCTCATTCATTGTTGGTGAGAATGCCTACTGGTCCAGTCTTTTTGGAAAACAATATTGACATTTCTCCAGAAATAGAAATTGAACTCCCATTTGATCCAGGAATACCATTCCTGGGAATAGACCTTGGGGTCCAAAAACATATAGCATAAATACCATCTGCACATCTTTATTCATTACAGGACTATTCACCATAGCCAGCATCTGAAAAAAAATCTATGGTACATCTACACAATGGAATATTATGTAGCTGTTAGGAAAACGAAGTCATGAAATTTGCCTATAAATAGATGTGCATGAAGAGTGTCATGCTGAGCAAAATTAGTCAGAAGGAAAAGGACAGATATAGAATGACTGTATTCAACTGTGGGATATGAAAAAAAATATTATGAGACTATATCCAAGGCTAGGCAAAACAGGGCCCAGGAGGAAGTGTCAAGGGTTGAAATCTACAAGTGTGTGGGGGACAAAGATCAGGCAAAATATCAAAGGGATCAGTCTGCCAATAATAGTTGGAAAAGGTAACACTAAACTAGAACTGAGTATCAAAATCAGATAAAGGGATATATATTTATGATAACCCCTTCAACATACGTATTTAAAACCACAATATGCAAAAGATGAGAGAAGAGAGAAGAAAAGTGCCTATCATAGAGGTAGGTGGGGTGGGTTGGGGGAGGTAAACAGGGGAATTGGTGGTGGGAAATGTTAAATAGTGGAGGGATGGGTGCTACAACATTGTATGACTGAAATACAATCATGAATGACTTTTTAATTGTCTATCCCATGGTGATATAATAAAAAATTTCCTATGTTAGTTGGGTCTTAGTTTTCATTTCTATAAAAAATAGAAACAAAACACTTAATTTTAAATGATAATTTGAGCTCCAACATTGGGACTTTATAATTCCTTTTGTATTTTTTTATTCATGTGCTTTTTAAAGATCACTATGATGGTTTTTCAGATTAAATTTAGTGACCTGGTACAACACCTCAAAATTTTATAGTGCTGTCAGCCCAGTAATATCACAGCAAATCTGACGGGAAATTTACATAGACCGCCAATCCCTTCAGTGAGCCTAAACACAGTAGGCTCAACTAGCACTAACCAGCAAGGGAGGTCCTCAAACATTGACTTTAGTAACATCATTGTGAGATAAAACAACTGTCACAAATTGACTATTACTGATCTAAGTTTTTATAGTTCCATTTACCTTTGTGTTCTAAGAAACAATATGAAGTAAATCTGTGCTTGCAAGGGGTAGGCTGGGTGGTGGGTGGGAAATGGGGACATTGGTGGAGGAAAAGTCACACTGATGCTGGGATTGGTATTAGAATATTTAAGTCTTGAAATAACTATTATGAACTTTTTGGTACATCACTTGTTATAATAAAAAATTTAAAACATAACTAAACAACTTAATGGCCTGGGATTAACAGTGAAAAAATAAAAACAATTGTTTTTTCAGGACAGAGAGAGTAGAGTGGGTAGGATGCTTGCCTTATATGTGGCTGATCTGGGTACTATTGGATGTGGCCCAAAATAACTTAGAATTAAGTTATTTTAAGTTAATTGTTCTAGGTGGCATGTTAGGTGTGCCATGCCTTTCTTTGTGTGGCTTGAACATTGAATCATGAGACCAAAATTTGCAGGCTAAGTAAGATTTCCAAGATATAGTCTAAATGAAAACTAGTACTTAATCAGTCTTACTGTAGTATAAATGGAGTAATATGATTATTTATTATGATCACAATTAATGTAGGTTATTTACTGAGCATGCTTATTTTATGCTAGGAATTTTGCATGTAATATATATCCCTTCATATTATTTTCATCTATTGCACACAAACACAGACTCAATGATTTTTCCCCAAATCACTAACTCACCAGCAGCAACACCGAGATTTTTTGAGTGTTCTCTACATAAAAATCTAGCAACTGTCTCTCTGCTCAATGAAAGATTCAGGCTTACATTGCTAAAACTTAATATATGACTCTAGCTCTATTTGAAGCTAGGAAAATTTCAAGTCTATAGGAAAGAAGAAAGAGTAAGTTCCGTTAGAAATAATTAAGATTAAAAATTCCCTGTTATATTTTGGCCAGAGAGTCAAATACCATGTCTGGAATTTAAAAATGGACTAAACAATCTTATGACTAATAATAGCATTTATAGTCATGAGGATTGAGACAAAAAAGTGGGGGGGGGAGCAAACAGTAAGCTTTAAGGTCAAATATTCAGTATCAAGCGTTAGAAAATACTCCAGCACCCCAGTTCAAACGTCATGAAAAGGACTAACTGAAATTGTGGCTTATGTCATTCAAGTTTTTTTGAGGAAGAAGGATATGAGACATTTGATATGACAGGAAAGGCCACTTACATACTTTCTGTCTGAGTTTCTCCTTTCTGCCAGCATTGTTGGTAAGAGGTGTTGATTAAAAATTCTTGTTTAATGAGTTTTCCTGTGGCATATTTAAAGATGGATATAAAAATTCCACTGTCAGTATTATTAAATGAATCTATGTATTATCTTTAGGGAGTCAATGAATTTGCATTTTGGTCCTAATCATTCTGATGGAATGTTTGGATTAGATGTGATTTTTTTTCCAGTGCGACTCCCTGAGTGCTTATTTAAGACACTAATCTGATGGATGAACTTTTTACAGACTAAAAGAATTCTGAAAAACAGGGTGCTTCCTAACAAACACGAAAATTGGAATTTTCAGAGAAGTCTTGGTCTTATGTTAATATCCTAATTAGTTATAGGTGATATATTTACTAAGAAAACTCTTACATTCCCCCATACCGTATACTTTGCACACATTACTTTCTAGCTCTAAGTTTACCAATGTATATGAGCCAATGTACAATGACCTGAGATGGGACACAGCAAGGCTTGGTTTAGATTTAAGTAAAAATGGTGAAGTCTGCAGTTGCTGATTATAAATCATACTAAATTTATACGAAAGAAGCTATATTGCTGCAAAATATATTTATTTTTAAAAAGGGCATCTGAGAAGTGACCCAGAGTAAAATGCAATGACGTATAAATTTGTCTTAGAAGCTTTATGAAATAAGCAGATTTATTTAGAGACTAAACATTTCAGGTCCGACCTCTCACCCTTCTTTTTAGCATTCTCATTAATTAATGCCAATCCTCTTACTCCTTTCAAGGAGTAAAGAAAAGTAGCAAAATCAGAATATATAACTTTGTTTACTCTCTAATTCTCTCAGATCCTAAGGAAAATTGTTTTCTATTTTGCTGACATTCTAGCAATTTATGTATATTTTCCCCTAACAAAAATTTTTGCTTGTCCTGAGATACATGCAGCGAAGGACTGACTTGGGAACATGTCATTAGAGACACAAGATTCTGGAAGCATAAATAGTCATCAGCATATCAACAAAACAAAACAAAGCAAGGCAGAACAAAGCAAAATAACCTAACAGACTCAGGAAATGTAATGGAGAAGAGTTAGTAGGGCTCATTCTTTCTAGCTAGATCAGGCACACTAAGGGGAACCAATCTTTGAAAATGTTTTTACCACTTTCCCAGTAGCATCAACCCAATACTATTTAGCATTAAGTGTATGTTAAATAAATAAATTAATGCATGGACAGATAGATGAATGATAGGTAGATGGATGGAAACAGATCCTTAGGACCCTTGCCAATGAAAAGAGTTTGCTGCTCACAGGTGGCCAGTATGATGCTGCATTATATTTAAGTTGAAATAGCTTCAGAACAAAGGTCAATTCCTTGTATTCCATTTCATCACAATGTCTGTTGAAATTTGGGGAAAGCATTAGATACCTACAACAAGAGCTTCATGAGTCATTTGCTTCCTTGAGCTGGGAACTTTATGATATTGGCTTTAAAAACTGCTCCCAGCTGGCCCTAATGCTTATGTTTTACTTTCATAGTGGAGCGTGCCCTTGGGGAAATATAATGTCATGACTTTCAGGTGGGTCAAATTTTAGGAAGTCCAGTAGAGCACTAAGTCAAAAACAGATGGTATCAATAACAAAAATGGAGAGATATTTGCACCATAGCCATAATGCATGGTGGTGTTCCCTGGCCCACTAGTCATAAATACATGTGTTTTTAGACATGTCTAGGGAGAAATATGTCAGAAGTTCTTATTTAAAATGTGCAAGTCTGAATTTGTCATTCAAAGGTATCTATGGTTAAATTCCCACTTGGATGTGTTTTCCATTTGCCTGATTTTAAGTGCTAACCTGGAAACAACCAGGAAGTCTTTTTATTTTTCTCCCAGCTCAGGAGAACCACAAACTTCCAGCATTTTGTTTTCATACAGGAAACTGGTTTAAGTAAATTAGTTTCTTTCTGTAAGACACAGTTGCAAGCAACCAGTCTCCTCTTGTGCAGCTGAACAGTTTACGTTTATTTAGTGCTTACATTTTGTGTAGAACACTATCAAAATTTATTTTAATTGTGTTTTATCATAACTCTCTCTTCCTTATCCCAGAGCCTATAATACTATTACACACTAAGGCAAGAAAATACAATAGCAACGTTTTTCAAATAATATCACTGCAGAGAGAAGGAGGGAGAGAGAGAGAGAAGAGAAAGATATTAAATAGAGCTCACTGGTAGTCACCTGGCAGAGTGCTTAACTTACAAAAGTTTGTCTGCCCCATGCCGAGGATTAACGATCAAAAAAAAGCTTTAGTGACAAGGCTCTAAGAATCCTAACTGATGCAGGAGTCAAGCAATCTTGATCTAAGATTTTACAACTTTATTCCACAGAAACTTGTGGATTCCGTTTTAGGAGGTGCTAAACCATTTGATATTTAACAAGGGTTAGCTTTACTGGTTTCTTTCTTCCTCAGTAGATTTCTTAAGGGACAATTTAGCATCAAGCAAGTTCTTGGGACAGCAAAAATAAAGGAGAAGGAGGATGAGGAGAAGGAGGAGGAGGAGGAGGAAAAGGAGGAGGACAGGAGAAGGAGGAGGAGGGGGAGGAGAAGCAGAAGAAGCAGAAGAGAAGAAGAAGAAGAAGAAGAAGAAGAAGAAGAAGAAGAAGAAGAAGAAGAAGAAGAAGAAGAAGAAGAAGAACAAACAAGAAGAAGAAGAAGAAGAAGAAGAAGAAGAAAAAGAAGAAGAAACAGAAGCAGAAGAAGAAGAAGAGGAAGAAGAAGAAGCAGAAGAGAAGCAGAAGAAGAAGAAGAAGAAGAAACAGAAGAAGAAGCAGAAAGAAGAAGAAGCAGAAGAAACAGAAGAAGAGAGGTGAAAAGGAAGCAGAAGAAGCAGAGAAGAAAAAAGAAGAGGTTTTCTAATTCCAACTTAAAGCTTAAACAGATGTACATAAGTATAACAGAGACTAAGTGACAGTAAGTGAAAGATCACTTATGATTAAACTCAAGTCACTTCATTCTGTCATTATCCTTACTGTCTGTGAACTTCAGTAAGTAACCTGAACTTCCATTTCTTAATTTCTGTATCTGTAAGGTGGAGACAATAATCTCCATTCTCTCTCAAGGCTGAGAGATAGGTGTTTGAACATTGTATGACTGCAACTTGATTATGAACAGCTTTGTAACTGTATCTCACAATGACTCAATAAATAGTAAATACATAAATACAAAATAAAAAAAATTTAGCTTTCAAAAACAAGTAAAAGAAAAAAAGAATCAACCAGACTAGTGTTTCCAAAACATATAGCAGAGATCTGACAAAAATGAACTGTGTGTTAGCTCTTATTGTCAGTTTTTAATATTCTTTTTTCATTGCTGAGGTTGGATAAGATTTTCTTTTTGAACAGTTGAGCCAAAATAGCATCTCATTTTTAATTGGGGTGATCCACTGTCACCCCAGTTTGCTTTGGACTGAGGGGTTTTCTGGGATAGTACATCTATACTCCTTAAATCAAGAAAAATTTGCATAATCTGGGCCAAGCATTTTTACTATCATTGGGAAAGGTGTCATGCCTGATGGCCATTATGTGAGGTATTCCTTAGATAAGGCCACCCTACAAAAACCAGTCATTTCTGATGCTTTGTGTAATCTACTTTGTGTCTGGAAAATCTTTAGATCTTTTCCCTTACATCATCTCTGCAGACCTGGGGCAAACACACATGCCAAGAGAAAGCAAGATTCTCCGGGCATCTTCAGCTGCTTGGTTTTCAATTCAGGACTTATAAATCATAGGCCCGGATGTCCGGCAGACTGGGAGGTGGACCATGGAAAGGAATCAGGATAAACTGAAATGACTTTTGCCATTGGCTTGGCCAGTATACCTTGCCAAGTGGTTTTCCCCTAAATTTTAAACAGATCAGTGTCATAAAGGGAAATGTACTCCATATGTTACTTAGGCCTTTACACTTAATTGACAAAAATGCCATCTTCTTAGAGAGGTAGAGTTTCCAGGAATTGTGTGGGATTTTTTTTTCCTAAAAGAAACTATCTCTAGAATAGTTATAAATATCTCAGTTTTTGTCAAGGATCTTGGTGGGAAAAAAAATAATACCTGATTTGAGGGTTCAGCTTCAAATGTCCCTTAAGCACATTCTCTCCTTACCTGTTAAAAGCTGTAATTTCAAAAATAAATGATGCTATTCATCCCTTTCCAAAGAGGTTTTCCTGCTTTGTTCATTTTCAGATTTACCTGAATTGAATAGAGGTCAACAAAAGCCTGAGGAGCTCAAGTATTTTTATTAGTGGAAAGAGAAGTCACAAACTGAGAGCATCAACATGCCTTTCTCATCCTCTTTAACCCAACACAGTGGGAGACAGCCACTCATTGGGGAGGTCGTGAAGTACGAAATATTGTCCCTAATTTGCTGCCTTCTTCTCCTCTTAAGAAACACTCTTCTGGAAAAGAACCATACTGCTTAGCTTAATCATAAAATTTCCTCCATCCTCTCTCTCTAAAATAACAGTAAAATTCACCTGTTTTTCCATGACCCCATCAATTTACCTCTCAACTCTGGTGGTTGAGTATGGCAATAGACTGCAGACCAGACAAGTCTGAAATCTTTTGCAATTTATGCGTCAGAGTCCCACGCCCACCTCCCCAGGTATTAGATCACATCCATTTGTTTGTCTGGTGAAGACTGGCTTCCTTTTCTGAGACTGAAAGCCAGATTTGGTTTAGCACCAGAACAGGAACCTGGAACTGTCAGTGATTTTGCAGATGTGTGAAGAATCCCAGGGGTTTTGGGGGAAAAAAAAAGAAAAAAAAGGGGGAAGGATTTTGAGAAGAGAAAGCATTTTTCAGAGGCAGAAAACAAAACAATTAATCATATGGTGACAATCACACTTATTTCTAGAATAGTGACTCACTTTCCCTTCCTTTTCAAACCATAATTTAATCCCACTTAAAAATAACTACTGAAGAACTATTAACGTTTTTTTTCTTGCTCTCTCTGTCTCTGTTTCTCTGTCTCTGTCTCTGTCTGTCTCTCTCTCTCTCTCTCCCCCCCTCTCTGTGCATGTCTCTCTCTCATTTCTCAAATTCAGAGACTTTCAGATTGCTTCCTTATTCCTCAACCAGAAAAGTGATTCATATGTGAGATAATGGAGGTGAAAAAAAGCACTGCAAAGATTTGAAACTGGAAACTAAAGGTCTAGGAAAGTCTTGGAATTGTCATAATTTTGTCCAGGGAAGTGAAACCTTCTCTGGTCTTTCTCCATCTAGAATCTGAGGACAGATTTGCATTTTGGTGCCCAAATGGAGTTCTACTCTGGTAAACATAATCTCTTAAAGGTTAAAATCTAAAGTGTAGTCAGAAATTGTTCTAAGAGAGTGTGCGTGTTTTTTCCCTAATCCAAATTTTTTCCCAGTTCATTCAAAAATTATGATTCAACAGCAGAAATTTTCAAACTCTTAACAATAAATGCATCATGAGTCTGGGATTCTTTTAAGCTGATTTTGGTTGTTAACTACTTGTTACTTGTGTAACTGTGGAGGAGTTAAAGTCCAACATTTCCAGTTTACCTATGGAATGTGAATCATTATCATAATAGTAAATAATAATACCTCTGCCTTGCACAAGCATTTTTATTAAAACAACAAACTGAGTTTTCTTACCAAGAGTAGGTAATTAAATGGATTGGATACTGGGAAATTTATTGACAACTTGTTGCTTTTTGCTCATATTTTCTAACCTTTATTAAACTTTGTTTCTGAAGAACATGTAATTTAGTTAAAGGTTGTCTTTTATTTAGATATAGTTGGCACTTCTTGAAATAGATGATGATTTCATTATTTTTTATTAACACCCTCCTATTGGTCCTTTGAGGAAAAAGATGGAGAAAATGGACCTGATTTGCGTTATATGCATTTGGAAAACTTGCCCCTCATCCATGCCATTTCTTTTTCTTGGTGGGGGCGGGGTAATGGGGTGAAGAGAGCGAATATTTGGGCAGTTGCCCAGGCAAATCTGGGAAATATTCCAGTACCACTGATGACAGCACTTTGTACTGGGATTTCTAGGTCACCTTTTCTCTAGTTTAACATATGACATAGAATTTTTTTCTGGAACATAACTTTTATAGTAAGTTAAACATCTGCATTCACCTTAGACATGTGTGATCTTTTCTAATTAAATTTTGATATGAAAATTCTTTATGCTCTTGAAAAAGTTTTCAAAACATTAAACCAAAAAGCTCATTTTCTGGACAATTTTTTTTTTGTTGGTGAATACCTAGCTGTGCTTATAGCTTAATTCTTAGCTCTGTGCTCATTGATCACTACTAGTGATGCTCAGGGGACTATGTAAAGAGCTAGGGATATAGTAGGGTCCAGTCATGGGTAAGGGAAGCACCTTAATGCAGGTTCTACCCTCCATCTACCCAAATTAATTTTTAATCACTAAGTGATGATAAATAAGGATGTCACTTAGGTTAAACACAATGGGTATGATATCAGATTCAATGTGGAAAGATACATGAGCAGTTGTAGGATTTTTTTAAAAAAACTACATCCTTTATATAAAGTATATTTACTTATTACATATTTGCTTAATGTTTGTGATTTATTTAATTATTTGTCTATTTATTTATTTAATTATTTATTTGCTTTAGGGCAACATCCACTGATGCTCAGGGTGAACTCCTGGCCCTGTGTTCAGGGGTCACTTGGGTCTGTATTTTACATCAGGGATCAAACTCAAGTTGCAGCCAATGTGGCTAAATGCACAGCAATTGTCTTATAATCAAAATTTGATTTAATTGCTTTATTGTTTTCTTTGAAAGTGGAATTATATTAATTCCTTAAATTGAGCATCAGTTTAGAAAAAGTCTTGAAAGCTTAGTTTGTTTCAACTTAGTTCAATATGCAACTATTCCAAGCTAGAAAGTGAAAACATCTGAAAACTCAGCTATGTCCTTGTTCTGATAAACTCTGTAGTCTGATATGGAGAATAAGTGTTGAACAAGTCAGTATGATGAGGATGAAGTAGAGTAAAGCAGAAAAGACAGAGCTTCTTAGAATTCCTTGGTCTTATGCATCATTAAAATTCACTTTTCTGAGCCTACTTATTTATCCTGGTGCAGGTGGTGGTCTATAGGTCACATTTTGGGACACTGATTTAGAATCAGGAAAGTCTGCCTTGAGAATAGAAGATTAATCAAGATATAATGGAAAAGGAGTTTTACATTTTTTCCACTACTATTTGTATAAAGAGTTGTCCAGAGAGTAAAGAGCTGAAACAAATATACTAGGGATAAGCAAAAGGAACAGAAGATGATGACTATTCCCTGAGACTGCCAGTCGATCCAATAAGAGAGATCTAATTCCACTGCTTCCAGCTATTAATTCTGGGGCAAAACCCATTTATTAAGGGCTGCATTCTCAGGTGACCCTTTGGAAAGCAAGGTCTAGTTTTCCAGGCAACACTTCCTAATACCAAAAAGGGAAAAAAGACAGACAGAAAGAAAAGGAAAGTATGCAACTCAGGTCTAATTTCACCCCTCAGACTATTCCCACCACTGGAAATAAAGTGGTTGGAAAATGCCTTCATAAGCAGTATTTGGTGGTATAATTAGAAAATTATCTCTTCCTAGAACATTTTGTGAAATTGTGCCGTGAGGTGTCAACAGGTCTTTGTGGGACTCTCTCCAGCAGAGATCGGCTGACATGCAAAACGCAGCAGAGTTCCAAAAAGCCACTGTAAAATCTCAAGTATGTGGAAGGAGTTTGGTCTGCTTGCCAGTATGGTTTTTCCAAAAAAGAAAATTTTGCAAAGATCAAAGAACAGAGAAGGAAGTGGGCTCTAGCCTCAGGAGGAAGGTTTTATCATCAGAATAATTCAAGCTGGTGATTTTCTGGCAAAGGAAACCTAGGGCCAAGAGCAGGAGTGAAGATGTGTGCCTTTGTTGCAGGGAAAAGAGAAATGGAGAACTGGAGCTGGAGGGGAATGAGAAGCAACCACTAACTACTCTTAAGTTAGAACCACGACCACAGACTGTCTTGAGGCCTCTGGCATCTTCTTAATTCCCTGATCTGGGACAGGACCAATAGCCATGTCTTTGGGAAAAAGTTTGGGGATGACATGTGGGTATTATAGACTTTTTGTTTTGGTTCTTTGTTTTTTATGTTTTCTTTCTTTTTTTTCAGACACAGATACATGGGGCAGAGATGCTGCTGGCTGTTCCTGTGCTCAGCTGATCATGAGGCATGTGGAAGGGAACGCAGGTTCTAGCCCTGGCCTGCCATCCCAATAGAGACTTGCAAGAAGCCAGAGGACCCCCACACCATGAGGGCCACCATTTTCAATATCTGTACTCCACAACTAGTCAGAGCTTCACCCAAGAGAAAAGCTGATCTCAGTCCTGCTCAGAGGATTCCCACCCTACAGCAAAGCCTATTTCAAGCCCAGGTATACTTGAACCAGAGACATAGATATATATGGGGCAGAACTGCTACTGGCTTTCCCTGCTTAGCAAATCATGAGGCATCTGAGAGGGAAGGTGAGTTCTAGCCCTGGCCCACCATCCCAATGAGCCTCACAAGAAGCCAGAGGAACCCCCCACACCATGAGGGCCACCATTTTCAACATCCGGACTCCACAGCTCCTCAGTACTCCACCCAAGAGATAAGCCAATCTCTACATGTTGTGGTTCATCAGTAAATGCACAAAGTGAGACCCTATTACTGAGAGTATACCACCCACGGGCAGAGCCTGGCAAGCTACCTGTGTCGTATATGATATGGCCCAAACCAGTAATAATTTTAAATCTCATTACCTTGACCTGAATGAATGGTTTGAGGCTCTTCATATTCCTGGTGCGAGCAGATGCCCTTGGGCTACACTAGCATGTGGCAGGCAGTATGGAGATGCTACTGGTGCCCGCTCGAGCAAATCAATGAACAACGAGAAGACAAGTGATACAAGTTTCTTCGTTTTTGTTTCTAGGTCATAACTGGTGGTACTTAGAGTTTACTTCTGCCTCTGTGCTTCGCATCAGTCCTGGAGAAGCTAATGGGAGTATTTATGGTGGCAGGGATTAAACCCACTTAGGCTGTATGCAAGGCAAGCACCCTATCGGCTGTATTATTACTCTAACCTCTGTATGGGCATTATAGATAATTATAGATAACACTCTGGAGTTTTTCCCTTTTTTGTGTGTGATGGGAAAATAAGGCCAACTGAAGGAGAAAATAAGTCTAAAATTGTAGCAATATAAGAAGCTGTGTTAAGGGGGTGAAGGGAGAGGTAGTGAAAATTGGAATTTAGCCAGGAAAAAGCTCTCACATGTGGTGCCAAGGATCAAATCCAGGTTGGCCACACCTTACAGCTATACTACATCTCTGCTCCCAGGGTTTTTATTACTTGATGACACTTTATTCAACTTTTTCCCTCTGGGTATAATCTCCTAATACAGGCAGACCCTGGGCCAAATCATGTAGATCCTCTGCCTTTCTTATGCTCATTTTTTAACATTTCAGGACCAAGGTAAAACAGAAGCAAGACAAACTCCCTTGATCTCTTTCCATACGTATTAGCTCAGCTCATCAGGTGGGTAAATGGCACTCCCAGAGTTGTGATGGCTTGTTACAGGCAGAGAGAAGGGGGAATGTTCCTTCAGATCACTGGGATTTCAAAGCTCTTTACATTCACCACTGATATAAAGTAGGCAGTTTTCTCCAGATCTTTGTGATACTTGGTTCTATTTCACATGAACACAGGTACTATTAAAGACTTAGTCATTCAACATAATCTACAGCTTTGAAGTTTTTTCCCAAATCAGCGCATAGCACTAGTCTTCAGTATGAGCAACAGATGAACTCTCTGTGTATGTGAGTATATGTGTATGTTTGTGTGTGTGTGTATTTTTTTGTAGTTATTCCTCTCATATTGTCTGTTAAAAATCCTGGCCCCCATCTGCCACCCACCTCTAAAACACACACAGAAGGAGAGAGACAGATACAGAATGACTGCATTTATTTGCATGGCATAAATATATATGTACATATTATGATACCAATATCCAAGGTCAAGTGAAACATATATCAGGAGGTCTTGTCAAAGGTGGAAATTATCACAAACGTGTGGGAGTCAGAGGTTAGGTAAGACAGAAAATGGAACAATGTGCTAATAATTGTCCAGGGTACTAATGCCAACCTAGAACTGAGCATTAAATAGAGGCAAAAGGATACACATGACAACCTTTTAATGTATGTTCTGTAATCCATAGTCTGGAAGGGAAGGAGAAGAGAAAGAGAGAGAAAGGGAAAGAAATAAAGAACCTGCCATGGAGGTGGGCTGGGGAAGGGGGAGGGAACCGGGGACGTTGGTGGTGGGAGATGGGCACTGGTGGCGGGATGGGTGCTGGAACACTGTATGACCAAAACCCAAATATGAACTTTTTAATTTTATATCTTTGTAACTGTAAAAACAAAAAATTAAAAAAAAATAAAACACACAGTAATCATAATGCATGTTCAATGTACCTCATTTCTCCATACTCTATTTTGATCTTCTACACTTAAGTCTTTCTATTTTCTTCCCTTATTAATTGTAGTATTTTGTTATTATAATTTTTGGCTCTGGATTTTATATCTGCTACCACTGAATCACATATAGATCTTTATTTTAAATTTGTTTATCTTGCTGCATTTTCTGCATCATTACAAGCTGACCTAAATCTTTATGGAACAAGAAAAATTAAACATTAAAAACCAATCCAAGTCATTGATCATTAAACAAGATGAGTGTGGCTCCTGGCAGCTCCTTTACTCAAATTTCACTGTTTCCCTTGATACTCTATATGAGAATGCCTTTTGCAGTGATTCCAAGAAAACCTGATATTACTCAAGAACATCAACCATACTTAAGTAGTTACTAAATCTACCATTGCAGAAGTGTAAAGGTCAGAACTGAATTCGTTACTTATGAATGACTTGAAAGTATGTACATTAAGGTAATTGAATTGATGGCACTTGTGCTCTATTCAAAAGGCAGCTAACGTACTCCAGACTCAACCCCACCCAGCCAAGGAGACAGAAGTGTTTATCTTGATTACTAGAATGGACATTTAGTAAGAACGCAAGACCATCAGTATAAAATGTGCTTAAAGTTTGGAAATCCTAACCCAAAATTATAATATGAGAATTATGCCCACGATTAGACAATTTCCTCCCATTTTTCCCTTAGGAGAATGTATCAGGTATGGCTGAGCAACTTCAGGTTTAATGAATCTGGGCTTCCCATTCTTCCTTTTCTGGATCTTAGGTAAGAAACCCCTAGTTCTAAAACTCCCAAACCCAAAATGAAAGGCAGAGACAAAGACACACACACACACACACACACACACACTCACACAAATTCACAGTGAGTGTGAAGGACAGAAGTCAAACACACACATGCACAGTGAATGCATGTGTGTTGTGTGTGTGTGTGTGTGTGTGTGTGTGTGTGTGGAGAACAAATGAATAAATCATTCTGGAAACAAAGCTGGTTTTCATTGAGAAAATTTTCCTTGTTCTTTCAAGTAAGATTACAATAGGAAGATGGAAAACTTAACTAGAGATTAACATCCTTTTGCTAGGAGTTCACACCATCATTGTTTTTCCAGTACTGAGAAAAGTAAGTGTATACAGAAACTCTTGTGGGTTTTTGGGGGTGAAGTGGGGTTGTGGGGAGGGCAAGATTATTTCTTCCTTTGCTCTATCTCAAGTGAGCCACAGGCTTAATTAATAGGAATTTATTTACTTCTCATCTATTTCATTGTAGTTATGATTAAAGACCATATAATTTAGACTTTCCCTAACACAGTTGTGTGTATGAAAACACTAAAACAAAAATTACAGAAAAGTTATGTACTGAGAAAAAAATATATGGCATTAAATCTTTTTTCTACTTTGTTATAATCACCAGTGTCTATTTGCTGATGATATTAAGGCTAGGTATATTGAACAAAGACAATAATCACTCATCTTTTTACATAAAATATGCCCCACATGGGTCGTACCTGGGGGTTGGAGTTTATTCACCCTCCAAAACAAAATGGGTTGCTCCTGGTTCTTAAAAAACAAAAGTGAGCTTTTGAGTTTTTCCAATTTTTGAAACATAAACCACAAGATTTATGTGAAAACTTTTATGTAAATCAAGTGATCTGCCTTATATTATAGTTCCTTCAACCACTACTGTGATAAATGTCTCTTTTGGGATCTTAATAAAAATGCTATCATATGAGCTTTTGCCAGCTGCAGATAATTCAAGGAAAGAAAAAGGGAAATAAAAAAAATCAAACAGCCTGTAGTCCCTTTATCTGTATTTTAACAATGTCCTTAAATTAGGAGGCAGCATACAACTTGTACTAGAGAGAAAAAACAAGTTTCTTCTTTTTACTACCAGAATAGTTCCTGATAGTTTAAATGAGTATTCAGGAACTGAGAACATGGATTTTCTATAAAAATAACGTGATTGGTTCTACACTAGTCCTGAGGCATAACTGATTTGTAACAACTTCTTAACAACATCTTTATAAATCCATTAAATGAACAAACTGTCACATTGAGTTGTTACATCAGAATTACCTGGAAATTCAAATGGGAAAGCAGGTGTTAGGCTCTAACTCTACTATTGGACCCTATAGCAGAATAACATGTAGGCAAGGTGAGGAGTTGGGAAATCTGTCACCTATTTACCAGACATAAAATCTCATTTGTCAAATTTGAAAGCTATCACCCTCCTACAGCCCTGCTGGCCCAGTCTTCTACCTTTCGCTATTTTCTTTCCTCAAATCTCAGACGTCTACTGTCTTTTTTTTTTCTGTTCTAAGCTGCCTGCTTGAGAATGTCATGTGACAATTAGAATAGGAAGGAATGAAAGTAAAGATAGATGGTCAGCAACTACACCACCTCCGCTTCTCTGATGACATAGTTCCAATAATACCAAACATTAACCAAGTAGCACAAATACTGGCTGACTTTGACTGAGAATGTGGAAAGATAGGCCTACAGCTAAATCTCAACAAAACTATGTTCATGAAAAATGAACTAGTTCCAGAGGCCCCATTCACTCTCAACAGAATAACCATTTCTTAATGCGAAGTTATGTGTACCTAGGTCGAGAAGTCAACCTGATGGACGACCTAAAACCTGAGCTGAGCAGGAGGAAGAGAGGGGCATGGAATACCTTCAAAGGCATCGAAGAAATAGCTAAAAGGACAAAGAACCTCCAGCTCCGGCTACATCTCTTCAACTCCACTGTTCTCCCTGCATTAACATACGCCTCAGAGACCAGGGCCCTACAAAAGCAGGATGAGAATGCCATTCGGATCTCCCAAAGAGGAACTGAAAGAGCTATGCTTGGAATACCACACCTCACTAAGTAAGAGAAGGAATCCTGAGTTCAGACCTCCATCAAGGAATGAGAGTCAGAAACACCGTCTCGTTTGCCAAGGCATAGAAAATCAGATGGGCTGGACATGTAATGCCACTTGGAGATGGCTGCTGGACTAGAGCCATTACCAACTGGGTCCCATGGGACGTCAAAAGATCACGCGCCACCCACCTACAAGATGGTCAGACTTTTTCATCAAGACCCTGAAAACGGTTTGAGGCTTTTGTATTTCTGGAACAAGCAGATGCCATTGGGCTACACTGGCACATGACAGGGAGAAATGGAAATGTTACTAATGCTCACTCAAGCAAATTGATGAATAATGGGATGTCAAGTGATCAATTGACCAAGCTGCCTCCTATGTACCTCACTGTGAACAGTTTCTTGGACTATTCATGTGACTCCTTTGCCAATTCAGTCAAAACTCCTGTCTATTAATGCAGAGTCCCTCTAAGTGGATGAGAAAAAGTAAAACACTTGAGATGCTTCACATCCTAGGGCTATATATGTCTACATAACTCAAGTGGGCAATGTGGAAGGGAACTATAGAAAGTAAAATAATCCAGTTTATTAAGAGGTTGAGGTTCTATGAGTGAAAATGGAAGAAATATATCGGACAAGTGAGTGTCTCCAGGAAGCAAAATCCAAGAAATCCAAGTGATCTTGGACAACTTCCCCTAGGCATACATCACAATTATTCATGACTATTTTTTTTCCATTTTCAGCATTTGTGTGGCAGAGTTGAAGAGGTAGAACCTGTGGAAAGTGAGGAACTTCATACAGAAAAAGCAAACAAAAAGCTAACAGTAGCACAATAATAGTTGGAGACTTCAACACTGCTCTATTAATGATGGATAGATCAACAAGACTGAAATTCACCAAGGAAATATTGGCCCTGAAGGAAGAAATGGAAGAAAGAGAGCTAGTGGATATATACAGGGCTTTTCATGCCAAAAAAGCTGAATACACATTTTTCTCTAGTGCACATGGAACATTCTCCAAGATAGACCACATGCTGAGCCACAAAGCATACCTCAATAGAATAAAAAAAAGATAGAAATTGTGTCAGCTATCTTTTCAGACCATGATGCACTGAAAATGGAAGTTAACCGTACACAGAAGCAGGGAGTCAAACCTGGAAACTGAACAGCTCACTGCTGAACAACCAATGGGTCATAGAAGAAATCAAACAGAAAATCCAAAAATTTCTGGAAACAAATGAAAATAAAGATACCAACTATAAGAACTTGTGGGACACGGCAAAAGCCTTGTTAAGAGGGAAGTTTATAGCTCTGCAAGCATTCATCAGGAAACAAGAAAGGGCCCACATAAATAACCTGACTACACAGCTGAAGACATTAGAAAAAGACCAACAAAAGGAGCCCAACCCAGGCAGAGAAAAGGAAATAATAAAACAGAGAGGAAATCAATGAGTTGGAAACCAAAAAAAAAAAAAAATCCAAAAGATTAATGAAACCAAGAGCTAGTTCTTTGAAAAAAATAAACAAGATTGACAAACCGTTGGCAAGACTTGTAAGTTGGGGGAAAAAGAGAACCCAAATAAACAGAATCAGAAATAAAAATGGTGACATCACAACAGAAACCACAGAAATCCAAAAGATCATCAGAGATTACTTTGAGAGCCTGTATGCCATGAAACGTGAGCATCTAGACGAAATGGATAAATTCCTGAAGTCCTATAACCACCCAGGGCTGAAACAAGAAGACCTCCAAAACCTGAATAAGCCTATCACCAACGAGGAAATAGAAATAGTAATTAAAAGTCTGCCCAAACACAAAAGCCCTATCCAGACGGATTCACTAGTGAACTCTACCAAATCTTTAAGGAGGACCTACTGCCAGTCCTTTTCAAGCTCTTCCAGGAAATAGAAGAAACAGAAACACTCCCAAACAGCTTCTATGAGGCACATATCACCCTGATACCCAAAGCAGGAAGAGACAGCACAAAGAAAGAAAACTACAGACCAATATCCCTGATGAACACGGATGCTAAGATCTTCAACAAAATACTAGCAAACAGAATCCAAAGACTCATCAAGAAGATTATATATCATGACCAAGTAGGATTCATCCCGAGAATGCAAGGATGGTTCAACATTCCCAAGTCAATCAACATAATACATCATATCAATAAAAGAAAAAAATAAAAACCATATGATCCAATAAACGCAGAGAAAGCATTTGACAAGATCCAGCACCCGTTCATGATTAAAACCCTCCAGAAAATGGGAATTGAAGGGACTTTCCTGAAGATAGTTACAGCCATCTACCAAAAGCCCACAGTGAGCATCATTCTAAATGGGGAAAAGTTGAAAGCCTTCCCCTGAGATCAGGGACAAGACAAGGTTGCCCACTCTCACCTCTTTTATTCAATATAGTACTGGAAGTACTTGCCACAGCAATCAGAGAAGAAAAGGACATCAAGGGCATCCAGATAGGCAAGGAAGAAGTCAAGCTATCATTATTCACAGATGACATGATATTATACCTAGAAAACCCTAAACTCTCTACCAAAAAACTCCTAGAAACAATAGAGGCATATAGTAGAGTGGCAGGATACAAAATCAACACCCAAAAGTCGGTGGCTTTCCTATATACAAATAACGAAAGAGAAGAAAGGGATATTAAGGAAATAATTCCATTCACAATTGTGCCACAGAAAATCAAATACCTAGGAATCTACTTAACCAAGTGTGTAAAGGACCTGTAAAAGAAAACTACAAGACACTGCTCCAAGAGATAAAAGAGGACACAGGAAATGGAAACATATTCCCTGCTCATGGATGGGGAGAATCAACATTGTCAAAATGGTAATACTTCCTAGAGCTCTGTACAGATTCAATGCAGTCCCTATGAGGATACCCATGACATTCTTCAAAGAAATTGACCAAACTCTCGTGAAATTTGTATGGAACAATAAACCCCCAAGGATAGCTAAAGCAATCCTCGGGAAAAAGAAGATGGGAGGCATCACCTTTCCCAACTTCAAACTGTACTACAAGGCAGTAGTAATTAAAACAGCATGGCATTGGAATAAAAACAGACCTGTGGACCTATGGGATAAAATTGAGTATCCTGACACCCAACCTCAAACACATGATCATTTAATCTTTGATAAAGTTGCAACGAGTCTAAAATGGAGTAAGGAAAGCCTCTTCAACAAGTGGTGTTGGGAAAACTGGGCAGCGACATGTAAAAGAATGAATTTGGACCTGTATCTAACACCATGCACAAAAATCAGATCAAAATGGATTAAAGATCTCAATATCAGACTTGAATCCATAAAGTACATTGAAGAAAATATAGGAAAAACCCTCCACGACATTGAAGCTAAAGGCATCTTCAAAGATGAAACATCACTAACAAAGCAACTAGAAGAAAAGATAAACATATGGGACTACATGAAACTAAAAAGCTTCTGCACCTCAAAAGAAACAGTGACTAAGATACAAAGGCAGTCCACAGAATGGGAAAGAATATTCATCCAATATCCATCTGATAAGGGGTTAATATCCAGGATATATCAGGCACCGGTAGAACTTTACAAGAAGAAAACAAACAACCCCATCAAAAAATGGGGAGAAGAAATGAACAGAAACTTCAGCAAGGAAGTAATTTAAATGGCTAAAAAACTTATGAAAAAATGCTCATCATCACTAATCATCAGAGAGATTCACATCAAAACAGCAATGAGATATCACTTTACACCACAGAGACTGGCACATATTCAAAAGAGCAAGAACAACAAGTGCTGGCGTGGATGTGGGGAAAAGGGGACACTCATCCATTGTTGGTGGGAATGCCAGCTGGTACAGCCTTTCTGGAAAACAATATGGACATTCCTCCAAAGACTAGAATGACCCAGCCATACCACTCCTGGGAATCTACTCTGGGAAACCAAAAATACGCAGCGGAAACACCATCCCTACTTTTATGTTCATAGCAGCATTATTCACAATAGCCAAAATCTGGAAGCAACCAGAGTGCCCAAATATTGATGACTGGAGAAAGAAGCTTTGGTACATCTACACAATGGAATGCTATGCAGCTGTTAGGAAAAATGAAGTTATAAAATTTGGCTATAAATGGATGGACATGGAGAAGATTATGTTGAGTGAAACTAGCCTGATGGTGAGAGACAGATACAGAATGGCTGCATTTATTTGCATAATATAAATATATATGTACAGATTATGATACCAATATCCAAGGTCAAGTGAAACATATATCAGGAAGTCTTGTCAAAGGTGGAAATTATCACAAACGTGTGGGAGTCAGAGGTTAGGTAAGACAGAAAAATGGAACAGTGTGCTAATAATTGTCGAGGGTACTATTGCCAACCTAGAACTGAGCATTAAATAGAGGCAAAAAGATACACATGACAACCCTTTAATGTATGTTCTGTAATCCATAGACTGGAAGGGAAGGAAAAGAGAAAGAGAGAGAAAAGGGAAAGAAATAAAGAACCTGCCATGGAGGAGGGCTGGCGAAGGGGGAGGGAACCGGGGACACGTTGGTGGTGGGAGACGGGCACTGGTGGAGGGATGGGTGCTGGAACACTGTATGACCAAAACCCAAATATGAACTTTTTAATTGTATATCTTTTTAATTGTAAAAATAAAAATTAAAAAAAGCTGACTGCACTAGAAAAGAAACATAGAAATAAACCAAAATATGCTATGAATTTTATTATTTATTAAGTCAAGCTCTGGGATCAGGTACACTTAAGTTAACCTTGGTTTGCATCTGGGTTCCTTTCCTGATAATAGGGCTTTAGGCTAATTTTCTTCCCTCCTTCACTGCCCCTTCCTTCAACTCCATTAATGTGAAAGCCAAAGTTCTGATGTTAATTTACAAGGATATGCAGGAATTGCTCTGGCTTTACCTTGTACCATTCTTAGGCTTGCTTACTAGGCTCCAATCCCACTGGCTTTCTTATTGTTTTACAAAAACACTGTGAATGCTTTTTGTTCAGAAAGGAAGGACAAATGCACCTGCTATCCTTTCTGGTATTACATTCTTCCCTAAAAATCTTCCTTGCTCATGATTTCATTTCCTTTAGGAATTTGCTCAAAGGTAACCTTTACAACTGAGTCCTTCCTTGATCATATCTATGAAATGTAGGTTCACTCGACAGCCCCTGTTTTACTTTACTTTATTTAGCTTTTTCTATAGCGCTTCACATCTGATTTGCTAGGATGTGCCTCTACTTGTTTGCTTCTTATCTACCTACAGTTTTTTATGCAAGATTCATGAAGGGCGATCTCTCTTGGCTCTTTGACCACTAAATCACCATAATCTACAGCAGTGTCTTACATATGAATAGAGTTTTGCTGAATGAAAGAATGCACTCAAAACAGTAACTGCTATTAATTGTCATCATTATCATATTTATTCTATCTTATATGAATTTAATTATTCTTTATAACATGTCTGGAATGTTAGTAGCCAAAAACGTCTTGATTCAATTAGAAATAAAAGCTGATGTTTATATCATCATTGGGCACAATCCTTCCTTAGTTACTAGAGGCAAGTAGCCTCCACATAATTTTTCCTCTTGTTTACTATGTCATGGCAGTGATGCTTATAATTTGGTAGAGGCCTGGCTTGACCAAAACGATGAAATAGATTAGGTTTGTCATACCTCATCTCTACTTTCTATATATGATATTTTTTTATTTTTTCTAAGCTTTCTGTTCGATAGAGCAAGGGCTTATTTCTCACATCATGGAAAGTTGCCTTATAAAAGCATTCAGGTTTAGTTATCAGAAAATTAAAGTACCATCATTATGAGAACTTTGGATTTTAAGAGAGGAGAGAAGAGGTTGAATAAGGCATAATCTACAGCGCAGAATTCCTTATATTGGAAGCTATTGGTGTTCATTAAGGTCACAGACACAGACAGGGAAAGTATTTCTATTACTCTTCAAATAACATTGTGAGGGGGCATCTTCTTTGGCCTGTGTATATTAGTAGCTTTCATCACCCCATTCAGGCCTACTTCTGAGTAGCCAAAAAGAGAACAGAGGGCATGAAGGAGCTTGAATAGCACAAAAATTTTTGGTGAATGTTTTTATTGTTTCATGAAAAATTAGTACAGAGAAAAGAGCATGATATTGTGAGTTAGATATCCTTGTTCTGTTTCTAATGAAGAAACATGAATATTTCACCACAAAATGGCTCAGGTATACAAACATTCAATTGGATCTCTTATGAAATTCCAGATCAATATCAAATGGTTTCTAGCTAGTGCCATAACTAAGCGGCATTATTGGGAGTCTGATCCTGCTTTTATGGAAGAATGTGGGCAAAAGTGTTCACAAATGCTGCAGACTTCAGTGCTCTTGGGCTCTGAAATGTTTGCTTTTTCAAGTCTCTAATTTTATTTTCTGTAACACAGAGAATAGGATTCTAAAAAAGAAGGAGAATAAAGATTTTTTTCAGGTATTTGTTATATTGTATTTTCAGCAAGATGCTCTATTGCCCAAAGACATGCTTTTCTTTCTCTATTAAGGAAACAAGAAGTCTAGAGGTAAGAGTTGAGGCATGTGTCCACCCATATTATGTTTGGCTCTGGAAAGAACCATTATTTTTCCTCCTTTTAAGTTTTAAATGGGGTGAAATTTTGCAAGCATAAAAGAAAAACACAGCATAAGACATTTTGCTATATACATGTTTTGTAAAAGGTAAATTGAAACCAAATGAATTAAAGGCTGCTATTTTGATTAATAGGCTACACTGAAAGCGAGCGCTCGGTTTCTTGGTTGCCTGTGCCAGGTTCTGCTATGATTTTCAATGCTCTCTAGTGAGCTGTGTCCATGGCCCTTCTCAGGGGAAAGAAAATTACATTTATGTTGTCTGAATATTCTTCTTATTTTGCCTTTCTTTACTAGAAACAAGTTCCTTTTGAATTTGGGAACCTAATTAAAAATATGGTAGTTTTTCAGGGAAGTAAGGATGAAATGTATAGATGGTAGAAAGTTCTAAGCATAAGTCATCTACTCTCCTATATGTAAGTATGGGACTTCTGACAGATAAAAAAAATGTGGTTCAGATGCCTAGTTCTAACACTGCAGGGTGCAGGTTAGGTTTAATACATTTAATCCATTTAATACAATTTAGAGTCTTGGTAATTTGGCTTGGTAGTCAATCTGTCTGTTTGAATCTCTTAGATTTCATCATTCGATGGCCTGAGAATACCATAACATAGTCATTTTCTCTCAAAATTTTGGCAAAGTTATGATAAGATGGAAAAGAAGTGACATGTTTCTTTGAAACACTCCTTAGGAAACTATTTGGTGAGTTGGAGGTTAAGACCCATAAGGGAGATAAAGCAGGGTGGAAGGAAGGTGGTGAGAAACTTACTACGCTTCCAAAACCTTGACCTTGCACATCCCTGTGTGTGTCACGGGATAGCTGGGGTGTACTCTGCAGGTGCAACATGGCATTGGACAGCCTTTGAAATGGGAGCTGAGAGGCGAGTGTATTTGTGTACCCTTTTCACACTCGCTATGGGCAAGGAATGTGCTATTTCTTTTTCATTGGAAAAAATTTTTATTGGAGTTCCTTTATTTGAACTTTGTTCTTTCTTTAGGAAATTCCTCTAAGTGTTGTGTGTCTGCACAAGAAGCTGAGTATTGTAGTTTACACATAGTTCTTAGAGAGAACCCAGAGCTTGTTCTGTAACCTCACCTGCTCAGTGCCTAGAAGTATTCCCTCACCGATGTATTTGATTTCTACTTGCCTTTTGTCTTCTGTTTCATATGACTCTCAATTTCCCAATCTGCTTCATCTGGAAGATGAGGGAGTCTGACACCCTAAGCTCTGAGGTTTCCTTGTGTCCTCCCCACGGTGGTCTATACCTTTGTTCTTGGAACAGCAGCATTTTCTACTTCACTTGGAAACTGGTAAAAATATCAGGTTTTTTTTTCCATTTTTTGGGTCACACCCGGCAACGCTCAGGGGTTACTCCTGGCTCTGCACTCAGGAATCACTCCTGGCAGTGCTCGGGGGACCATATGGGATGCCGGGGATTGAACCCAGGCGGGCACAGGCCAGCCGCATGCAAGGCAAACGCCCTACCCGCTGGGCCATCGCTCTGGCCCCCAAAATATCAGGTTTTTAAAAAAACTGTTTTATAAAATAGCCCTTAGAAGCCCTTAGCCCCTCTTAGGTCTGGAGAGATATTATAGTAGGTGAAGCATTTGTTTTGCAGATGGCACAAGTTTGCTCCCAGCCCCACATATTGTCCCTCAAGTCTGGCCAAGAGTGATTCCTATACACAGAGCCAGGAGTAAGCCTTGAGCATAGCTGGGCATGATCCCAAAACCAAACTAAATAAATGAAAAATAGAAACACAATCTCAGGGTTCATCCTAAGAGTAAGTGTATTGAAGTCTGTCTTTTCATGACTCTCGACATGATTTATGAGCACACCAAGGCTCAGAAGGCAGCACTCTAACATTCTTTGCGACTTATCTAATGATTCCAGCAGCAACCATTGATTTCAACACACATGACTTTGTGTTATGAACTCAATTGATCATGTGCTATAAGCAAGATACTATTAATGTTGATTAGAATGATTAATCTATATCTGTGAATTATGGAAGAGAGATTTGCTTAAAATGGAAAATCAACTAGGTTTTTACAACTTTTAAACTATATATCTTTTTTCGGAATGGAGAAAATTCTGTTATCAGATTCAAAGTGAAATTGAGGAAGCAAATAAAACTTTAAAAAGCTATCTCTTTAAAGGGTCTTTGATTTGAAAACTCTCAGCTGATGTTTCAGTAATATCATTTGGAAAGCCCTACTCTGCTTAAGATAAAACAAACTTTGTTCTTTCTTTTTTTGTCAGAAGCACAATGCTAGGTTCTGCAGTGGACAGAGAGATATCACATTGTTCAGTGGTATGGGAAGAGGAAAGGATGTAGATGATTCAATTTATTCTAGTTCCTTGCTGTAAAGAGGAAAGATACAGGTGTTTGTGCTCGCCATTCCATGTCACACACTGGCAGAGCTTTGACAAGATATTAGACCTTAGAAAATAGATCAGTTATTTTGAAAGCTAGTTCAGAGACACTTTCAACAGTTCAAGTAAATGCTAATGAATACTTAGTCAAAATTATGGTGGTGTAGGTTGTGGAAAGATATAAATGAAAGAAATGGCTGGAGTATTTAGAACGTGGGCACTCCTTGAAAAAAAGATTTTTAGAAAGCAATTATGAGCACGTAGGAAGCAATTATGAGCAAGAGGGACATTTCAACTTTTGTCACTTATTTTTATATTTTGGTTTTTGGGTCACACCTGGCAATTCTCAGCGCTTACTGCTAGCTCTGCAGTGATCTCAGAGATCACTCCTGGCAGCCCTCAGAAGACTGTATACGGTGCCGGGAATCTAACTCAGGTTGGTTGTGTGAGAGGTAAGTGCCTTACCTGTTAATACTACCACTCAGCCCATATCAGAGCAACTATTTTAACAGAGAGATAGATATATTGAGGGAGAAATTTTAGTGCTGAATGCATACTTAATGGAGAAGCTCAGGAAATAGCCAGTAATGATTATATTGGTGGTGCTTCTCTCTTTCTTTTTCCTTTTTTAGGGAGTGGAGAGATCATTCCTGGAGGTGCTCAGGGATTACTCCCTGCAGTGCAGGGGGACCATATGTGGTGCTGGGAATCTTAGTTTAAAAAATGTTTACTTTCAATTTTGTGGGGGTTCACACCTATTTGTGCTCAGGGCTTATCCTGGCTCTATGCTGAAAGATCACTCCAAGCAGTGATTGGGGACAAATAAAGAGTTTAGATTGAACATGCATGCAAGGCAAAGTGCTCTACTGGTTGTACTATCTTTCAGGCCCAAATATAATCTATTTTTAATTGCATTCCTCTCTTCTATCCTTGATATCTTCCTTGACAATGAAAGTGCACTAAGTGTTTCCTCTGAATGTTAGAGCTTTTGTCTTCTGTGTAACTCATGCAATAAAATGCAGCTGTATTCTGTTTATTTTTAGGTAATTAATTTCATCCACTGATCATGAATGGACTTCCCTCTCTTCAGAACTCCACCCAGCAGACCAGCCCATCACAGCCCAGATCATCGACACCCACCCTGCAGCAGCTTTTTCCTCAATCCGGCCCAGGTATGCTGGTCCAGAGACTCTCACACATGGGGCAGAGCTGTTCCTTGCTCTCCCTGTGCACAGCCGTTCATGAGGCAGTCGGGAGGCATGGCAGGTTCTAGCCCTGGCCCACCACCTCGGCAGAGCCTCACAACAAGCCAGACCACCCCCCCCTCACTCCACGGGCTCAGCCATTTTCCACATTTGGACTTCCCTCTCGTCAGAACTCCACCCAGCAGACCAGCCCATCACAGCCCTGCTCGTGCGGCCGCAAGCAGCAGCGCAGCTCATCAATAAATGCTTTATTTGGAGGTGTTTAAAGAGTTTGCCTCCCGCTTGGCAAGCCTGGCAAGCTTCTCGTGTTGTATTTGATACGCCAAATTCCAGTAACAATTATATTAGGTCATTCCCATGACCTAATATAATGGTTTGAGGCTCTTTATGTTCCTGTAGCAAGCCGATGCCCCTGGTTCTACCAGCATGGGACAGGACATATGGAGATAATACTGGTTCCCGCTCTAGCAAATAGATGATCAACGGAAGATCGTGATCGTGACCGTGACTCGTGATCATGAATATATGCTTGTATGTTATCTGCTGCTCTAAGTACAGAGAGCAGATATTAATGCTTCACAGGAGGCATTAGCTAGGAGAAGCTACATCATAAACATAAAAACTCATCAAAGAAACAGCACAAAGCTGTGATCAGAGGGAGAGTATAGCAGATAGAGTGCTTGCCTGGCACTCTGCCTTCTGGGGTTTGATCCCTGGTACCCATATTGTTCCCAAGCCCTGCTAGAGTGATCCCAGACTGCAAAGCCAGGAGTAAGCCCTGAACACTGCTTGGGTGTGGTCCCCAAACTGAAAATTTAAAAGAAACAAATAAAAACAATAAATAATGCAAAGCATTTTAGGAAGTGACGACAGTCTCTAACAGAGGAAATAGAACAATGAAGTGATATGTCTGGAAGTTGTTACTGTATTTTATGTTAATGAGAGCTTTACCTTCTAGTAGTTGTTTTTTTTTTTTTCTCTTCAATTAGATTGAAAATTCCTTAAGGGCATTGTTCCTATCTTCTTTTGGTTCATTTTTGTGCCACACCCAGTGTTGCTCAGGTGTTTTGGTAGACCATGTATGCTACTTGGATTGAACTGGTTTGGATGCAAGGAAGGCTAGTACCTGCTGGACTATCTCTCTAGCCCCATTGTTGATATTATACTTCTTTATTTTTTTATTGAACTGCCATGGGGCACAGTACTGTTACTATCTTACCTGCTTTGGTATCTTTCAAAACAGAATGACTTATCAATAACAGAGTAAGGCAGTAAGGCCTTGAAAACTTTTTTTTTTTTTTTTTTTTAATAAATGAATGCAGGAGCCTGGAAGCGGAATGCTGTCTGGAGAGGGCCTGAAACTGTTTCACTCCAGGCTCCCTCTTCCAGAACAATCTACCCTTAAGAAAGCCCCTTACAGAGATGTTTGTCCTGTTACACTAAGGCCTGCAGATGCGTAAAAGTCTAACCTGGAGAGATTAAGACAGGAGTTTGACCAAAAAATTGTTGCTGCTCTCCAGGTGATGATTGGTGTTCTAAGCAATAAACATTTTATGTGGACGACAGAAGACTCTCAGTCTATGAGACTGTTAGCCCCTGGCCCCATGCTTTTTTCTCTTATTTTTGTTATATTCTTTTCTAAATTCTCAGTGTCTGAGGGTGGGAGTTGGGGTTCCCAGCCACCTGCTAGATGTAATCCCATGTGACCAAGGCTGGTGTAGTTTTGCCAAACTGGTGTAGCATCTCCTTGAGTCTTTGTCTAAAGAAAAGGTTGTTGAGTAGAGGCCAGCCCGACCGACCACTGCTGGTGAGTCACTAGCCACGTGCAGACAGGCCTTGGCTGCTTGGGCGTTGTGTGCTGAGCTTTTCTCTTCAGATGGATGTTCGGAGATTCACTGAGTTCTGCTCTTCCCTATTTGATTTCTCCCTTGTTGACCTTGTTTCGTGATCTCTCTGGGCCAAAGCAACTGTTGGCGGCTCTGGGTGAAAATATCCCAAGTCTCTAAATTCCATTCAGGCTCCAGACTTCCTGGTGGGTGTCCCTGGCAGGTTTTGGATTAGCCTGGGGGTGGGACTCAGACAGTCTTTTAATCCACACACTTGGAGGAAGAAGTTGCTTTGAAAGGACATAGGTATGTGCCACAGAAGTCGAAAGTTTTGAATCATCTACTCTTTTTTCCCAATTCCTATGGTAGGATACATATTATTTAACATTCTGACATACATTAGTAGTGAAAAAGGAAAATAGCTCTGTCTTTTTACAAGCCTAGCTAATGTTCTTCAATTTGCTTCTATAATCTGTGAATAAAACGAGTTTCATGAGTCAGACAGGATGGCATGTACTGTGGATAACATAGTGAACATGACATGTGGTTCCTACCCTAATGGGACACATGTGGGAAAAAAGGAAATCAACCAATCAATAAAATGATTTTGGATTCTACACAGCACCTTGATGCAAACAAATAAAAGTGTGTGTGTGTGCGGGGGAGGACAGTTACAGAAGATTTAATTGTTTTACACACTATTTAAAAATAGAAGCTTAATGAGGAAACTTCACTGTCAATCTTACAGAATAATTAATGAAAAGAAAAATACCTATTTTCCTTTTGAGTTTTATTGAAATATAAACCATAAATTTATTCCAATTTAATTATCATAGGCTTATTACTGAAAAGAGATTTTCACTTTATAAAAGCCGTTGATGTAAAAGTTGTATAAAAGTCTTAATCATTTTCCTAATCTTCATAGCTAAACATTGTTTGTGAGGACTACTATAATGTAAAAATACTGTACTCTTCATTTTAATCTTGGTTATATATGAAAATAATATTTTAGACATATTAGGTTAAATAGATTATTTAAAGTAATTTTATATGTTTAATGTAGCTACTAAAATTTATAATTATATATGTGATTCTTATATATTTATTTCCTGCCCCTCTAGGTGTTGCAGGTGTGGCTGCAATGCCTGGCTGAATCAGTAGGTGGCAGACAGGAGACAGGCTTACCTATACCCAGTGGGCCCTGGATGATTTATAGTCTGACATAGAAAAAAACTGGGCTCCCTGGGATGAACCCAGAGCAATGGCAGAGCCTGACAAGCTACCCGTGGTGTATTAGATATGCCAAAAACAGTAACAACAATATACTTCATTCCCAATGAATGGAGACATTACTGGCTCCCACTTGAGCAAATCGATGAACAATGGGAAGACAAGTGATACAAGTGATATATATTTATTTATTAGAATCTTGGAGTAAAATTATATAAATTATTTTGGTGGGTTCTGGTCTAAGATGTATGGCTTTAATAATTATTATAAAATATAACTTGATTACTAAATATGTTTATGATAGCCCCTAACGTCTATGTTTTATAAGGATCTATTGCAATTTTTACTTTTAAGAGTCCAACATTTCTTGAGAAGGATTATGTATCCTAATATTCCTATATTTTCTGTCTATGTTAGATATTAGGATAATTTGACTAAACTTTGTATATGACCTAATCTCATCACTATTGGTGAAGCTGTTGCTCTACCAAAACACTTTGTAAGGGTTGGGGAGATAATACAGGGGTAGGTGCTTGCCTTGCACAGAGCCTACCCATGTTAGATTCCTAGATACGGTCCTCTGAGTACTGCCAGGGCTAATTCCTGAGTAAAATGCGAGGAGTAACCGCTGAGCTTGGTCATATCATATATGGCCCATCCTCCCCAACCTTTCCCCCCAAAATCCAAAGACAAAAACAAACCATTTTATAATTTTGTATAAGAATAAAAGGTTAAAAGCAAGTCCTGCAATTTGCAAAGATTATACACAGAAGGGACTGAGAAAGGTAGTTGGGACTTCCCAAGAACAAAGGAAACACTGATGTTAATTTCTGTTCTATGCATTTGGCTTAACAATTCTCAGTTGATAATGCTATGATGCAGAAAAAATAATCAGTTTTCAAAGGTAAAAAGGGAACCACACAATTATTTTTTCCTTTAAGTATTGTAGCTGAAACTTCTATGTCAGGAATAATCCAGAATTGTCTTTAGTAGATTTGAAGAAGGTACTTGATCTATTAAAGCACATTATTTTCAATTGTTGTGTTAATGGGTTTGTTACTCTTCCTGACTCTGTTAATATCAATCTCCCTTATTTCTTGGTCATCATTCACTGAGAACAGTAAGAGAAGTGAAACAAATGCAAAAATTATACATAATATTGGTCTTTAACATTTGAGGTATGTTTGGTTTTGGGTCTTCAAACTACATACGGTTCTAGTTAATTTAGAAAATGTGACTGCAGGTTGCTGAAGGGTTTACTGATCAAAACATGACTATGAGCATTTTGGATCAAGGTTCACATGGTTTTGCCATTATTCATAACTGAATACAAATCGTGGTGGTGGTCTGTGTTGGTGTGTGTATGTTTATGTGTGTGTGTGTGTGTGTGCATGTGTTCATGTTCTTGTCCCAGGGTGAGCGTGTGTGCGTGTACGTGAGTGTGTGTGTGTGTGTGTGTGTGTGTGTGTGTGTGTGTGTAGGGGATTGGCGACGAGAGGGAGGGAGAGAGTGAATAAGCATCTGGCCTGAGTACAGAGGCTATGCTACCGCCTGGAAGAGGAATGAGACACCCTGTAACTTGATTCTTCTCTAAGTACCTCCAGGAAAAACATAATTTCATTAAAAAGCAGTCATTTTTAAACTTAAAAGGCTTTTCCCTGAGAATTAGAACATTTCTGTTCATTTGTTGTAACATTAACACTTGGCAATGTAATTCCACCATTTTGGTAACATTCTCATGAAAGAGTGCAATCATCTGCCCTGAAAAAAACTAATAATGAAAGCTGGCTTCTGTGACTAATTAGCTGTGTGGTCTTGGGAAATCTGCTCTACTTCTCTGGATCTCACTTTCATTATCGGTCAAAGGAGATGGATTGGACTCAAAGAGATTTGAAAAAAATCATTCTTATTGTTAAGTTTTCTTCTAGCTTCCTTCCACGAGTCCCTGATAGTGAGTGAGGATCAGTAAGGAAGTGCTTTGAGCTACCAGGAACAGTTAGGAAGCCAGTATTTTCTTTCATCCTTCAGTAAATTAGTCCATTCAATTTGTTTAAACACAGATCACCACATTGTTACCTCAATTAAAAATGATCAAAAACTTCAAATGTAGGTTTGACTCGGCTGGTCTGATGTGAGGCTTTCTACATTTCTACATTTCCCACAAGACCCAGGGGTCACTGATGCTGTTGTTTGATGCACTCCCCTTCAGGTGTTAGAAGTAATGTGCTAGATGAGTCTTTCCCCAGCCTTTCATTTAACAGATGAAAACAGCAAAGTGATTTGCTCATGCTCACACCAAATCAAGGGATGCAACCCATACAAGAATCCCTACTAATATGATTGTTAACTCGATAGCAATGCTGCCCTGTCATCTCTTGTATCTCTTCCAATGCCAAAACTGATAATATTTTAAGGCTTGATGTTTCTTGGGAGCCATACTAGGCACGGAATTTGGTCATGCTATCTTACTCTCACAATTTCATGTCATGCCATATAATGTGTAGAAAATTAAATTTGACAAATTAGCTGCCAATAATGGGTAGAAAAATAAAATTAGGCAAATTAGCTGATGTTTAACTCAATGACAAACCTCATTCATATTTATGTGCTATGTCTGGAGAGGGAGTCAGAACCTACTAAGAAAAAGTCCTGTACACCAATTTTATAAATTTTGAGAGCTATCCATTAAGGTTTTTTTTATAGGATACAAATTTTGACAAAAAATTATTTTGGATTATCAAAGTGTACTTTCTATGGAAAGTTATGTGAGTTAAGATAAAAAGAAGTTAATTATTTCTCAAAGCAAAGAAGTAGCCAATGTAACCATATTATAGCCAATAAAAGAATTTCCACAGTATCTTAGAATTCAGTGTTTTTTTAAGTGCCTGGGGTGCAAGGTAGAAAATAACAAAGTTAAAGCAGAAAGGATAATCTGCACTTTGAGGTACTTTAAAAAATAAGAAAGCATGCATAAAAGTATAATTACACTAGAGTTTTTTGTTAGTTGAAGGAAAGCAAAATTTTCTCTAATCCAGTTTGATCAGTATATTTCAAAATATGTCCCTCAATATATAAGTACCGTGGGATACTTTAAAAATATATATTTTCTCAATAAGCAAATTTAGAGGAGAGATTGGAATGCATATAAGTGTTGTGGTTACTGAATGCCAACCCGTCACTGTGAGTCAGTATTACAGAGACAAGTCCCTGGAATTTGTCAGCATAAGTGAGTACAGAAAACTTGAGAAAAAAAGTAGAGAGGACCTAACAGTCTGAAGACCCAATCTAAAGAACTAACACTGATTTGAACAGTGTCTAATTCATAGGTGAAGCTATATCAGATACTGCTCTTACAGTAGTTGCCTGGGAGATAAGAAACTTTATGGAATATACAGAGTTAGAGTCACCAGTTAGCACAATTTTCATCATCTCATGGAACATTGCTGATTGCAGAACAGGTGTGAATCAGGTTGGAACACACCCATTATTATCCTGGACTCTGAAATCATATTCTTGATGTGAGTGCTCCCTCCCTCTGAGTAGGAGCTGAGCTTTCTGGGAGCCCAGAGATAAGAATGAAGAATGTCCCTCTCTGGGAGGCAGACTAGCTATCACCTGCCTACTAGTAGGCAAAACATACCCTTAGAGGCAGCAAGCACCCTGCAGCCCTTTCAGAGAATAACCAATTAGTAAGTAGACCAGCACCTAATGTTTTCACTTTATTAGCTCACAGCCTAACAGAGCAGGCCCCATGAAATCTCCATGTTCATGTTCTATCATAGCTAATGTTGAACCCATGGCCATACTTACTGGCCATTTATTGCCTAGGATTGAAGCCAAACTCAACAAATGTTGGACCTGCTTGACAGTCTCTGATACTACTTCTCTGATACAGCAGGAATGTGGGTACAGCCCACGAAGGCGGCATATCTTCACTGACTAATTCAGGAAGCCAGAGGTTGGTGGTCTTAGACTGCATGTAACATCATCTGCATTGACCAAACTACATCAGAATAGGTGGAAGTGTTCCCTAAAATATGGAAGCAGACAGAAACCTAGAAAAATGTGGAACTAGAGAACATGCTCCCAGTAAAAGATAAGAGATAAGATCAATGTTTGAGGAAAAGACCATAAAGAAATGAAGATAAATGAACTACCTGAGATAGAGATAAAAGAAGTAACTGGTTAAAGGTGTTCAATTTAGGGAAGAAAATTTAGGGAAGATCCAAAGAGAAGTCATAAAGAAAAGTAAGATTCATGGGCCCAAGAGCAGTGTGGACTAAGCAGATGAGGAAGCTAGCCAGGAGACAAAGCTATAGAATTGGTCGAAAACAGTTAAATGAAAGCAGTTAAGAACTATAAGGAGACTCTAAGAGACCTAGGACAACACTGAGAGGTGATGTTTGCATTACAGGAGGTGAGGAAAATGGATAGGTATTAAGAGAATGAAGAAGAGGAAGAGGGGATGAAGAAAAAGAAAGTGAAGAAGAAAAGGAAGGGGAAGATAAAAGAGAAAGAAGAAAAAGAAAAGGAAGAAGAGGGAGAAGAAAAAAGAGAACAATAATAACAGCAACACTACTACTACTACTACTACTACTACTACTACTACTACCACCTACTACTAATTTAAAGACATAGCAGAAGAGCATTCAAAATCTGGAGAAGAAATAAGATATAATGATAAAAGAAGCTCAGAAAGTTCCAGATAGGAAAGTCCAAAAGATTCACACCAATGAATATTGTATCTAAAATGGCAAAACATTTTTCCAACATTCGTCTCTTCACCAGTGTATACTTCCCAACACCAATGTTCCCAATTTGCTACATGTAAGAAAAAATCCTGTAAGATCATATAAAACATAACATTGGGACTGTCAGCTTAATATATATTTCCGTTAAGTTTTACAAATCACAATCTAATATAAAAGCCTCTGAAGGTTTACAGTAGAAAAATTACTTTAATTTTACTAGCATTTACCAAAATTACTTGATCAACAATCCGTTCATTTCTTCATATAATGCCTATTCATTAAGTTCTTATAAATTCCATATTCTATGGAATGTGGTTTGGGAAATCATAACATGTGTATTTCCCCCAATTCTTTAATTTGTTTTCTTCATAGTTATCTGGCTAATATTTATGCATAAATTTATACCTGAATATTTATACCTAAATTTATGTATATTAAATAAACTGCCTGATAAGAAATTGCATTTTAACTCACATTTTTAAAGTGAAATTTAGAATTTTTTTGGAAAGAGTGTTTAATTATTATCCTGGAGTTTTTCTCTCTGGTTGTGAGAACATTTATTGTTTCTTTGTGAACAGTTTGGTTTGCTGTTATTTTGATTTTTTTAATCTGTGGGCAACTTATTATTCTTTCCAATAATAATGGAAAATTATTTTTAAAGTTAAAAGTAACAGTCATACTTTAGCTATTGTTGGTTGCCTCCAGGACAATATTTCTTAGTGTATAATTATCCAATGATGAGATGATTTTAAATAAGCATGGACAAACATGAAACATTTTGTAGTTATGTATTTAATTTAACATATTAAAACATAATTTCTAAGACATAATTTCAAGAATATTATTGCTAAAGCTTACTGAAGTTGGAAAAATATGTCAATTTTATGACAAATAGGAAGTAAATATGGAAAATAGAAATTGTGGAAGTGGTCTACAAATGATTTAGAAATCAAGACCTAAGGGATTTGCCATGAATCCTAGACCCTGACACTTTCGTTAAAACTACCCACTCTGGGAGCTGGAGTGATAGTACAATGGAGAAGGTGTTTGCCTTGCATGAAGCTGGCCTGGATTCAATCCCCAGCATCCCATATGGTCCCCAAGCACCGCCAGGAGAAATTCCTGAGTGCAGAGCCAGGAGTAAACCCTAAGCATAGCTGGGTATGACCCGCCCCAGCAAAATAAATAAATAAATTAAACAAATAAACAAGTAAGTAAAACTGCAACTCTGATAACTGTCATAGTAGAACGGAAGGGTTATTAGATGCAGTTGAGTAACAGTGATCATGTTGCCGACAAAACACTGGTTGTTGTGTAAAAACTGGTTGATAGAATCTTAAATAAGCTAAATTCTCTGGTTGGCTTTTATTTTGAGAAAAATTTATGAGGCAAACAATTCAGCAACTAACTTGGAAGGTGGTAAATATAAGAAAACTATTATGACAACCTCTCCAAAATTACAGTCGTATTATTAGGGTCTGTCATAAAATGATGAACGTGTTTTCAATGAAAGGATACTTTTCAGTTTGAACTCTAAACACAGATATGGTTTTTTTTTTCTGTTCCATATTAGATATGTTTGTCAGCAGGTTGGTGGCCCCTGGAATGCAGCACGTGATCTTACAGTGGTCAATCTTAACACTGTGAATGGGAATGCCTGTGACCACACTGCAGCCTCCCTCCTAGGCACCACTCCCTGTAGGCAACCTGATTAAGTGCAGCTAATCACTCTACATTTCTGGAATGTAAAGTTTTAAGAGTCACCTAGCCCACAATAATAGAACACACACTTAGTGAACAAATATGCATGGCTAATATTTACACAGTAGAGAACATTTTATAAGGTATTGAAAATTATTTATTGTCCTACAATTTGTAGTACAGTCATCACATTATCACTGGTTTTCAATTTGGAAATTGATGGCTGAAAAATTTCATTGAGTTACCTAATGTCAAAAAAAAAATCTTTGAAAGCAGTTGGGACTTGAGTTTTATTTCCCTGACTTAGCAGCAGTTATGGGTATATGTGCTGGTACATGTTCAATTGCCGTTAGATTTTCAGTTATAGTGCTTTGTCATAGTCACTGTGGAAAATTCCTGGGTACTTCTAACAGGAGAGCATTACTACATGGTGGCATGGCCTGTGCAGCTGGTCTTTGAGGTTCTACTGCTTTAAGATGGCATTTGTCTTTCTCTGGGCTTCCAGAGGCCTGCCAGAGAGCTTCATTGCTCTCCATAAGAGGAGAAAGGAAAAGGAAAGGGAAAGGAAGGGAAAGGGAAAGGAAGCATTTATTTCTCTGGTTACTGGTTCTAGTACAGCTCTCCCTATGACTCACAGTTCCTTACTTTTTGTGACTTCATCTCTGGATTTACATTCTCTGAAATCATTTAAATAAACTAACATGAAGTACAGTCATAATTGGTTTTCTTCAGTTTTCTTTTTTTCATATACATTTATTCTTAAAAGTTTTATACTACATTGAATAAATGTCTCAATAATGTTTTATTACTATTATTTGTTTGCTTTGTTTTTGAGCCACACCTGGCAAAGGTTACTCCTGCCTCTGCACTCAGGAATTACTCCTAGTAATTACCTAGTAATGCTCAGAGGACCATATGGGATACCGGGGATCAAACCTGAGTTAGCCACTTGTAAGGCAAATGCCCTACCTGCATATCACTCTAACACTCATGTTTTATTTATTATTTTTGTGGAACTTCTGTTAGAAGCATAACACAGGGTTCTTTTTTTCTCAAAAATGTAACCCTATCTATCTATCTATCTATCTATCTATCTATCTATCTATCTATCTATCTATCTATCTATCTATCTATCTATCTATCTATCTATCTATCTATCTATCTATCTATCATCCATCTTTCATCTACTAACTTATTTATTTATTTTCCTTTTCTTGGGTTATACCCAGTGATGGGTTACTCCTGGCTCTACACTTAGAAATTATTCCTGGCGGTGCTCAAGGGACCATATGGGATGCTGAACCAGGGTCGGCTGCATAAAGGCAAATGCCCTATCAGCTGTGCTATCACTACAGTGCCTCCCATTGTTATTTAGAGAATAATGGTTTAAATTTACTTTGCTTTGTCTAAGAAATTTCAAGATCAACTTAGTTAAAGTGTTCTAATGAAAAGTGGCGATAATTTTAAAAGTAGTAATGTTTAGAGATTTGTGCTATGTTTGATAAAGAAAGCATATTAAGGTAGTTATTACATGTGAGATTATTTTATGAATGCTAAGTACAAAATAGACAAAAGTGAAAATACTCATAAGATTGAAAAACTTGTCAAGTTTCTAGCTAAATACCTTACACAGATAAGATGGTCCAATGAATATACTCATACTAACTAATCACAGGGAAACCACTATGCACATTGGAGAGACGGTACAGGGGTTGTGGTGCTGACAAGTGGCTGACCCTGTTCAATCCCTGGCATGGCATATAGTCCTGAGCACTGCTAGGAGGGATGCCTGAATTCAGAGTCAGGAGTAAACCCCTGAGCAACTTGATATGGGCACAATGACATAATCCTCGCCCCTCCATCCCCCAAACTCCTTGCTATTGTAGATTACTGGAACTATTAATTAGAGATTTCTATATCATCTAGTACAATCTTACATACTTGAGAAAAATCCAAGAGGTGTGTGTTTGTGTTTGTATGTGTGTGTTATATATATATATATATATATATATATATATATAGATCATATATAAATAGAAAATTAACAGAAGAATATATATTTAATTTTACATGAAGAATTGTTTTCCAGTCTTTAACTTTGAGTCTGTGTTTGCTCTAACTGTTCAAGTGTGTTTTTTGTAGCAGTAAATTGTTGGAATCAGTTTTTAATCCATTTTTCGCTCTGTGTCTCTTATCTGGTGCATTTAGACCGTTGAAGTTGAGAGAGATTATTGTCATAGGTTAGTCATGGGATTTTTGAACCATCTTTCTGTATATATTATTGTGCTTTTTGGGGTTTGTATATCTTACAAGAGCTCCTTCAGTCCTTTTAAAGTTGGTTTTGAGTCTATGAAATTCCTGAGCTGTTGTTTATCCATAAAGTTGTGTAATGTTCCTTCAAATCGGAATGAAAGTCTAGTTGGGTACAGAATTTATTTAATTTTATTGCAATGTTTTTATTGTGTTACTGGAGCAAGTTGGTCAGACTGTCCCCTCTTGAGGAAGGTAAAAAACAAAAAAGATCAGAAAAGTAGATTCCTCACCCCCACACCCCCCCATCCCCACAACTGCATAGCAATGTAAACACCCCTGGTGATGAGAGCAATTTGCAAAAGTGATCTAGTAATTACATTGTGAACTGTCCCAACATGAGACACAGAGTTGACTTGTGAATTAGATAGTTTGATGTAAATTGCATGAATTGTTTTGACCACGTCAAAGACAACAGAATCGATTTTTTTTCATAAGTAACAATAGGGCACCAAAGTCACATGCTGGAATTTATAAGGAACCAAGGTTGTTTTTCCCAAGTGACTGGAGCTAAGGCAAGGCTGAGGTGCAGCGGCAGAGACCCAGGCTTGACTCCATCTGAGCCTTCTGCTTTGGGGCCTATGGAGCCTGGAGGAGGCCTACCCTGGACTCTTAAGTGGCAAAGACTAGAAAGCAGAAGTCAACCAGATGCAGTTCTTGGCTCAAGAGAAGTCAGGTTTCTTTGCTTGCAGCAAGAAGGAGACCCATGGAATACTCTACATTGACACTCAGGTCTTCAGAGCACATGAGGTCCAAGAGAAGTTGGAAGTTCCATCAAGGCTTGAAGAAGAGGTATAGGGAATCTTCAACCTCAGCCAAATACGTGGAGAGGACACAGCTAGCACCTCTGGCCAGGAGGAGGCATATCACTTTGTGATTAAAAAAAAGTTCCACTTCAAAAGATGGGCCTAGAATCTACATCCCACCAACCACACACATTCACCAAATTGGTTGCTGGGTTCTCCACCAGATAAGCCCCTCTGGCCTGGATCTGTCTTTCTAGCCTCTACCTCAGTGATGCCGTTTCCATATTGATTGCTGGATTTTCCACCAGATAAGACCCTCTGGTTTGGATCTGTCTTTCTAATCTCTACCTCAGTGATGCTGATGTTAGATGCTGACACACAGAGTAGGCAGGACGAGCAGTCCATGGATGAGGAGACCAAGAGCATAAAACCGAAGCGCTGCTGCGCCAGTGTTAGAAAAATCAAACAGATCACGTGGTTACCTTCCAACCTCTCAAATGATCCCTAGGTCTTAATTCCCACAAAGCAACACATTCAAGAATGAAAAGCAGGGCAGAAATGAAACAGGAAGAAATGCAGGACTAGGGGTCTGCCCTTCCCAAGTCAGTCTATGCGAGTGCTAGGGTGCTCCCCTCCCCACTCCACACAGGCTTCATTCAGTGTTGCAAGCAAGTATCCTGGTTTCCAGTTGTTTTTGTTTACAAGGATAATTAATGAGGTTAAAAGCCCACTAGACCTTAGTACCGGAGAGAAGAGATTCTTTTGAACCCTGTCTCAAGGATCCAGCAACTTGAAAGTAGCTTCACACCAGGTGCGAGGTCTGTCAGCTGGGCCTCACCACAACAGCCTGGCCAGTGGGCATTCCTCAGTGCAACAGGAAGGAGAATTATTCATTGAAAAAAGTACAGGAAATTTCCTTAAAGACTCAATGATAAAACCCAGAACAAAAGGCAAAAGATGCACATTAACATAAGGCATGGAATAGGCCTTATAGGAAAGGTTGAGTCTCACTTCTTTTTTTGCACTAGAGCATTTTTATTCTGCAAGCTTTTCAGTTTAAGAGAAAACTAGGAAAGATTGGTAAAGATATAAATAATAGCATTATAATTTTAGTATTCAGTAGAATGGGACTCAATATTATTTCATAGTTCTGTAAATAAAATAAATTTCAAAGTGAAAGTATGTGGCTTTTGGGAAGATAGTCAGTTTTGGTTTTACCAAGGACAGATAAATTCATTTTCTTTTGTATGTTCTCAATGTTTATGATAGTAAGACAATAAGGCCGTATGTTTTTTCCATTGGCTTAAAAACATCAAAATTTGCATTATATGCATTTGATTTTGTTTTCTAATGCCTCAGGATTTCTAGTTTATTGATGTGCTTTTTTTTCTTAGAATTTTCATATTAGTAGACTAGAAATTGAAACTAGTATATTGGGATTTTTTTGCAGATGGTAAATTTTGCAACACTCAGTACCATTTTCTTTATACAAGTAGCATAATTTAACTTTCAGCATTATTGGAGAAAGCCTGGAGAAAAACATTGTTTTTTACTTTCCTTTTTCAGATGTAATTCCTTCAATAAATAAAATGACAGTCCAGCCTAAAATATTTCCATTTCTTTTTAAGAGGAGACCTTGAGCTTCACTTGAATTCTTGTATGGCTTCCCTTCCCAGAGTCTTTTTAAATTTTGGCAACAATTTTTGCAATTAGGTAATGGAAGCACAATTCCCTCTGAGAAAATCATTCTACATGGCACCAAAATTCAGGCATAAAGCAAGCACAAAACTCTATTTTAAGTAATAATTCTATCTGGGGCCAGAGCAATAGTATAGCAGTTAGGCTCTTGTCATACGCACTATTGATGTGAGTTCTATCCCTTGCACCCCATATGGTCCTCTGAGACCAAGTAGAACTGTGATCCCAGAGTTCTAAGAATGGAGTAAGCCTTGTGAACAGCCAGATGCTGCCCCCTTCAAAACAAAGCAGAACAAAAGGAATATTTTTTTTATAAAAATACTGGCAATTCACAAATAGAAATGGGAAATAACTTATTGAGATTGCAGCTATACATTTCAATAATATATATAATGGGTTCTCATGAAATGACAGACCATTACCAAAGAAAACAATCATTCATTTAAGTTTAAGTTTGCTGGTTTATCTTTTCAAACTTTCTGGCTTTTATGGCTTTGATCCAGGTACACACACCCTCCTTTGCTAGAAAGACAAGCACAGATACATTTGGGTCTGAATCCTAACTACTGACTACAACACTATTTGAACGCCATTGGACATACTGTATAACCTTTCTGAAATACCATTTCTACAGAAATAAAATGGGACTAATGACCCTCCACCCTCTCCATTCCAGGATTATCTATTGTGAGATTGCAAAATGTCTAGTTCTATCCCAGGTACTCAGGAACTAATAAAACATACAGTAACTGAACTTGAAAAGACAGCCGCTCTTATAAATTTTACTCTCACTGTGGTCCTATGGCTTATTTGACTTGTATCAGCTACTATTGAAAAACTAGAGTGAATGTAGATCACCATGGTATTTCAGACTTGATAACTCTGATAAATCTTCCAAACTGTGTACTGTTTTCTTACCCAATTTTCTTACCTAATTCACTAAAAATGATGGGCTCATTTCAGACCTTTTACACCAAATCTAACTTAATGAAGTATTAATTGCTTTTTAACATATTGTTTTGTTTTTTTTTATAGAGAAAAAGTCTTCATTATTACTAACCCATATTCATAGCACTTGTGGCTTGGCTGAAATGATGCACTGATGTTAAAATTGTCAAAACATGACTATACAGGGTTAAAAATTTGTGCTCTTCTTAATATGAGCTTGTTCGTAGCAAAGTCAGGGTAACTGGAAAGAATCATTCCATTGGAAGGCTTCCCAAGGGTTCATTTGGAATCACTGAGTCACTACGACCCAGGCTGGAAGAAATCAAGTGTTCCCATCCACCTGCTTCCCAGGAGGACCACCCACTTCCTTTCACAAACCAAAATTTACCCTGGCCCTTGAGAGCTGCTGAGAAGAGAGCTCTGGAAGTTTTTAAACCATCGTGAATGATGCTTACAAATTATAGTTTTTCCCACATTTAAATAAAGCAAAATGTGATTTTCATTTTCAACAAATGGTCTAGCAATCTTAGAATGTGTTTGTTTCAATTTATATTTTCTTCCCTGTGATATTTTTTTTATCTAATGAAGAAACTTAGTTGATTTATCATTTCTAATAATAAGCTCAGCTTTCAATGTGCACATTAATGTGCCTATAAACATATAATCCTTTTCTACACTACAGACTCTGTTTTTTTGATTTACAGTTATTTACCGGTAAACATTTCCATGTCAAAAAAAGAGTATGTACCCATTCACTCTAAAAGAGTTCTTATAATGTATCAGTTTCTGGAGTTGGTAAGCTTTTAGTAAATATAGAAAAGAGAAAAGATGGTCTTTATATATATTTCTTGATTTTGGGGCCCATACCTTGTGGTGCTCAGGGCTTACTCCTGACTCTGTACTCAGGGCACCATATAGGGTGCTGGGAAATAAACCCGGTAATCTCATGCAAAGCAAGTATAGGGCCACCTGTTATAGGGCCAATAGACATTCACTTGTATCACTTGTCTTCCCTTTGTTATTGATTTGCTAGAGTGGGTACCAGTACCATCTCCATATGTCCTGTTGCAAACAAGTGTACCCCAGGGGCATCTGCTTGCTCCAGGAACAGGAAAAGCCTCAAACCATTCTTTCATGTCATGGAAATGAGGACCATAATTTTTACTGGTTTTTGGCATAACAAATAAAACACAGGTAGTTTGCCAGGCTCTGCCCTATAGGTGGTATACTGTCAATAGAAGGCTCTCATCTAGAACATTTACTGATGAAACTTAATAAATGCTTGAGATGAGAGCCTTCTACTGAGACTATACCACCTACACCGCAGAGCCTGGCAAGCTTCCCATTTTTATTTGTTTTCTTTAAAATATTTTATACTTTATTTAAACACCATGGTTTCCAGAGTTTTCCATAATGCAGCTGTTGCAGGCTTTCAATGTTCCAACACCAATCCCACCACCAGAATAGCCTTCCCTCCGTCAATGTCCCCATTTTCCCAACCACCCCTAAGCCTGACCCCTTAGCAGGCACAATTTGTTTTATTTTCTTGTTAAAACAAAATGACTAAAAGAATTATCAAAAATATTTCAACAAAAGAAAAGCTGTAAAAATGGCTAAATTGCACCATGGGATTGTTAAATCTTTGAGGATTTATTGAGATGTTTGTCACCGGCGGAGCCTTCTGCAGTGTTGGTTTTTATTGTTGTTGTTGAGTTTAGTTAGGTTTTATGTTACTTTCCCATTTAATTTGGTGTGCCTCACAGTATTAAAATTTTAATACTGTTGAATTTGGAGGTGTAGCACAGCCAGAATCCAAGGCCTTATGGGAGAGGGAGGCACGCAAGTAAATTTAAAACAGAGCTTCCAGATTCTGGCTATTGTGAATAATGCTGCTATGAACATAAAAGTAGGGATGGTGTTTCCGCTGCGTATTTTTGGCTTCCCAGAGTAGATTCCCAGGAGTGGTATTGCTGGGTCAAATGGGAGTTCAATTTCTAGTCTTTGGAGGAAAGTCCATATTGTTTTTCCAGAAAGGCTGTACCAGCCGGCATTTGGTAACATCTACACAATGGAATACTATGCAGCTGTTAGGAAAAATGAAGTTATAAAATTTGCCTATAAATGGATGGACATGGAGAAGATTATGTTGAGCGAAATTAGCCAGAAGGAGAGAGACAGATACAGAATGACTGCATTTATCTGCATAACATAAATATATAGGTACATATTATGATACCAATATCCAAGATCAAGTGAAACATATATCAGGAGGTCCTGTCAAAGGTGGAAATTATCACAAACGTGTGGGATTCAGAGGCTAGGTAAGACAGAAATGGAACAGTGTGCTGACAATTGTTGAGGGTACTAATGCCAACCTAGAACTGAGCATTAAATAGAGGCAAAAAGATACACATGACAACCCTTTAATGTACGTTCTGTAATTCATAGTCTGGGGGGGAAGGAAAAGAGAAAGAGAGAGTAATGGAAAGAAATCAAGAACCTGCCATGGAGCAGGGCTGGGGGGAGGGGGAGGGAACCGGGGATGTTGGTGGTGGGAGATGGGCACTGGTGGCGGGATGGGTGCTGCAACACTGTTTGACCAAAACCCAAATATGAACTTTTTAATTGTATATCTTTGTAATTTTAAAAAATAAAAAATTAAAAAAAATAAAACAGAGCAAGTGGCTGATATGACAGTAGTGGATAAGGTACCTGTCTCATATGTGGCTAATCTGGATTCACTACTTGATGTCACACATGGTTCTCTGATCTTCTTACCAAGAAATGATCCCTGAGCACAGTTGTGTAGGATCCACACTTCCAAATAGGAAACACAATAGAGAGAATTATGAAAATATTTTATATGAAAACAAAAAGGAAAGCAAATAATGTCCCCACTGGTACCTTTTCTCCCTAGAATTTTTATGGAAAATATATCTTTCATTCAGAAGAAAAAAATTCTCTCAGTCTCCTTTTGCACTTACTATGAAATTTCATAATACTAAAGTTTGAAAGTCATTTCTTTTATAACTCAAGTCCCTGTGCAGGATAGAACATGAAAAGGTAGTCAAGCTGACCAAATGGAAACACAGCATAACACTCGGATATAGTTATTGGCTTTTATAATTACCCAGATGTCAAGTTCCAGTGAATTTATGATTGAAGTAGGTATTCAGTGAATAGTGTGGAATTAGTGAAAGGAAACAGTATCAGAGAGGTCAAGGGATATAACTGAGATTACAGTGAACAATCTTTTAGATGCTTTGTAGTCTTTACATAGCTCTAAGTAACTGAAGTCATTTCCATTTTTTTTTCAGATTTGGTGACAGATACTGTCAGATTATACTTCTCTGTGAAAGGTCATCCTATGAAGTCAAATTCAGTAACATCCCTTTCTTATTCCAAATAAAATTTCAGCTAACTAGAAAAGAATCAATCCACTTCAGAGAAGCAGTAGAACCTAATGATGAAGAGATCCAACTACAGAATTCAGCTATTTGGGATCAAATGCAGATTTGTTTTATACTAAGTACTAATAAATTTCAGTTTTCTAATTTTTAAAATAAGAAAAACATTTCTCTCATAGGGCTGTTGTGCTGATGAAAGGAAGATAATGGATGAAACAGACTAAATGCAGAGTCTGAAGAAGTTCTTAATGTGAGTTAATATTTGTGTCATATCTTAATCAAGTCTCAAGATAAACTTGAAAAGTAATGAAAAATATTCTTAAGTGATTTTTTCAGAGATCCAGAAAGGAAATTCATATTTGGGTCTAACTAAAAGCACCGACATTTGTAGTTGAGAACAATTTGCTTGGATTTTGGTCTCAGGGAAAAGATAGAACAGCTAGTCCTTCATATTCTTTCTTTTAGAAGTGAAGTACGTATATTTTATTTGGATGTATTTGAGAAAGGGAAGGAAGGGAGAGAGAGAGAGAGAGAGAGAGAGAGAGAGAGAGAGAGAGAGAGAGAGAGAGAGAAATGAACTCAAGAAAATGGGCTCCTCCAAGAACGGGAGGGATCTCCAGTACATGCATCCCAGCACTAAATATGAGAGCCTGAAAGTACATATCTCAAGAGGGGAAATGTGAGAGTCAGATGTGTGGCTGAGATGTGCTCGCCACGTGGGCACAAGCAGCACATGGACTTGGGCAGTATATGCACAAGTCCTTCATATTCTTGGTGACTTAGATTAAATCAGGCACACTTTCAAGTTTTTGTTTCTAGGCTAAATACACTCTCATCAGAAATGAATTCTATATCATTTCCCCCTACCCACTACATCTAATCTTGATCACTTGATCACTTGAATCCCGTTATTCATCGATTTGCTCGAGCGGGCGCCAGTAACATTTCCATTGGACCCTATCACGTGCCAATGTAGCCCAATGGCATCTGGTTGATTCAGGAATATGAAGAGCCTCAAACCGTTCCTTCAAGGTCTTTACAAGGAAGTCTGACCATCTTGTAGGTGGGCTGCCACGTGATCTTTTGACATCCCGTGGGATCCAGTGGGTAATGGCTCTAGTCCAGCAGTTGTTTCCAAATTGCATTACATGTCCAGCCCATCTGATTTTCGATGCCTTGGCAAACGAGACAGCATTTAATCTATACCCAACCTAACCGTATACCCTTAAAGTTCAAAGCCATTGGTGTGACAATTTTGCATATGAAAAAGACATGATTTTTTTTCTTAGAAAAAACTGCTGTTTAACTGTTACTGGAAGACATCTCATAGGTGAAGTAATAGTTGTTAAAAACAGTTTAGGACTGGAAATTTCTCTGGTTATTAAAAATGCTCCCTAATACATATTAATGTAATCTGTAGCCACTGCAATTCATTTTGTAAAAATGTGAGCCTATGTTTTTCATTATCCCACATAGAGCTTCTGACTCAGTCATTCACTCTATGACAGGAATCAAAACCTTTATAAACATAAACGAATTTGCTATATAGTCTTTATATTCACATATTTCATTATTTATTTGTATAGATTAAGATAAACTGATAAAACTATGGAAATGGCCTATCTCATCTGTGTCATTTAACAGGCGTGCAAGATTTAGAGAGGTTAAGTTACTTGGTGAATATCATATGCCAATTTAGTGAGGGAAGTTTTGTGTCTTCCATTTTCAATTTTTCTATTTGATGTCAGAAATTTCTTTTACAGTGTTGGTTTCAATAATTATACTACAGTCAGCATGTGAAATGTAATTGCTGACAATAATTATAGAAAACATATTTTGTATAATATGTTGAACAGATAGAAGTTTTTTCACTTTCTGGGGTTTATAGAGTACAAATAGTAATAAAAATATTAAGGACCCAATAGTGGAATGTTGCCCTATCAATGTCCTTTGCTTTGTAATTTGTACTGTGTTCGTTAGACAAACATCACTTCCCATGTGTCCGGCTTACATCTGGATTCAACCCAGAAACAAGCAGTTGGTAGTAATATTATTACGTATTCTTAAATTAATCTTCCTTGGCTTTTGCAATTACCTAATGAGTGTTTACCAGCACATTTTGAACTTAAAAATGATTGCAACATTGACTTAGAAAGAAACAGTCTTACTGTGCAGGCTATTAGGCTCTGAAAGCTCTAGTGAAATAATACAATATTATGTCACTTTTCTCATTTAAGTGCTACAAGATGCTGTATTCTAAATGTGTAGGTGGGTAGAAGTGTGCAAGTCAACATTTATATGGATAATTACTCTCATCCCTTAATATTTGGGGCATTTTTATTTGTAGTGGGAGAAAAAATCTACATATATCTCTAACCATGCAAAAATCAAGCACGAATTTAAGAAGTTGGTTTACAAACAAATTATATTTCTAATGTGAAAAGAACAATGCTGCTATTATTTTGTTTATTTCCCAGTAATCTTTCTTCACCATTATAATTACTAGTTGCCTTTTCTGATAGGGAATTTGGACAATTCTGTTACAGTTTTCTTTTTCAAATAATGTTTAGGCGAATAAAACAAGACTTAAGAAGCAAAGTAGTTTAAAATGGAAAAAACAAAGCATCCAGATTAATGGGCACTTGGTTTACTACTAGGAGAACTTCTGAATGCTCAACAAGCATAATTTACCTGGTCTCAACTCTTAACTTCAATATGAACATAGCAGCAACAACATATCTTTCTAGTGCATAAGTATAAACTGTCTCTTTTTATTGTTTTTTTTTTTGGGGGCACATCCAGTGGTGCTCAGACCTTACTACTAGTTCTGTGCTCAGGGATAGCTCCTGAAGGGTGCCAGGGGCCATATGAGGTTATTGAGATCAAAACAATTTGTTCAGCTGCTTGCCAAGCAAACTCCCTACCTGTTGTACTACTGCTCCGATCCCCTCTTAGTTTCTTTCTACAGGCCAATCAGGACAATTTTTCTGTAGGCAGTTTTATTTCAAGGTGTATTGGGTCCAAGTCAGTGTGATCAAACAATATTGAAAAAATAAAACCAGCAATTGTCTGAGAATTATCACTGGTCAATATCTCAGTTGCCAACATTTCAGACAAAGCTGTTTTGGGAATTGTATAGCCTCAAGCAGAGAAAGACAACTGTTTACCCTCATGTTGAGAGGTCAGAAAGCTAGGATGATGGTAATTTGTCCCATTCTATGAATGTGTTCCACCCACGTCTAGCCGCAAGATGGAATAGAGGCGAAAGCTTTGGGCCTAACAGGTGGAATCATCATACTCATTCCCCTCCTTTTCTTGTAGGAATGTTGAGGAGACCAGTGAGATCATGTCTGTGGAGTGGATTGACTGGAATGCACTCATATTGTCTGGTGTAAGTCATGCCAGTAAGACTTTTTTAAGTTTCCTTTTTCCTTTTACACAACTCTCCCAAACCATTGGTGACCTGTGCAAATTGCCTCCTGTCCCTAAGTTCAATACTCTCTGCTAACACGTGTTGGGTAATTAGTATGTGGTCTGTGTGTGAATGACCAAATTCTCCCTTAGAGAGTTGGAGCTGTTATAAGTGATGAACTTTATGGAAAAGCATAAAAGACCTGAAGTTGGCCCATATGTCTAGCATATTTGCCTTAAAATCACAAGATACTAAGTCACAAATATTTGTACCTTGTCTGGGATGGTATACGGGAGTTCACTATTATATCAGATTGCTTCCATTGGCATTTTGTGAGGCTCTGAGTTTTTTTTTTATTGATTCATCAGGTAAAGAGAGCCAGATGTATTAATTAATTCTCTTTGGTATTCTTTCTCTATGACCTAACCAATTTTTTCCTTTGAAAGTTTCCTGAAGCTCATTGCTATTTTTGATGCTATTAGGGTGTCAGTGGTTATTATTTTAGCTACCTGATATATTTTTATTAAGAAATATAGCAACTTACAAATGAGAGAAAAATGGAGAACTTATTGATTTTAAAAGTAATTACTAAAAATGTTAAAGTTAGGGGCCAGAGTAGTAGTACAGTGGATAACGAATTTGCCTTGCAATTGGTCAAACTGGATTCAATCCCTGACCCCAATATGGTGCCCCCAAGCACTGCCAGGAGTAATTCCTGAATGCAGAGCCAGAAGTATACACTGAACATCAGTTATTTGGGGAGGGAATAAGGTCATGGGTGCACACCTGGCAGAGCTCAGAACTTACTCCTGGATCTGTGCTTAGACTTGACTCCTGACAGGCCTTGGGGGAGCATATTGAGTGACAGGGATTGAATTCAGGTCGACTGAAGCCCACTACCACTGTACTAATACCCTAGCCTCCAAAATAGCTATTTCTTGGAAGTTATTCTGTAAATTCCTTTGCATTCATCTACTAAGCTAATGTCTTTAATACTATTTTAAGTGATATTTAAAAGACATTTTGTTTTCTATTTGTTTAATGTTGATATTAGCTTATATAAGTCAATGAGCTTTTAAATTTTGAAACTTGTCTCCAATGGACTAGATAAATATATTTATTACTTAAAAAATAAAATAAATATATCTAATAAGGGAAAATTATGTATTTTAGTTTCCAACTGCATGTCTTTTGAGTTCAGAGAGATAGTACAGTTGGTAAAGCACTTACATGTCTGAACACAAAAACAACTCGGCTCTCAGAAAAACTTGCATACCTTTGATTTCCATTTATTGATTTTTTGATGTTTGCCAGCCCATTACATGTTGATTATCTAATTCACTTGTATGATAAATGAGATGAATAATATGGTTGTGATCACTTCTCGGCCTTTTGGCTAAGATCAGGTGTAGTATTTGTTCTTATCAGTTTAATAATATGGTTGTGAATCATACACATTATTGTTATTTCTTTTTCTGTGTCTTAAATATTTACACTAATATAGAAGTACTTCTTTAGTCATATAGGGAGACAAAATACTAGTTTGTGTTTGGAGCTTGTGGCCTGGTGACCAAAATATAATACCAATATTTGATTAATATTTGAAATATCAACATTTATTTGTCTTCTGTTTTTAAGATTATTCCAAGGGTAAGTTGGTCTATTTAAGTTCATATACTAAACTGATGAATTTCCTTGTTATCCTCAGTAAAAATTCAGGTAAAAGTTACTAAAATATTTCTTGTATCATTTAAACTTCAAGTCATACAATTCAATATTTTTTTTCATGAAATCTAATGTCTTTGCTTTATCAGTCACCTAGCGTGTGACTCTTCCAGAATATGAGGAAGAGTTTATATAATTTTCCCATCACTGGTACATCACTGGTACTTTTTAGCAAATAGCAAAATATTATATGTAGTGCCTATGCTCCAGGACAATTCAGAAAGTAGAGCCTCATTTATAAAGATGTAAGAGGCAGATTTTTTTTTTATAATGATTTTCTCTGGGCCAAAAATGAAGCAGGAAAGGTAGCTATAGAATGAGCTCTCTGGGGCCTGGAGTGATGGTGCATTGAGTAGGGCATCTGCCTTGGGTTTAACCCATGGCACCCTAAATGGTCCTCTGGGTCGACAAGGATTGATCTCTGAGTGCAGAGCCAGGAATAAAATCTTAGCCAAGCTAGGTGTGTACCTTCCTCCCTCCCTGGCCCAAAGAAAAAACCAAAAAGGAAAAGAAAGAGCGCTCTGAAAAAGCTTCAAAATATCTATTTACTATGGTACCATCTTGAGGACCATGTCAGCCCTATGTTGAAGAGAAATTAAATAAGAAATGGAATAGAAACACATATTTTGTTAGACTACAGATAGAACCATGCATTCACAAAGAACTATTCTCAGACTGCCTTAGTAATAGCAAATTTCAAGTTGAAAGGGTCCGTGGAGGTGAGTGGGTCTGGTGGCTAATGACTCCCAGAAAACAGAGCACCCAAAGATTAAATAACGTGTATAATGGATAAATTAATGATATAGAAATGTCCTGCTTTAAGAAAAAATAAACTCCAAAATTCCAAATGTGAAAACAGAAGCACTTCCCAGGCATTCTCTTTTAAGAAAGTAATTTAATCATTAAATAAATGACCTGTAGCAGCATTCATTAAGCCACAGATTCTTAGTGCACTTAAGAACAAATTCAACTTTTAGTTATTTAGATTTCATGCAGAATTTCAGCCACACATTTTCTTAGGTAGAGATTTGTTGGGCTCTGAGCTGCTAGCCTTAGGGTCCAGCATTTTTCCGCCACAATACCCTAAGGGCAGGACACAGAAATGGACCCTGCTGGCCCATATGGTTACACCCAAAGCATCTGTACTTATCCGAGCTAAGGTGAGGCAGAATGTGCCTGGTCTTCTAACCTCTGATCACAGGGATATGTAAATCAATGATTGTTACCTTGCAAATGTTACCTTGAAAATGCTAAATCTGTGATTGTCCTTTGTTATCTGTTACAATGGCCCCGGAGCTTGCAAATATCCTGTGATGTGTGCTTCTACCTCCTCCACCCAAATATTGCATAAAAGGCTTAAACTGTGTCCAGTAAAGCAAATGCTATCCAGAACTCCCAGCTGCATGGGTGTTGTTCTTTCTTTCTTTCCTTTCTCAGCAGTAGAAAGGCAGAGTTTCTCCTAAGTCCATCCCTCTCCTTTTTCCACAGAGATGAAGTCCAGCAAGATCTAGGTCTTCCTCATTTTGTACCGGGGGCTGCTGGCCAGGGCCCCTGACAGAGATATTCTTGGTGATATTCTAAGGTGCACCAATATTCTTTCAGTGGCAGACCATTGTGAGCCCAGTTACATACTTGGGTGCTTGCCAGGTCACATATGCTTAGGGACAATTTATAGCATTTTCCCAGGTGGCAAATGTTGTTGCCTACACTGTACAAAATGTGGAAGCTCAGCTCTATAGCCTAAGCAGAGAGTGGGCAGTGATTTGGGGCTAAAGGAACTTTCATGCCTGAGGCAGTGGCAGGATATTGCTTTCCGTCTTGTCAGCCACACCTTCAAGATTTAAAAAAAATGATACAGGAAGTTTTATCACAAAGGTATAGTAAAAATGGAACAGGAGTTGGGTGGAGTAGTAATTCCCCGTCCAAAACCTTCACCTCCAAGTTGGCAGGGTGGAGAGAGCAAGGCATTTTTTTGCCAAGTGCGTTTATCTTGGCTCACAGGATTAGCAGAGGTGGAGGCTGACGGCTCTCCCTGGCCAGAAAGTTGAAAGGGTTCTTCTTTTGCCTCACCTTCCTCCATTCCTAAGAGATTCTCTGTGAAGTCTTGAACATAGAGTTTGATTGAAAAAATGAAAGGGTTATGTAGACACATTGCCTTTAAGGTGTTCATTCATGAAAAAAATAATAAAGTCATGAAAGTGATAGCATAGGATTGATTATTTTAAAATCCCTCAAGATACCATGTCTTGAGTTTTTCCCATAAAACCAGGACTCTTGGGGCTGGAGAGATTGCAGTAGAGTGGTAAAATGCTTCCTGCACAAGCAGTTGACCTGAGTTTGATCCTAGGCACTGCTGCATCTCCTGAGCATAGCTAGCAGTGATCCCTGGGGCACAAAAGCAGAACCAGCTCTGTACTCTGCCACTTATGGTCAAAAGCAAATGAACAACAAAATAAAGACCCTGAAACATAATAGTCAGAAAACAAAAAACAAAGCCATGGACTAATTACAGTTAGAGAAACTCTGAGAAATGCCAGTGCAGAATAGTTAACATATATTGAGGGCTATTCTGATATATATATATATATATATATATATATATATATATATATATATATATATATATATATATATATAAAATGCTTTTGCAAAATTTGCTTGCACATAAATTGTAAGTACCGATAACAGGGTACTCCTTAATTTAGTGAGCTTTTCACAAAAAAAGAAAATTCAAGTGTAAGGAGATATAATGACTAAAAAAAGTAATGGATGGTAATGTTAAAATGGAATTTTTAGGGAAGGATTATATACTGAATATCTGTATCACTGTCTTCCCATTCATCATATATATATATATATATATATATATATATATATATATATATATATATATATATATATATATATATATATATATATATATATATCGAGAAAGAGAGAGAAAGAGAGAGAGAGGCTGATGGCTCTCCCTGGCCAGAAAGTTGAAGGGTTCTTCTTTTGCCTCACCTTCCTCCATTCCTAAGAGATTCTCTGTGAAGTTTTGAACATAGATTTTGATTGAAAAAATGAAAGGGTTATTTAGACACATTACCTTTAAGGTGTTCATTCATGAAAAAAAATAATAAAGTCATGAAATCTATAATTTTGATTGAAAAAATGAGTGTTATTTAGACACATTACCTTTAAAAATAATATTTTCAATTAACATGATCTATAATATATGTGTGCATATATTATAGATCATGTTAATGATGCATCTATGTACATATATATAATTCATGTAGTCACTATAATAACTCTGTGCAGTAGGCACTATTGTCATCATCATTGTCCCAATTGTTTGCATGTAGAAAATGAAGTATATAGAGATTAAAAAGTTTGCTTATGGTCACAGTGTAGGAAGTGGTGCAGTTGTGTTCAAACTCAAGTTGTTTGACTCAAAATGAGGAACATTAACATCTGCTGTCTACTGCTTCTTTAAAAATAGTTCATAAAATTAGATTAAAAATATCCTAAAGCAACAATTGTCCTAGATTCAAAATGAGCAAAATCAGGAAAATGAAATATCATAAAACACAAGATAATTTTTTTCCTCCCAAAATGCTTTTGCAAAATTTGCTTGCACATAAATTGTAGGTACCAAAACAGGGGTACTCCTTAATTTAGTGAGCTTTTCACAAAAAAAAGAAAATTCAAGTATAAGGAGATATAATGACTAAAAATAGTAATGGATGGTAATGTTAAAATGGAATTTTAGGGGAAGGATTATATACTGAATATCTGTATCACTGTCTTCCCATTCATCATTGATTTGCTCGAGCGGGCACCAGTAACATCTCCATATGTCCTATCTCATGCAAGTAGAGCCCAAGGACACCTGCTTGCTCCAGGAACATAAAGAGCCTCAAAACCATTCCATCAGATCATGGGAATGAGGTCTATAATTGTTACTGGTATTTGGCATATCAAATACGACATGGGTACCTTGCCAGGCTCTGCAGTGCGGGTAGCATACTCTTGTAGTCATCTCTAAATCCAGCATTTATTGATTAACCGTGCAGCCGCGAGTGGCCGTGAGCTAGGCTGTGATAGGCTGGTCTACTGGGTGGAGTTCTGACGAGGGGGAAGTCTGGATGTGGAAAATGGAGGCCCTCATGGAGTGGGGGTCGTCTGGCTTGTTGCAAGGCTCTGCTGGGGTGGCGGGCCAGGGCTAGAACCCGCCATCCCTCCTGGGCATGTCATGAGCGGCTGGGCACAGGGAGAGTGAGTATCAGCTCTGCCCCATGTCTGTGAGTCTCTGGATCAGCATACCTGAGTCGGATTTAAAAAAGACTGCTGCAGGGTGGATCTCGATGAGCTGGGCTGTTATAGGCTGGTCTGCTGGGTGAAGTTCTGATGAGGGGGAAGTCTGGATGTGGAAAATGGAGGCCCTCATGGAGTGGGGGTCATCTGGCTTGTTGTGAGGTTCTGCTGGGGTGGCAGACCAGGGCTAGAACCCACCATCCCTCCTGGGCACCTCATGAGCGGCTGGGCACAGTGAGAGCCAGTAGCAGCTCTGCCCCATGTCGTCTGTGGTATACTTAATATCTAAGTCTGAAAATTTACCATTGCTTTTCTAGAAATTCATGATCTTTCATTCTTAAAGGATTGGGCAACCAAACCTTTCCTGTTCTTTGATGCCAAAGTGGTACTAAAATACCTGCATAAAGGACACTTAAGCAATATACACAATAGTAGTAGTAGTAGTAGTAGTAGTAGTAGTCATGTAGTTATTAATGGCCTTGTATCAATTCTACCTACAGGGCATTTCTCTCTCTCTTTTCTTTTATTCTTCTCCTTCTCCTTCTCCTCCTCTTTCTCCATCATCATCATCATCATCATCATCATCATCATCATCATCATTATCATCATCATCATCATCTTATTATTATTATTCCTTCTTTTCCTTCTTCCCCTCTCCCTCTTCCTACTTCTCCATCTCCTCCTCCTTCTTATCCTCCTCCTTTTTCCTCCTCCTCTTCCTCATCCTTTGCATCATTCTCCTCCTCTTTCTCCTTTTTGTCCTCCTCCTCTTCCTCCTCCTCTTCTTCCTCCTCCTCCTTCTCATCCTCCTTCTTCTTTCCTCCTTCTCCTGGTTTATTGTGTGGCTCCAACTCTTCTTTTTCTTCCTTCTCATTCTCTTCCTCTTCTTTATTATTTTGGGCCTCACTTTGTTCTACTCAGGGCTTATTCCTGGCTCTGCGATCAGGAATCATTCCTAAAGAGCATATTGGATCATATATTGTGATAGAAATAGAATTTGGGGTGTCTACATGTGAAACAAAAGACTTAATTATTGTAATCTGTTAATTTTTTCTAACTATTAGTTTTTTTCTATTTTTTAACTATTAGTCTTCTTCATATTAATGTAAATATGAAGAAGTCAGTAGAAATGCAAATCTGATCATAGAAAGAAATGAATCTATTTTTATTTGAAAAGCATTGTTTTAATAAGTTAGATCTATAAAAATCCTCACATTTACACTGTTTATTTCTTTATTTTAAGTTCTAATTAATTTTAAATATTTAGTTGATTTAATTAATAATTTATGAATCAGGGAGCATTGGAGCATTACATTTAGCATGTAGGAATATACTGTTCCAAATAATAATAATAATAATAATAATAATAATAATTTTTATAGAATTATATTTGGGAAGGATGACTGATTAAACAGATGTAGAGCATATCTTAATTTAAAATATAAAGTAGTGTCAACTGCAACACAATTTAAAAATTATTAGCTACAAAACAAGTTCAGAAATTATAAAGGGAAGTCTCTAAGAGCAGGAAATAGAGGAAACTTAAGTCATTGTAGTGATTGTTGTTTGATGCCAAGCCGGTAAAGGGTATTTGCACAGATATGTGCTTTAGATGTTAAGGTCTAAAGCTCTTTGTACAGTAGGAAAATAGATCTGGAAATAGTTCAATTTGTAATAGTTCGATTTGCAACTCCTTATTCAGAGATGGATTACTGATATGGCAGGGAGATGTGGTATGGAAACAGAGTTTCTGTCCTAGTAATAGGTGAAAAACTTGGAAATTGAAGTTCAAATCCTGGTTCATTGTGGTGTGGCTGAAATCTGCATTACTCAACAAGTGAAGAAAGATGAAACCAAAGTCTAAGATAAAACTAGCCTAAAACCAGTGAACATGTAGATTTCCGACAAAGGAAAATTTAAAACTACTTGAAATGAATTTCTACGCCTCATCACTCATGTATCAGCACAGTGGTAAGAGGCAACTCTTTGAAGCTGAAATCAGACTGAAATGACAAAGCTCACACTGACACTTATTGCCTAAGAGGGTGTTAATGATGCATCCAGTGAAGGAATTCTATTGCTTAACTATTACAGTATAATAATCTAAAAGAGACATAAAATAAGCTTATATTAAAATCAGCAGAATAAATAAATTTATAAAAATTGAGAGCCTACTGAAGAGGGCAGATTATGAAAAGAACCACATGTCAATTACAAAATGAAAAATGTTTATTAAAATATGTAACTAAATAAAAATCTCAGGAGGCAAATTAAAGAAATGTAGAACCCAAAGGCATGGTAAAGGCACTTACGATGTAGTCCAAAGAGATAAAGAGATGTAAAATGCAAGAGCTAAAAAAAACATGGAAAATAGGTATAAATATTTCCAACGTATATCTGGTGGAAGTAGTAAAATTTGTATTAACAAAAGCTTTGAAAAAAATATAGGAAGAGATGAAATCTACATATAAGGCATTTAGATCTTGAAATAGAGAAAGTTTCTAGTGTAGAACGGGACTTCTGACTTAATAGTTTTCCTAAAACTGAAAGTTATTAATTTTATCTCCTGAACAACGGAGACACCTTATGGATTGGTTTTGTGTTTGTCTCTTTGGAGCCCTTCACTAATTCTAGATCACTGTCTTTTTTTCTGTTAAACGTTTCTGGTTCTAATGTGAATATTTTTGTATAGTTTAATAAGTGTGTTTGGCAACCAATTAATTAGTGTGTAAGACAGTCATTTCACTGAAGTCATCAAGTCTAATCTTATTTTGTTATAACAAAAGAAAGAGAAGAGTTTAGGAGAGCTAGTGTAGATGGATGCTGCTTTCAAAATTTGGTGTTCATATCAGGAACTTGAAGAGTCTACCTTCAAGCAACAACAAAACCCAAAACATTTTGAGGTTTAAAGGACCTGAAGAGTTGCCTTCTTTCTTTGCAATATTCTTAACATCTTGAAATCATGTACATAAAATTATCACCTTTATTTCTTTCAGTTCTTTTAAAGTCATTTACTTACTTTTTTTAAAAAAAACCTGTATTTAAACACTATGATTTACAAAGTAATTTTACTTAATTTTTTGATATCAGGTTCTTTGATGCTGACTTAAGCCTATCTTTTTCCTCAAGAATTTTGGTTTCTATTGTATATTTTTTCCCACCTCCTCCTGCTTCTGACCCACCCATGTAGACATAAAGAGTAGAAGACATTGAAGTATCCATAAAGCAATACAAGGAGGAAACTGGTACAAGCAGGGTTACCCATTACCACAGAACAATGGGATGAATAAATCTGACTACAAACATTAGGTTTTCTTTTGCGTGACTCAAAAAATGATCATTTTTGATTATGAAACAGTCACATTCACTGTGTTTCATGCAATCATAGCTGTTAAGGAAGAAAAGTTCATGCCTATTAAAATTCAAATATATTTTGGGTCAAAAATTGAATGTTATAAATATGATTTAAAATATTTATCTTAATAAATTATCACTAATGACAGAGTGATAATATTTTGTTTTTGCTAACCTCACTTGAACAATAAGATCTTCAGCTGAAAGAACAATGTATATATTAAACAACAAGGCAATGATGCTACGCATAATACATAGAACATAAGCCATTTTTTGTCTTGGTTCCTAAGGATGGTGTGTTTATATTTCTGAATCAGGAAATGTGTACAGGATTTTAGAGAATTCAAAGTAGCTCTGGAAAATATTTTTCCCTCTGGAACTCAATGACAAGACCAGCTGTAAAAGTTTTATTATAACTTTATATATCTCTAAAGTGTTTTAATTTTTCCCCAAAGATCTGGGGCCCCACTATAATCATTTGTTCTTTTGCTTTTGTAGAATTGAAGTATGAGCTTTCTTTTTTATTGCTCTCTGGTCATTCCCAGAATTCTTAACAGCATTTCACTCTATCTTCTAATGCTTGTAATTTATCTTTTTTTTTCGTTCTGGGGGAGGCACTCCCCATGTGTTTGTCAGGAGGCCCCTCCCACCAGTGATTCTTGGCTAAGCAGGCCAATGGGTCAGCACACAGACATGAAGCTACTTTGGGCCCCGTAGTGCCAGAGTCACATGTTCTATTCCTAGCAGTGCCGGGAGCCTCCAGGCATGCATCGGGGATACGCAGGGGATCATGTGGTGCTGGGAATCAAACCTAGATCAGATGCATGGCAGACCTGAGCCCTAATTGTTGTAGCATCTTCTTGTTGCTTTCCTATTTTTCTTAAAGAGATGAAGGTTGGGAGGGATGTGTGCTGGGAATATGACTCAGTGTAAAGTGCATGATTTGTCTGGGTTCAATTCCCAACACTGCAAAAAAAAATAAAAAGAATAGAAAAAGATAACGATTGACGATTGACATATATTTAAAATTTGGGATATAAAAATGGAATCAAACGTGTATAAGACTTAATATCTCTGAGTCTTGTTTATTCACTTATACTCCTTAATTAAATAATTTGCTGACACTGAGAAACAATGACCCGATCTTTGCTATTCCAATTTAATTATGAAGATTTCAATAATGTTCTACTTTTAAAATTTCCTGAGTAATTATAGATTCTTCTGCTTTGAAATACCATTTATTCTGCCTCAATGATCTGATATTTTGTAATCTTTTAAAATTCTATGCAAGTGATAGCTTGACATTCTTATTCTGTTTTCTACCTTTCAGTGCTCCCACTGTCCCTATGTCCTCCTCCACAGAGTTCATTCATTTATTTTACTATAACGTTCTGAGGTGAATAAGCTCTACAATGTCCCTGAATTATCTCTGCCTCCTTTTTGTTAACAAAAGACCCAGACAGCAAGGAACTGAGAAAGACGTAAATAGACTGCAAGAAACACGTTTATTTGTTTAACAGGACATGAGGAACTGAGTCCTGTCCACTACAACATAATTTAAATGCAAGTGCTTCTCCAGGTGAACTTACAGATGAGATCTCAGGCCTGAAAGGTGATCTACACCTTGAATGCTACCTTGTAAGAACTCCTTGTAAGAACCTCCCTCCTCTCCCCTCCCTCCCTGTCCCTCCCGCCCCTCCACATCCTCCTCCCTCCTCCCTCTCTACCCCTCTCCTCCTCTCCTCTCCTCTCCCCTCCTTCCCTCTCTTCCCCTCCCCTCCTCTTCCCTCCTCTCTCCTCTCTCCTCCCTCCCCTTCCTTCCCCCTTCCCTCCTCCCCCCTCCTCTTCCCTCCACTCCTCTTCCCTCCCTCTCTCCTCTCCTCCCCTCCCTCCCCTTCCCTTCCCTCCCTCTCCCCTCCCTCCTCTTCCCCCCCTCCTCTTCCCTCCTCTCTCCTCTCCTCCCCCTCCCTCCCTCCTCTTCCCTCCTCTCCTCCCTCCCTTCTCTTCCCTCCTCTCTCCTCTCCTCCTCCCTCCCTCCTCTTCCCTCCTCTCCCCTCCCCTTCTCTTCCCTCCTCTCTCCTATCCTCCCCTCCTTCCCCTCCTCTTCCCTCCTCTCCCCTCCCTCCTCTTCCCTTCTCTCTCCTCTCCTCCCCTCCCTCCTCCTCTTCCTCTCTCCCCCCTCCCCTTCTCTTCCCTCCTCTCTCCTCTCCTCCCCTCCTTCCCCCTCCTCTTCCCTCCTCTCCCCACCCTTCTCTTCCCTCCTCCCTCCTCTCCTCCCCTCTCTACCCCTCTCCTCCTCTTTTCTCCTCTCCCCTCCCTCCTCTTCCCTCCTCTCTCCTCTCCTCCCCTCCCTCCCCTTCCCTTCCTCCTCTCCCTCTCCTCTTCCCCTCCCCTCCTCTTCCCTCCTCTCTCCTCTCCTCCCCTCCTCCTCCTCCTCTCTCCTCTCCTCCTCCCTCCCTCCTCCTCTTCCCTCCTCTCCCTCCTTCTCTTCTCTCCTCTCCTCTCCTCCCCTCCCTCCCCTCCTCTTCCCTCCTCTCCTCTCCCTCCTCCTCTCTCCTCTCCTCCCTCCCTTCCCTCCTCTTCCCCCTCTCCCCTCCTCCTCCTTCCCTTCTCTCCCCTCATCTCCCTTCCTCTCCACTTCCCTCTCCTCCCCTCCCTCATCTTACCTCCTCTTCCTCTCCTCTCCTCTCCCCTTCTCTCCTCTCCCTCCCCTACCCTACATTACTCTACCCTACCCTACCCTACCTTACCCTCTCCTTCTGTTACTGTGGGTCACCAGAGCTAAATCTCATGTCCTGGAGGCTACATGGTTCCATTATCAAACATGGGCCCCTGAGCATACCAGGTACTTTGAGCTTACCTTCTCAGTTCCCCTTTCAATATTTCTTTTAAAAGCAATTATCAATGAGATATGAGACTTATATTAAGCAGATGCCTTGATTTCAATAATTTTCTATAATTTCAGGCATTTTAAAAACTGTTACATGAAAAACAGTAGTCCTGGTAAGAGTAGTTTATATTTAACTTTCAGAAATGAGGTTCTATATCAGAGAAAACCCTAGAGAATTCACTAGTATGAACACAAAAAATTGGAATGAATTCATGAAAAAATTGAAATATGTTTTAAAAAAGGGCATTTGATGACATGCAGCATGACATTTAACAGCTTTCTTAATTAAGTGGAGTGAAAACCAGATAACACAATTTAGGACAGGAATTTCTTTTTTCCATGCTGACAGGAAACATTTGTTTTGTTTTAGCTAGACAGTCTAAAAATTCTATTTATAATAACTTTGCCAAAGGGGAAAAATAGATCGCAAATTCTCATTCATTTTTTACTATTAAAATTTTTTCTATATTATGGTTTCAAATATTTCTCCTTTTACTAACTGGTTAGCTGTTAAGAAAATCACGATTCACTCTTTCATAGATAGACATGACATTTTTTTTTTCATTTTTGGAGCCAGCACATATGGAGAAGATATTTCATATTAAGCACATTAGATAATTCTTGATGAAATCGGATATACATCATTTGGAGCTACCTTTCCTTCCTCTCCACCCTCTTCCTTATGTGTGTGTGTGTGTGTGTGTGTGTGTGTGTTTGGCCACACTCAGTGGCTCTCAGGGCTAAATCCTGGCTCTGCACTCAGGAATCACTTCCGGTGTAGATATGGATTCTGGAAATTGAACTCCAGTGGGCTATGTGAAGACAAATGACCTACCTATTGTACTTTCTTTTTAGTCCCAATTAAGTGTTATTGCTTTTAAGGAAAATAAAAACATGTGCTTAGAGTAAAGGAATTTTTGTTTTTTAAAGAAAAGTAGATAAGTAAGAACATATATTTTAAATAAGACTTGGGCTCCTCATCTGCTCATCTATGTTTTTTCATTTCTTTTAATATTTAGAAACAATAATTGAAACATGATCACAAAAGCAATTAGCATTCTTTGCTGTGTCTTGGTATAATATTTTTTGTGTTTCTCTTTAAGCGTTTTCTCTCCTATTATTTCCTATTATAAAGAAGAAATAAGAAATAATGACCAAAATAACAGAGAAACACTAACAATAAATTCGAATATAAGTGGAGCCACCTTGGATAAGAAAACAAGTTCAAATAATAAGCAATTGATACTTTTGAGGGATTTGTAAGTTCATTTGTGTGTGTTTGTAAATCTTTAAAATAAGAAGAAAACTTTTTGTTCGGGTAGAATATTTTTTGGAGGCAAAAGTCAAAGAAAAATGAAGATTTCTGATAATTTTTATTTCTCTACTATTTATAAAACACAGGTAGTTACACAATTTTAAGATATGCTGTTTTTTAATAACCTGAATAAAATCTGCAGTATCAATTTGACAGTGATATATCTTTCAATGAAATAAAATAAGTTCATGATTCAGTTTAGGGAATCCAAAGAAATGGCTTAAAAGCGGCGGGGGCAGCGGGGGGGCGCCGGCCCGGCCGCCGCCCGCCCGCGCACCCCACCCCCCCACCCCCCCAACCCCGAGTAACCTGAGGCACCGAACCCCCCCCAAAATTAAAAAAAGCTCAGAGCTCATTTAGGTGACAACATATTGCAACAATTAAAACTAGGGTTTGGGAACTAAATAAATGAGTGTTTGGATTTAGATTCTGTCAGCATCTAGCCAAATCACATGCTGTGTAAATTAATCATTCTGAATTGATTTCTCCTATGTGTACAAAATTCACATTACAGTTCTTTTCATTATTGTGAATATAAAGCAAAATAGAAACACATGATAAACACTCTCCATGTAACCTGGAGCAGGATAAACAATTAACAATAAACTAGTCAGATCTTAAAATGTTAGATCAAGAAAATGAAGGCTAGAGGATAAGACTTGCCAAAGAATGTGATGGAACAAAGTGTATTTCTTTAATTTGACTGCCATAGCATTTGTTTGAAAAAAGATGTCCTTTATTACTAAAATAGTAAGAGAGTAATGAAAGTATAGGGAGGGAGATTAGTTTACGCAACAATCTGAAGCAAATTTCAGAGGAATGAAAATTCAGATCAGTGTAGGAACTTATTGGAGGGAGGATTAATTCATATAATTTTATTTGCACTTATTATTAACAAATAGTTATGTATATATTACAAAAAATTGCAAAAAAGATGTAACCAATGTGTTTGCTAAAAGTCTAAATATGTTGTTAGAATGGTATGTGAAAGCAAAGCCACACACTGCCTCCCTTTATTTCAGTTTTTCAGAGATAAAATCCAGTGACAAGATCTCTGGTATGAATCAAATTCTAAGGAGATAATTAATAAACATCTGTGAGTTGTGATAAAATGTTTCTGTTTTGGGACACTGGTGACATTAGATTCCGGAAGCTAATGAGACATATTGAAGCCCAAGGATCTGGTAGCAGGGATTTAAAAAAAGTCTGTTTCATCAAATGCTTCTTTTTTCAATTTCTCCTCTAAGCATGTATTTAATTTTAAAGTTATTGTCTAGTTCTTTCTTTTCTCTAGGGAGAATTTCTGATGATTAGAGCATCCAGAGAACCCTAGCCCTCAACCCTACAAAGGGCCAGTGTGGCATTTAGCAATTCACTCATGATGTTTCTAAGCACCCATAAGCTTCTGAGAATCATAGGTTTCAATTTGAAATCAAGAATTTCTGGTCATCATCAAAAGAAACCAGTTCTCTATCAAGAATGCAATAACTTTATGTATTAAGTATCCCAATCATTGCTGACAGAATAAAAATTGATGCTAAATCAGGAAAAGATGCGAATATAAAAAACACATTTTGTAGCACAAATAAGAGGATATTTTGGCATTGGATTTGACCAACAGGGACTCAGATGAGACAGAAAAGGAATTAGTAAATTGAAAAAGATGCATCATTGCTCTTATGCCCCAATATGATTTTACTAAGGAATCACAGAAGTTCTAGCCCTCTAGCAACTATCACTATCACTATCACTATCTTCCCGTTAATCATCTATTTGCTAGAGTGGGCACCAGTAATATCTCCGTATGTCCTGTCTCATGCAAGTAGAACCCAAAGGCATCCGCTTGCTCCAGGAACATAAAGAGCCTAAACAATTATATTAGGTCACGGGAATGACCTAATATAAACGTTACTGGTATTTGGCATATCAAATACGACACGAGTAGCATGCCAGGCTGGTCGTGCGGGTGGCATACTGTTGTAGTCACCTCTAAATAAAGCATTTATTGATGAACCGTGCGAGCCGGGCTGTGATAGTCTGGTCTGCTGGGTGGAGTTGTGACGAGAGGGAAGTCGGGATGTGGAAAAGGGCGGGTCTCATTGAGTAGGGGAGGGTGGTCTGGCTTGTTGTGAGGCTCAGCTGGGGTTGCATGCCAGGGCTAGAACCCGCCATGCCTCCCGGGCACCTCACAAGCAGCTGGGCACAGGGAGAGCAAGTAGCAGCTCTGCCCCATGTCTGAGAGTCTCTGGTTCAGCATACCTGGGCCGGATTGAAAAAAAAAACTGCTGCAGGGTGGGTGTAGATGATCCGGGCTGTGATAGTCTGGTCTGCTTGGTGGAGTTGTGATGAGAGGGAAGCCCGGATGTAGAAAATGGCGGGCCCCATTTAGCTCTCTAGCAACTAAAATTAACATTTCTCCTCTTTCCACCTCACCGCCCAGTCTCTGCTCTGAGAAAGTGCTAGAATGTGGGGAGACATTGGGACTGTAGGCATCAGTCCTTGGGGATTTTGTGTTCCAGTTTAAAGCTTTCCCCATAGAAAGAAGGAAATGAAGGGCACATTCTACTTTTAAATTTAGGTGGAAGTCTGAAAAATTAAATAACCTTATTGGAAGCCTCTGTAAATGGAGAACACATTCAGAAAGAGAGCCCAGCATTTGCCTCTTGACTTTCTAACTTGAGAAAAGGCAAAACTGAGGACAATCAGGATAAGAGGACATGGAGCAGTTTCCGTTTCTACTTTTGAATGGCATGAGGATGTAATAGGTTCCTTGGGAGTCAGGAAGACTTCAGAAGGGACTTCTCAGCAATGATGCATTAAACAATAGACAATACATATAAATCATAGCAGGTTAAGCAAAATGAAACACCTGGTACATACTTATCCTTCTTACTTTCCCCCAAAGTGGGGCATTTAGGCCTTCAGGGAAGGTAACTAAAATATATGGCAACGTCACCAGGTCACTGAATCATCCCAATTTGATAGATTTCCAGACTGAAAACTCTTAGCTTGGAGTGGACAGATCTTTGTTTTCCCCACAGAGGCTTGGCAGCCACCACATCCTACCTCCTCTAACATATAGACAAGCCAGCTCCAGGGCTCTGTGCGCATGAGGCCAACAGCTCCGTATTTCTCAGTACTCAGAACCCAAAAGTAGCATAGCAAATTTGATGGGAAAGTTATATAGACGGCCACCACGTTTGATGAGCAAAAACAATAGCACAAAAGGCTCAACCAGCACTAACCAGCTCAGTAAATCCTCAGATAATGAGTTTTAGTTAACACCACTGTGAGATATAGCAACAACACAAATTGACTTTTATTGATGTATTTTCTGATAATTCCCATTGGCCATTTTTGTTGTAACAAGCAATATGGAGTCAATTCATTTGTGCAGGCTTATGAGTAAGAGTGGGTGTGAAACATTGGTGGAGGGAAGGTCACACTGATGGTGAAACTGTTGTTGAGGGGTTGAATGCCTGAAACCATTGTATTAAAACGACATTGGTTATTATGATGTCCAAATAAAAAACATAAAAAATATGTGTAAAGGACCAGAGTTGGCCACCTTTAACATTCACGCTTGATGCTGAACTGGGAATAAGGGTGCAATAGCAGTGCATAAATCTAGGTGGTGTATGAAGGAAAGATTTGAGTTAGAGTTCATATTGAAGATTTAAACTGGATTGAGTCCTTAATTGCTGTGATTACAATGCTATAGAATCTACCCAAGATGTTTTTAAAAGGCAGCCAAAGATGACTTCATAGAGCTAGTTTGAAAGCTGGAAGAGGGAAAAAATCTTGTTGCATTTAATAACACGTTAAATGCTTAGAAGACCAGAAGGTATCTGGCACAAATCCATGCTTTCGGGATAGAGCACAGAGAACAAAATAGACTTCCCACTCCTTCAAGCCTATATTTAAGTGCAGGGAGAGCTGCACAATAAAATCAGACAACAGCACACCTATATATAGGACAAAATATAATTATATTCACAAATGCTGGCTGACTTAGACCGAGAATGTGGAAAGATAAGTCTACAGCTGAATCTAAAGAAAAGCATGTTTATGAAAAATGAACTAGTTCCAGAGGCCCCATTCACTATCAATGGAACAAACATCTCTGAATGCAGCAGTTATGTGTAGGTCGAGAAACCAACATGATGAATGACCTAAAACCTGAGCTGTGCAGGAGGAAGAGAGCGGCATGGAATGCCTTCAAAGGCATCGAAGAAATAGCTAAAAAGGACAAAGAACCTCAGGCTCCGGGCACATCTCTTTGACTCCACCCTTCTCCCTGCATTAACATACACCTCAGAGACCTAGGCCCTATGAAAGCAGGATGAGAATGCTATTTGGGTCCCCCAGAGAGGAATCGAAAGAGCTATGCTTGGAATATCACGCCTCACTCAAGTGAGAGAAGGAATCCAGAGTTCTGACCTCCATCACTATTCCAGAATCAGGGATGCTGTCTCATTTGCCAAGGCATCGAAAATCAGATGAGCTGGACATGTAATGCGATTTGGAGACAACTGCTGGACTAGAGCCATTACTGACTAGATCCCACGGGATGTCAAAAGATCACGTGGCCGCCCACCTACAAGATGGTCAGACTTCCTTGTCAAGACCCTGAAGGAACGGTTTGAGGCTCTTCATATTCCTGAATCAACCAGATGCCATTGGGCTACATTGGCACGTGACAGGGTCCAATGGAAATGTTACTGGTGCCTGCTGGGCAAATCGATGAATAACGGGATTCAAGTGATCAAGTGATCAAGTGATGGTGAGAGAATTGCTTAAGACATTCATTCATCCTATGCTTAAGACATTCATTCAGTGTAATATAGTTCTACATAGAGTTCAAGGAGATATACATATTTTATTAAAATGATATATATATATTTATATTTTCAATTATTTAAAAATACGTATCCCTGAACTCTATATTCATAAATATTATTAAGTTCAAGGATATTATTATATTCAAGGATATTATGTTCAAGGATATTATTAAAGGGGTTGCTACTACACACAGCATTTGGTAACTAGCAGAAGGTTCCTTTTTAAAAGAATATTTTTATTATACCACCGTGAGATATACAATTACAAAGCTGTTAGTGATTGGGTTTCAGTCACATGGTGTTCCAGAACCCATCCCTCCACCAGTGCACATTTCCCCCCCATCAATGTCCCCGGTTCCTGCAACCCTACTACCTGCCTCTACCGCAGGCACTTCTCTCTCTCTCTCTCTCTCTCTCTCTCTCTCTCTCTCAAATCAAACTTGTTTCTTACTGTGTATGTTTTTTAAGGCTTCATGAAATCAGTTAAAAGGCAAACTTTAATGGATGTTGTTGGAAAATAAGATCGAAAGGTCAAGGAGCTAGACACCAGTTTGCATTGTGATTTGGTGCATTTCTAGAACTTATTAAAGTGAAAAGAATAAAACAACAACACCATTATTTTGGTTAGAATTTCTTTAAAATAATAAAAATAAAAATACAACACAGCTACATTTGCTTGAGCTTTGCATCGTCTTGTGGAGAATAGAAAACAGGAACTTAGGAGGCACTTAGAAAAGATTCATGAATTCTGCCACCTTAACATTTTTAGTCCTGAAGAAATCAATAAACACACACTATAAATATTTTCAAAGGGATATTGTGTTTAATGTATTGTTTACTGAAAATGAGGAGTGGAGGTGGTAGATGTATATATACATGTACATGTATATGTATATGTATATGTGCATGTATATGTATGTATGTATATGTATATACATATTTACAGATTGATATTTAGATACTTTTTGATACATAAACTGAATATGTATAACTTGACTTTTTCTCATTAGTGAATACTCAGCACCTATTACGCTTACTTCATAGTTGATAATTCCTGATTGAATGAAGAATGAAGGGTCTCTGAAGGAGTGATGTGGTTCAGTTGAACCACATCTGTACTGTGCCTGTACTATCCCTCCAATAATGGATAGTAACTCTGTAACAATTGGATGCTGTTCATTCCCTTTAGTACATAGCTCAGAGCAATGGCCTTATGTTCACATCTTTGTTTTAGAGAAGTGATGGTGGGTTAATTTTAGGTCGGGACAGATTTTTTGTGATGCACAGCACACCTGTTTGAGCTATATCTGAATAAACATAGATCAAAGGATTGCATACCTAACATTTATGAAAATATTTAAAGACAAAAATTTAAATGCCAGTGTGATTAAAAATTAATGTCATATGGTCATCCACTGCCAGAAATGGAACATTGTCTTGTTCTCTGAACTCTAACTTCAGCACTATTTTAATTCTGATGCTAAATCAAATGCCATTTTGGTGAGAGGAAAGACTAAAATATTGCTGTGTTTTACATTGATGTCTCAAATCTTTTAAAAATTTGTATCACTTAATTGTTTTGATTCCTGTTTCTCATCAAGGCAAATTAGTAGCTTCACTTAATTGTCTCGATTCCTGTTTGTCATTAAGGCAACTTAGTGGCTTCTTAAAATCTTTTGAATTACTTGCTAAAAATTGTGGTATATACTTGTTGAACATTTTTCAATCAATTTGTAAATTTGGAGATAAAAAAGATGCATTTCCCACCTGCCTTTCTCATTCTCAACAATTTTATAAGGAAATCAGTTAATAGTTTGATGTGTACAATTAAGTTCTTTACATATATAAAGACACCCTAATTTATATGCAAAATTATATAACTTTTCTACTAAGATAAAAGAAATGATAGTCTTGTATGAATTGTGTACTCCAAATTTGTATTTTGTACTTTCATCCTCCAATAATTTAGCATGTGATATTTTGGGAAAGATTAAGATATTAAAAGTTAAGATATTCTAATACTGCATAGGGTGGGCTTATTAGTATGACTGGTGATGCAAAGAGAAAATGTGTACAAGATAAACACATACAGGGAAAACAAAATGAAGGGATAGAGCATAGTGATGCATCATCCACAGACCAATGATTGCTAAAAATTGACAATAAGCTACAAGAAGCAAGCGGAGAGGCACAGAATATATTTATCTGCACAGACTTCTGAAAGAACTTAATTTTTTGACATTTCAAACTTGTTTCTGGCCTGCAGATCTTAGGGACAATAAATCTGTGCACTCAACACCAAGTTTTTGGGACTTTGTTATGGTAGCTCAAGAAAATAAATAGAAAAAAAATCAATTATTATAATCATGTTTTCTTGAAGAGACTCACAGACATGGGGCAGAGCTGCTACTTGCTATCCCTGTGCCCAGCCGCTCACGAGGTGCCCAGGAGGGATGGCGGGTTCTAGCCCTGGCCTGCCACCCCAGCAGAGCTGTGCAACAAGCCAGATCGACCCCCCACTCCATGAGGGCCTCCATTTTCCACATCCGGACTTCTCTCTCGTCAGAACTTCACCCAGAAGACCAGCCTATCACAGCCTGGCTCATCGAAGTTCTACCCTGCAGCAGTCTTTTTTTAAATCAGGCTCAGGTATGCCGGGCCAGAGACTCACAGACATGGGGCAGAGCTGCTACTTGCTCTCCCTGTGCCCAGCCGCTCAGGAGGTGCCCAGGAGAGATGGCGGGCTTCTAGCCCTGGCCCGCCACCCCAGCAGAGTCTTGCAACAAGCCAGACGACCCCCACTCCATGAGGGCCTCTATTTTCCACATCTGGACTTCTCTCTCATCAAAACTCCACCCAGCAGACCAGCATATTATAGCCCGCCTTGCTTGGCCGCAAGTGGCTGCACGGTTCATCAATAAATGCTGGATTTAGAGATGACTACAAGAGTATGCTACCTGCATGGCAGAGCCTGGCAAGATACCCTTGTTGTATTTGATATGCCAAATACCAGTAACAATTATAGACCTCATTCGGAATGGATTGAGGCTCTTTATGTTCCTGGAGCAAGCAGATGCCCTTGTGCTCTACTAGCATGAGACAGGACATATGGAGATGTTACTGGGGCCCGCTCAAGCAAATCGATGATGAACGGGAAGACAGTGACAGTGATGTTTTCTTGGAAATCATATTTTAGGGGGTGGTGAAGTTTTGGACTAAATTCAGGAGTTCTCAGGATTACTGCCCGTTGGGAGCTTGAGAGTCAATCTTAGTAGAGTTAGGGTAACCAGGTGGTGCATGAAATTAAACTGGACCACTAGCATACAAAGTTTTATTTCATTTTGCACCTGAATACTATTCCACTTTATGTGCATACAACATTTTGCTTAACCACTCCACCACACATCAAAAGATACCAGATTACTTCACCTTTTTGTCTATCAAACAAAAAGGTGTTTTTTTTGATATGAATGAAGGTGATATGAATGAACAGCTGCTATGAATGAAGGTGTACAGATATATCTTTGGGAGCATTATTTCAACAGTTTTTAATTGGGATACACTTACAAGTGGAATTATTGGTAATGGTATTTTAATTCTTTCCATGATGAACTGCTCTGCTCTTTTCCAAAGTGGCTGCTCATTTTGCATTCTTACCAACAGTCCACCCACTTCCATTTCTAATTTCTCTACATACCCGACAACATTAAAAATTGTTTTAATATTAATTAGCTATTGTGATTCATAATTTTATTAATGACGTTTTCATGCATAATCTTTGAAATCCTGCTCTCATGATCAGAGTGCCTGTTTACTTCTCCCAAAGTCCCAACATTTCAGCTTCCACAAACACCCCCAACCCCACACACATGCAAACTAAATTCTGTAAACCAACTCACCAGTTCTGTTGCTACCTTATTCTGTACTTATTAATCCATATGAAGAGATATACTGCTGCCGTATTAAGGGCTCTTTTCGGGGTCAGGAAAATAAACATTTCTGTTACTGGATTTGGCATACTGAACACGCATCAGACAGTTTGCCAGGCTCTGCCATGAGGGCGCTTATATTCTAAGTCTGACAAGGAAGTCAGACTTTCTTGTCAAGACCCTGAAGGAACTGTTTGAGGCTCTTCATATTCCTGAATCAACCAGATGCCATTGGGCTACATTGGCACGTGATAGGGTCCAATGGAAATGTTACTGGCGCCCGCTCGAGCAAATTGATGAATAACGGGATTCAAGTGATCAAGTGATCAAGTGATGAAGAGATATAGCAGTAGCGTTAATAGGCATGTGATCATATGGCTGTGGTTTTGACTTGCCTATCGTTGATGATTATTGATATTGGAAATTTTGGATATTCATTTTGCTTTGTGTATGACAAGTAAAGAACTTAATTTTGTTCTTTGGCCATTGGAATTGTCAGAATAGTATTTCTTTACTAGTTATTTGATTTTATATATTTTCCTACATTCCATTCTTTTTTACTCTGTTGTGTCTTCTGGTGACTTGATTATTACTTCCTAAAACTAATGTATTTTTGTAGGATAGATTTTTGAAATGGAATTACCAGCCCAACTTCCAAAAATTGTCAGTTTAAATTCTTACTACGGTATTTGACCAATCCCATTTCCATTCCCTTGTCAGCACTGCATAAAATAAAGATTTAAAAAAAATTAGTGGCTGGAGATATAGCACAGGATTAAGCTTTTGCTATGGGATCTCATATGATCCCCTGAGCATTGCCAGAAATGACCTTGAGCAGAGACAGAGCAAACTCTCAGAATAGCTGCTGTTGTATCAAAACAAGACAACTCCCCACACCTCAGAAAAGTTTAACAGACATTAGATTGGATGTTTTAATACATAAGTACTTTGTTCTTCAAATACTAAATGTCTGTTACATCATGCTTAATTATTAAACAAACTGAGTTAAACAGTGTTCCCTGTAACTTTAAACATATATACCCAGTAAAAACTTGAACCTGAGAAGTTGATTCCTCTCTTAGCCTTAGGAATAAAAAGCTTTTATTGCTTCATTAGAAGGTCTATAATTAGTAGTGTTACCTCAAGTGATTTGCTTTCATGAATGGTGCCATTTTATAAATTGAGTAAATAAATACACTCCAATTTATTGCTAGAGAAGTTATTAGTCCAAAATGACTCAGTGGATGCCAAGCATTTAATTTTTTTTTGTTCCAAGCCCAACCCATTGTCAGCTTCTCTGAACCATGACAGATTTCCAGCTTTGGTGGGGAGAAAGCCTTGAAAATTAAGATGAAGGACAATGATGCCCGTCAAACTTTGTGGGAGTTGTGAGAATGCAATTGAGAAGCAAACTTGACCTAGAAAGGCACATTCTTCATGGTGATTTATATAATTTGTTTTGGGGCCACACTCAGTGGTTCTCAGGGCTTTCTCCTGACAGCGCTCATGGATCATTCCTGATGGGGCTCAGGGAATATATGTTGGTCTGGGGATAAAGCCTTAGTTGGCTAAGTGTAATGTAAGCCTCCTACCTGCTGTACTATTTCTTCAGTCCCATAGTGGCCACACATTAAAGAAGAATAACATATGAAGAAATTCCAACTTCTAGATCTTGGGGCCAGAGGAAATCAAAGGCAATGTGGGTCTTCTTAAAATCAAAGCACTAGATTCCTTTACTCAGATTGGAGAGATTATGCAAAACCAGGGTGCCCTTATATGATTCCTTTCATGAACTGCTACTAAAGTTTTTCACACAGAGCACTTATGATGGACAAGCTCACCTGTGGACAAGCACCTGTACTCCCACATGACTCTCATGTTTCTACACAAATGCTTCCCTGCTTCAAACACTCTATTGCAGTTCATTAAAACAGAGAAAAGTGGGGCCTAGAGCGTCCATACAGATTTTCTAGTTTACTGGCTCTATTTTATTGCAAATACATGTTTTCAATTACACTGAAGACATTTGATTCACATGACTTTGAGAAATTCAAGACGTATTGTTTTTCCTTGCCCACATCACATACATTCTGGTTATCTGGGAATTAAGGTGCTGTGCACTGACGTCCAATGGCCAGTAATAGAATAGTCTTGGGAGGAATATGAGAAGTAATCTTAAACTATAAATAATAAAAGGGTAATAAATTTTAGTATTTATTCTGGACTCAATGTGAGCATGACAGATTATATGCATGGCCATAAATGACAAAACTATACATAAGTTTCAAAAGAAAAAAAATGACACAACTTGGAACACAAGATCAGAATAGAAAATCTTGTTTTTTTTTCTTGGACTTTTTTTTCTCAGATAGAAATTTCTAGATTTTAAAAAAGTCAACCATATCTAATTAATTTTCTTTGACAATAATGTAAAAATGGAAAGAACTTTGAAACCATAGCCATGGTAGGGGAAATGAGACATTTTCATTTTCCTCAGAGAGTTAATAGCCTATAATTAATTCATGGTGATTATTATTATTAAAATTTTGTCCAAATTCTGAATAAAGGGATGTTATTTATGTTATTTTAATGAATTTTGTTTGAATATCCATTTGTTCAGACAAAATGTACAGATGAATTTTCTGTACCAAACAGAAAAAGGGTGACTTCAGTGAAAAGTCAAGTGAGAGGTAGGATTAATGTGTCATGAAAGACTCATCATAAATGTGAGCCTTTATGAAATGTCTAAGGGTCACTATGAAGCAACTAATCATGGAAGAAGCAGGACCATGTGTCCTTGTCTCAGAGTCAGACATCATACAGAGTGTAATGGGGGCTCACACTACGCTAGCCGTAACCAGGAAGGCTGCTTACTTCCTGTTCTTGTTTTCTTTACTCAACCACCTATTGTATTTTTCCCCTCTTCTGATCTAGGACCTTAAGTGAATAAGTATGCCCTGGGATGCTGGTTTAAAATGCTGATTATTGACACTAGCCAAACAGTCTCATTTACTAAGGTCTTCAGAATGTGGAATCACTACATAGACAGTCTTTGGACAACACTTCGACACACTCTGGAAAACTTTTTCCAGGGTGAGGAGAAAAAGGGATTGACCGGTGTGATGATGGTCACCTTTAAAAAATTATTGAATCACTATGAGCTAGATTATTACAAGCTGTTCATGGTTGGGTTTCTGTCATATAGTGTTCAGCAGCCATTTCCCAACACCAATGCACATTTCCCAGCACCAATGTCCCCAGATTTGACCACCCTCCTCCCAATCTACCTCTATGGCAGGCTCTCTCTCTCTCTCTCTCTCTCTCTCTCTCTCTCTCCTTTTTGTGCATTGTGGTTTGCAATTGTCAACTTTTACTTGCCATGAATACTAAGCCGTCTTTCTTAGAAATTGATGTCTTCATGCCTTGCACTATTGGTTGCTAAGCACTTTTAAAACTATGTGTCTTTTGTTTGTTTGTCTTGTGCCACCAGGGTTGAAACTTAACTTCAGGGATTGAAACTGATTTGACTCAAGAAAAGTATCCTACCTACTGTACTATGTATCCTACCTACTGTACTATTACTCTGGCTCCCCAAAAGTATCCTACCTACTGTACTATGTATCCTACCTACTGTACTATTACTCTGGCTCCCCATATGTTTTATGACCATTCACTTATTCTATAACCTGATTAATACTCTGCTTTTTTATGATATTTGTGCTTCTTTGATGCTCATTTGTTTATCCTTCATACATTCTTAGTTCAACCAAATAAAATAGATCTGCACTTGGTTTTAGGCTCTATATTGGTGACTGACTGCATAATAAATCAGACTTATTTTTAATTAAGTATGCAGTTATAGTGAGAGTGTTGGATGAAATAGAAGAATATTGGAGCTAATTGAGAGTAAAGAGAAGGGCCACTTGATCCAGTCAAGTGTTAATGGGAAGTTTCTAGGAGTGTTTGGGTAGTTGAGAGTTAATGGGAAAACAGAGAATTATAGACATAAAGGTTTATACTGTGAATAAAAGGCCTGAAGGTGAGAGCTATGCATATCCAGAGAAAACTGGATTGTCATGTCAAGTGGGGTTGGTGACAGTAGGTGGGGTGACAAGGAATAGAACTAGAAAGATGGGCAGCTAGACCATGAAAACCCTTGAAAATCCTATGATGATGTGAAGATTCCCATGTGAGGACCATAAAATATCTCTGAAAACTTTGAAAAGGAAGTGAGTCACAGTCCAGTCTTCACTAAGAAAGAATGCTATGTCCATAGTGGGGAAACGGCACAAACGATTTCAGATAAAGCCCCCAGAGGACTGGTTTGGTGGATTGAGGGGCACCCAGAGAATATATGTGGTAAGAAATTTATGAAGTGAAATAGCTCTTTTTTCTGTAATAGGGCCAGGAGCCAAGGACAAGATGGTCTGTAAGTATGATGAACTGGGTTACAGTATGTCGAATATAAATTTATAGAAATTTCCTTCTGGGGAGAAAAGTTGCTTAAAATTTCCTCAGGAACTTTGAGAAATGAGATTTAATATTGAGCTAACTTCTTCAGTTAGTGAAATGGAGGATAAGGTAGCTGCTTAGTCTTACTGCAAACTAACATCAACTATTTAACATATAAATAAACATATTTGTATTTTTTAGTGATATTTTTAAAATTTATACAAAAAACCCTCCCTATAAATACCAAGAAATTGGCACCATGTAGGTCCCACAAATGAATTAATGCACTTAAAAATCTTCCAAAAACTAGAAAATTATGAGACTTAAATTTTGAAATGATTTTTTTTTTGGACAGGAAGTTGTTAGACATATCCGATGATGTTCAGAGACTAGTCCTGACTATGTTCTCAGAGGTTTCAGGAACCATAGACATGCAAGAGGTCGACTTGGATCTGGCCACTTGGAAAATAAGTGTCTTAATCTCTGTGTTATCTCTTTAATTCCTAAACTATAACTGAATTTAAGAAAGAATAGTGAGTCTTAGGAAATAAAAACCATGATTTCTGACCAACCAGGGCATACAGTTTCCTATTATTGTATCAGAAATCTCTGCATTAAAGCTTTCAGTAAATCTTTATTTTCTGAGTCACATAGACCTTTCTTCCCAAAACAAATGGAGCCAGTACTTCTCAGCACAAAGCTACGTCATTTTCCAATTTGTCCTAAAATTTTAAACCCAGTAGCTATCTTGAATGAGAAAAAAAAACCCTCAAGAAAACCCAACTCAAGATTTCCTTGAAAAGCACAGTTTAGCTCCTCCTGTCAGAAAGTTCTGACAACAAACTGGAGCTTTAAAGGGGACTGCATGCGGACTTTCTCACAAATGCATAACACTGAACAGATTTGGACAGAGTTGGAATGTGCCGCTCTGTCTGCTAAAGACGTTTTTCCACTCTTGGCCTTCCAAAACCCAAAGTTCAAAGCTTCACTACTGCTTTTTTTTATGCAGGAGCAAATTGACCACAGCACTATTAGGAAAAGACTTGAGTCAGTGTGTTTGGCTCTTTGTTTCTTTGTTGTGTTCTTGGGAAAGGAAGATTGAAGGAAAGAAACTCAGGGACAGAAGGACTGACTTCCTTTGCTTCTTTTCATTGAGGGGTGTTAACTTAAAAACAAAACAAACAGAAAAAAAAACTAAGCCAGGCTATTGTTGGGATTTATATTAAGCCTAAAACATTTGAAACAGGAACAAAGTCCACCAGTTCTCTGTGAAGAAAGCTTTTGTTTTTCTCATTATATAAATAGGTAAATTGAGTCACTGAGCAGTGAGGTAATTTCCCTGGTCTTGATTGCCTTAGATGAAAAGAAAGCATATGAGCTCAAGGCTTTGGATCCAGGTAAGCATTTCAGTCATGCTTTTACTGGAAGCTGACTATGAAAAAGTTAATAATCCATTATACTGCATGTCAAGGAGATGAGGTTTTCTAGCTAAACAGGAATTCCATGTCATATAATTTATATGCAGTATATCTAGGGAAAAAGACATTTTTGATAATTACAGTTTTACCAGTAGTTGATATTTTATACTTATGAGGACTAAAAATGCATATTTTTGAAATATTTAAAGATTTAATTTTATTCTTAAGAAAAGCCACTGAATAAGCCAATATTTATTTATATTCAATGTGCTCCTTGGGAATTTTCTAAGGCCTTAGAACTATTTGTGATAAAGGCAATGAATATCAACTTAGAAATGATTTTTTCTATCTCCTTCCCTCTTCATTTGGTGCTAGTATCTATATTACTGTTACTTCCTGATGTCTCTATATTTGCTTCTAACACCTTTCCCTTTTCTAATTTGGGAATTCAAGTCTTCTATGCACTTAGGACATACAGAGAACCAAGTTTGTCAGAATTGCATACAAAGTTGTAGTAAATAGGCTGGGGTGAGAATTACACTTGGCTGCTTATAAATCAGATCCTGATGTGTTTTAGTTTCTGAGAACTCTGGACTTGTCATTTTTCCTCAGATATGATCCATAGGGCTAAAATTTTCAAAAATTAAAATGCTAGATAAATGAATGGAGATCACCTTACATGTTGATGCAAACACAAATCACTCATGACTCACATTGAAATGTGGCTTAAGTAACAAAGATCACAGAGCCAGCATCAACATGTTAAACATACCTAATTCTAAAACTCGTGGCAATATATCATTTTTCTTTTCAAGTGAAAAGAGGATTCACCCAAAATGCATCTGTGAAAGTCTAAGTGGCCCATTCCTGGGTCTCAGGTAATTTCAGTGTCTCAGTCATTCTGGTCATCAGTTCTCATAAGTCATGTTGACAAGAAAATTGATTAGATTTTATAATAATTTTAATCAAGAGAATGCCAGAGAAAAATCATTTGTTGGGATGCTAGGAAAGAGCTCTGAGGATTAGAGTGCATACTTCATATGGAAGTCCCAAGTTTGATCCCTGGTACCAGGCAGTTAATGTCCTTGGTGGTGTCCAGCACTGTAGGACCTGGGAAGCACCTACCTTTAAACCCACACGATTGGCTCAACTGTTTCCAAGTTCCTGGGCCCCAGGAATACTTCTTGGGAGCCTCCAAATCACCCAATCCCCCACTGCCCCACCACTGCCTGTCCCCCCACCCCTCAATGATTTACTCTTTTTCATTTTTATATGAGTCTTAAATGTCTGCAGATGTGTATATTGAGGTACTGATTTGTTACTATTTTAGTCTCTAAGGAGTAGGATGAGGCTTGAGTTTATTATCTCTGACAGTTTTTGGGCAGAGATTTTTGCTGTGTGGGGTGAGAGTGTTGTACAAGATTCCTGAACTCCAGTGAAAGCACAGAACACCTGATGTGGGAAACTGTACAGAAAAATGAACTCCTTTTCAAGAAAAAGAAGGAGGAGGGGTTCTTATACTTCCTGTGAATTTATGCCATCAGCAGCTTTTTACTGGTGTCAATATCATGGATTGGGCACAGGTGAAACAGTCCTTGATAAGGTTTAGCACCCTGCAGGTCCCCAGATGTTATTAGTTGATGAATTTGTAAGTGATCTTGGAGTTAAAGTCCTAGCCAGCAAATCTAGTGTGAGTGAACCTTGACGAACAAAAGCCTCTTCAAACTTTCAAGGTCTGTCTCTCTCTGTTTTTAATTCTAAGTTGGACTTAAGAGCGTGTTCTTTCTTTTTTTCTAAAAGAAGCCTGAATTAAGAGATTTATTGATATTTGAGACACAGGGATACAAATTTTAGGACATAGTAAAGAGGAGCATGGGATGCACATAATGAAAGATTCTGATATGCTAATAGAGAATGTTGTAAGGCATATGCCCTGGTTTAAAGACGAACATCACTATCACTATCACTATCTTCCCGTTCATCATCTATTTGCTAGAGCAGGCACCAATAATATCTCCATATGTCCTGTCTCATGCTAGTAGAGCCAGGGCATTGGCTTGCTCCAGGAACATAAAGAGCCTCAAACCATTATATTAGGTCATGGGAATGACCTAACATAATTGTTACTGGTATTTGGCATATCAAATACGACACGAGCAGCTTGCCAGGCTTGCCATGCAGGAGGCATACTGTTGTAGTCACCTCCAAATAAAGCATTTATTGATGAACCGTGAGGCCACTGCATTAAAATGCAGGCGCCAATAAGTACCAAGGATGCAGACAACTTCAAGGGGAGTGTTGCAGCAACACAAAACTCCAGAAGTCTATGGGCTAAACAGAGACACTAGATGCAGTATGATAGTTCTTTTGTTTCTGATGCCACAGCCACTGATGACATATGACGTCTATTGTCATGGTGAAGAGAAGGTGTCCTGACCTGGGAGGGGGTTGTTCAATAATAAAATGTTCTAGTTTGAGGAAATTGTGGTGAGCTTAAATTAGTGCCATTTGGAAACAAATGATAAAAAGAAAAGAAAACAAAAATTAAAAACAAATCTCCCTTTCCTACAAGAATTCCAAAGATTAGATATATGAAACAGGAGCCTGGGGAGATGGTTTAAGGGACTGAAGCACATGATTCAAATGCAAGAGCCCTGGCAAAGCATTCCTCGTCCCTAAGCACTGCGAGTGTGTCCCTAGAGGGCTGACAGGTGTGGCCCCCCAAAAAACGATTAAGGGAGGTAGCACAAAATAATTTGACTCACAAAAAACACACACATATCATTCATTAAGGCACAGAGTAATCTGATATATATTGACAGCTATCATTTTGGAAGTTTGTTCTTTAAAAAGAAAATTTCTCAGTCATTTAATGTGCTTACTAAGTAACTTTTACAGATGATTCCGTTTTTCTTTGCTGCAGTTTCTCAGTTATGCTGCCAGGATGCTCTGGACTACTCCTGGATGGGACCCTGTAAGGTTCAGCCTGAAGTAGCAGAAATAATTAGATTTTAGAAATGGAGTGATTCAGGTTCTTTTCTAACTCCAGTGCTCACTCTTTAATTAGTGTTGTGAAGTTTAATCTTGGTAGGCATCCATTACCTCATTTGCCTCAAAGTATACACAAAATAGTTCTCTAATTAAAATAGAAGTTTATAAGTATATATATTACATGGAATTAACTGTGAATTAGTCTACACAGTTTAATTGCTGTCACCTCACTATCGTCATGTTTAAAGTCCAAAATTAAGGTACTAACACGTGACCACTGATGTGGTGATAATACAAGTATATATGTATATATTACAGGCAATTAACTATGATTTATTCTATAAAGTTTAGTTACCATCACCATCATCATCTTCATGTTTAAAGAAAAAAATTAAGGTACAAACACCTTACCACTGATGTGGTGATAATGAGTTATATATATTTTTCCCCCCCCCCCCCCCCCCCTTTTTTTTTTTATAACAAGATACTCTTGTTATAAATCTCTCCAGTGTTATTTGTTAATACATGATATAGATTCAGTTTTTTAGTGCCTTGATCCATCTGAACATGAATGGTGAAATTTTTATTCCTAAATATAAAATTTATTAGTTAAATGTTATTGTTTTCTTTAACATTTATTCTAGATTTTGCTTATGCCTCAATTTGTAAATATCTTACAAGGCAGGGGAAAATGCATACCCATAATTATTCCTTGATGCTGTCTGGCTCATTATAGCAGGGTAAATTCTTTTTTATTATATTTCTAAAATGTTTTCATTGAAGGGTTTTTCCAGTCACTCCAAAATAAAGTTAACTGTGAATGGAAAAGATACAGCTGATAGCTCTGGCTCCTTGATTGAACGTCTCTTTTTCCTCTTGTCCCACTCTTCGCTGAGTCAGTAGGAAAACATGTTGTGTGGCTGAACTTTGGAATCATTAAACTTCTATAAACTGTTGCTAGTAGAGTTTCACTCTGTTTTATTCGCCTAAGACTTAATAGTAAGTCGGAATATACTTTTAGTTAGATTATTTTGTAATTTTGTTGCTGGTTTTGAAAGGTACAACATTATTACATGGTTGGATGGTTGTCATGATGATGAACTGAAGGGCTGTAGGTAAGCCAGTAAGTGTCAGGGTTACACTGTCATGTACTGGAAATTTAGGACCTGTTGATAGAGAATTTGACTTCTTCAAAGTGACTCTGGGCATTCACTAGAAAAGAAGACACTATTTTTTTTTTGGGGGAGGAATAATGATAAGAACTACTTTCTTAAGAAAGTGATGATATTTGAGTCTGAAGGGGGGACAGCAAAGGCCTGTTAATTGGACTTGCTTTAGACAATGTTCACAAGAAAGTCTTTCTCTGAATAAATAATCATAATAAAAATAGAAGCTATTTTATATTTCATCAGATGTTCATTACCAGATACCCCTTCCATTGTTACAGAAGGAAAAGAGAAGACATGGTAATGAATAGTGGAACTTCTTTTGTCAGGGGCTTAGTTCAAACATTTTTCATTTCATTTTGTTTGTATAGTTAGAATGGATCAAGAAAGTGATAGTTCTATTCTCAGTTAGTATGAGCCATTGAAAATGGCAAATTTTCTCTTTACCATTTTATGAAAATTAAAATGTGTGAAGGGGGAACTTTAAAATACTAATTAGAATCATAACCAGTGGTCAAGCTACACAATAATCACAGCATTTAGTGAGCATGGTCATAGCACTTGCTGGGTTGCCAAACAGCATCCAGTCATTTGTCGCCAGTAGCTTGTATCAAAGGGAGAAAAGACATAGCACAGGAGAAACTAAATATTCTGCAATATTCAATACTGTGGGCAATAAACTTAAATGGTTAATTTTAAAAGTTGGCAAATTATAATAAAACAATTTAGCCATATAATTTTGCCCTTCATGGTTGGTAACTGTGTGGTTGGGTATTATCACATCAAACATTTAAGACAGCACATTTTTCAGTTGTAGTAGAGAGTATTTATTTAATAATATCACCAGTTTCCAACACTATGGAATTTGGGGCACTTAGCTTCATATCTTTATGGATGTGAAAACTGTTATTGCTCCCATCACCAAAATTTCAGTGTACTGCCAAAGAGTTGCCTTTGTTAATTCCTACCATATTTCCTCCATCTTTTCCTTCGATAACCATCAAAGCTTTTACTCAGTCTAGCAATTAGTTCTGCTGTTTTTAAAAAGCCAATTTGATTGCTTAGTAATTATATTTAGTAATTATTCTCTTAAAAAAGAATTTCACATGTTTCAATGAGAGAAATCATCAACAATTTTGAAATAAAGAAATTTTTTTAGTTCTTTATTTTTTCAAATAATCAATAACTTTGATTTTTTTATTTACTCCACAAATTATAATCACCTCTTACTCCACACAATAAGTTCCAAAGAACACAATTTCATCTCTTTAAAATAGCAGAATAGTATTTCACGTAATTTCCTTACCCAGTCATATGTTGGTAGGCATTTTGATAGATTCCATGTTTTGGTTGTTGCGAATAATGCTGTCACAAATATATAGGTACAAATATACTCTCAAATTAATGAACAAAGCTACTGACATTTACAGTTACGCCTTAACAACTAAAAATATAGATCACCAACATTTCAGTATTTAGAAACATTTTAACAGAATTCTGAATAAGTTTTTACTTTGAATGGTGTAATGGAATGGGGAATATTCCGTAGAGAAGAGAAAATGGAGTATTTGGAGGAATACATTTGATCTCTGGTTTATGTAGTTAAATGTACGAATTCAGGACATTAAGATTGTGAGAAAGTGATACACATTTAGTAGAAACTGTACTTCAAATTTTGAATTTTGATCTTTTCTTAGCCTAATAACATGCTATAATGTTTTATTTTGCTATGTGGCAGTCAGTCACTTTTATCATGAGGATAAACAACTAATACTCTGCAGAGAAACTGATGACCCCAAACATCCTGATCATCTGGCAACTAATTTTAGTTTAACGTTTCTAACATTCTTCAGACTTTCTGCTGTTTGATAACAGTGGGACCCCATAGAGCTTAGTGCTATACCAAGTTCCTCCCAGCCATAGTATATGAGAGGGTTCTTTCTCTTCTACTTTCAGTTAACCTTTCCATTAACTGGAAAGTTAATGGAAAGTGGAAAAATCGGTTTCAGTAGTTTTTAATATACTATAGCACTTTAAGAATAGTACTTAAACTATGCTTAAATACTTAACTATGTTAATAGTACTTAATTATGTTTAAGGTGAGACTATAAAACTCAATTAAAATAGTCCTTGTATTAGATGAGTTTTCCCAAATGTAGACAAACATAAGTACTCTGACCATGTAATCAATTACATTAAAACTATAAAACATTTAAGAGCTAGAAGAACTTAGGAAATGGAAAAAATACTAGAGTCATGGATTGAAAAAAAATCAGTATTGTCAAAATGACCATCCTACCTAAATTATCATACATAGTCAAAGCAATCTTTGTCCAAATCAGACAACATTCAATAAAAATGGACAATGTTAATAATAAAGATTTTATGGAATTATAAAACACCTTGATAGAAAAGTCATACTGAGAAACTGGGTGGTATCTCATTACCTAACTTGAATCAATATTATAAAGCTTTAGTGATCAAAACAGAATGGTAGCGGAGAAATTCTGATATATTTTAAAATTTTTATTTTATTGAATTACAGTCTGATGGGCAGGTACAATGCTGCTTATTATTGGGTTTCAGTCATACAGTGTTCCAACACTCATCCCTCCACCAGTGCACGTTTCCCAAGACTAATGTGCCCTATTCCACCCCCTCCCCACTTGCCTCTCTGGCAAGTACTCTTTCTTGCTCTCTCCTCTTTGTGCATTCTGGTTGGCAATATAGACACTGAAAGGTTATCATGTATAGTCCTTAGTCTAGCATTAATATTTCCAATTATTATTGTCAAACTGGTCCCTCTCTACCTTACCTACCCAATGACCCCAACATACATATAAAACCCCATATTTATAGTCAACGAATTTCAACAAAGAAGTTGAGTACTTGAAGTGGAATAAAGATAGTCTCTTCAACAAATGGTGTCAGGAAAACTGTTTACCCATGTGTAAAAATATTAATCTGAATCCATATCTCACATCTTACATAGCAGTCAATTCAGAGTGGATCAAAAATCTTGTGATCAGATCAGAATCCAATAAATATATTAAAGAAAATATAGACAGTAGTTTCCAATATTTTGATGTCAAAATTCTTTTCAATAATATAATTCCAGTGGCAAAAACAACAGAATAAAAAATAAAACTAAATGGGACTACATCATATTAAAGAGCTTCTGCCTGACAAAGACATACAGGTTAAAACTAAAATACACCCAAGTGAATGGAAGCAAATATATTGTTTCAATACATAAGATAAAGGGTTGAAAATCCAAAATATATAAAGTACTTACAAAAAATCAATTAAAATTAATCTCTATCAAACTGTGGAGAGGGTGTAGAGATAATACAATGGATAAGGTGCTTGTCTTGCATGTGGCTGACCTGAGTTTGATCCTGACACCCCATATGGTCCTCTGAGCCCTGCCAGGCATGATCAGTGAGCACAGAGTGAGGAGAAAGCCCCTGGGCACTGCTGAGTGTGGCCCCAAATAAAAAAAGAAATGGAGAGAGAAAATAGATACTTACACCTATGAAAATGGCCACATAACAAAAAATGGTAGCAATCTGTTTTGGTGGGTATATGGTGAAATAGAAACTCTCATTCACTGCTGGGGCAATATGTCTGTTTCAATCCCTATGGAAACTGGTATGGAAATTTCTCTTGCAAGTATGAATTGAGCATCATTATGCATTGCAGTGCTTAGTATAATAGCTAGGATATGGAATCAACTAGGTGTCCAAAGATAGACAAGTGGATTATGAGGGTATGGGATATGTTCACAATGGAAAACGAAGCAGCACCAAGGAAAAATGAAATCAAGAAATTCACTGCAACTTGGATGGAACTGATGGCTATATAGTATAATAGGACAATGCAAAGTAGTAAAAGGAGGTTTCCTAGATCATCATCCACCTTAGACTATAGGAAGGAATAGGACAGAAAAGGAAAGAATCTAGTGGGGAAAGAAGTGGATGGGAAGTAATCCAAGGAAAGGTCAGGGGCCTTGAGTACAAGGAATCAACAACCTGACAGCATGAGATCCAAACTCATGTTTCCAACAAGCAAACTTAAAAATGTGCCTGACCAAGAAGCAGGAACACTGGTGGAGGAAAGTTGACACTGGTAATGAGATTGATGCTAGAACATAACTTGAATAGCGTTGTAAATCCTGTTCCTTAGTAAAAAATTTAAAATAAGAGTGAAAACTCTCACTTGATACTTGGAGAAGCACTCATAAGTCAAGCAGATTATGTGTGGGAACAGTATATGGAGAAAGGGAAGAAGAAATATAAAAGAAAAAGTATATAGCAGAATGTGACCACGGAAAGGGCTAAACCTTGTTTCCTTACTTTGTCTCTGGCACAACATAACACAAGACTGTATGTATTTCTATGCACATCCTCAATTCAGGTTTAGTAGCAAATACAGTTTGGGTGACTTTTGAGGAATCGCTGAATAGTTTTTATTCTCATCGTCTGGCTATGAGTTATAGTAAAAGTAATACCAAAAGAGTGATCTGGGGTTGGGGGAAAGTCATATTCAAATAGTTTAGTGTGCTGCGATGCCTTTGTTCTGATCTGTTTCTCATATAATCATGAGAATTTCTGCTGTCTTAGAAACGACATGCTAGCTTGTCACTCTCTTTACCAAATTGATGCTAAGCAACATGTGATCACTTGGGGGAATTTATGGAGAAATCTTAGCCCTTACAAATTGCCCTAGGGAGAAATGATAGCTTTCTCTTGTTTTTCTAGTTACACAGACCTTACTTTTTTTGGCTCTGGAATGACAGCATGCTTTTAGGGGAAAAATTGAAAAAAAAAAAGAAAAGAAAAAGAAATTAAAATCACAGCATTAAACGAGAACCAGAGCCAGTCAGCAGTGTCTAGGAACAGAGCCACTGGAATTCTCTCACTTTCTTTATGACTCAGAAGCACTGTCATTGGGAGCTGATTTTTTTCTCCTCTCTTTAATGACCAGACAAGACCTCAGAAAGGTTAGCCTGAAGAAGTAGGAAGATGATGGATTTGGAAGTGTGACCTGGATAGGTATCCTGTCTCTGGCATTCCCTCTTTGTGCGATCCTGAAAAAAATTGCTGGTTTGAGCAGAGGTTTTTTTTTTAATGTTAAAAGTTGGCATGATAGGATGGCCCTTGGAGGGCTGATTTGAGGAACCAGCATAATTTCTGCTCTTGTTACTTAACAAACACTGTATATTATTAAATTACTACTAATAATTTTGAGGTTTCCCTTCATTCTTGGATGACTGTGACTGCTTACTTTCTTAAAGGAGTGGACACTTAATTTTCATACTGTTTCTCAGGAATTATTTTTGTAAAAGTGAAAATAATCTCCACTATAGGGTCTGAGAGAAAGAGCAAACTTGATGGGGTTGGGGAAGTGGGAAAGGGGAAGATCTGAATATCCTAGCTACCCTGAAGTAGAAAGATATAATCAGAAAGTAAATATATTCCCATTAAGGTACTAGTTCCGTCTTAATTGTGAGAAAGCAAATGCTCAAAGGAAATTGCTTTACTATTTATCTTGGCTAATTAATGGAGGTAAAGCACAACTAGCAATCAATTCAGAAATAGATGCATTAATTATGGAGTTATCTAGCATACCTATTTTGTGTGTATAATTGTTATGTTTTTGTTTTGGGGGCTCAGCCAGAGGTACTCAGGACTTACTCCTGGTTCTGAGTTCATAAATGAACCCTGGTGGTGCTTGAGGAACCATTTGTGGTGCAGGGGATGGAATTAAGATCAGTTGCACACAACGCAAATACCCTAACCCTTGTGCTATCTCTCTGGCTCCCTATGCACTAAATTTATTGCTCATTGTTGGTTATATTATTCATATCATATTACCTGGAGAATGAAAAAGAAAAGGAAAGCAAGAGATTATTTAAATTGGAAAAATCTTACAATTTTTGGCTTGGAAATGGGTAGAAAACTATATACACATTATGATGTCTCATATGCAGAAACTATTTGTAAAAATATATATGTATTAATTTAACTTAAGTTATTCTGGCATTTATGTTATTTTTATTACTAATATTAAATACTGAGCCATAGAACCACAATATGTTCATCTGCTTCTTTTGTTCTCTTCTCATCTGCTTTGGAAATTATACTGGGGTTGTTTCCTATTTTATGGTTTGACATAGCACATAATATATACTGACACTCAATGAGTATTACATAATAACTAGTGACAGTGAAATTACCATGTACTAGTATATTTTTAAATAATGAAGGACAATGATTCCTAAACTATTCCTGAGCTTCTCCATAGATTACCATTCCCAAGTGATGCTGTTCAGTTGTGGACATCTGTCATCAAGTGCTATTGACTGTAAGCTTTGTTGAGAATTATAAAAAACAAAGCATAATATTTTTCAGTGAGTAAAATTGATTAAAATGGTTTCATTGAGCATTTCTAAAATATATTTGACTACAGAACCTTTTTAGCCAATGCACTACTTTTGAAATACACTTTGGAAAATGTTGAATAAGGAGCATTTGAAATACACTTTGGAAAATGCTGAATAGTTCAAAGTTTTAATACAATATCATTGTTCATGATTAAAAAATATTTTCCGCTAGTTAAAATAGAGTATTTTGATCAAAAAACTTTGTCTTATTTGTGAGGAATTATCTTTTAATTGATGTCAAAATATAAACCATTGTTCATACAGGTCTGTCCAGTCTCTTAAACCAACCTTTTAATACTTGCTTCTTTTACTTTTACCACTACTCTTGACCTGTTTCATTATTCAAGACATATAAATTTGTTCTCTGCATTCTATTAAACAAACAAAAATGTGATTTCTACAAAATCAAAGATTATGTGTTTATTTGAAATTTGACTCCATTTTGACTTGGCTCTATATAAATCCTATAAGCCTTTCCGGGTGCTATGACCTTAATCCATTTACCAAACCACAGTATCAATTTATGCTTAAGTAACTTCACGTCACTATGTAAAATACTTTGCAATACCCCAAACATCCTAAAACAGTAGAGTGACTAATTGATAATTGCTCTTCTATTTAAGTAAGACAATTAAGGCAAAGAGATGAATGTCAACTCCCAGCAGGAGCTGAAGTATTCTTGAGATTAAAACAATGCAGATTTTCTAGAATGACAGATGCTTCCACCAATTTCCTAGGTCACCTTTTTGACATCAGAAATAGCCTTAGCGTGCAGTGCAAGGCAAACGCCATTTTTTAATTTTTTAAATTTTTTTTTTTTTTTTTTTTTTTTTGCTTTTTGATTCACACCTGGCGATGCTCAGGGGGTTACTCCTGGCTCTGCACTCAGGAATTACTCCTAGCGGTGCTCGGGGGACCATAAGGGATGCCGGGGATGGAACCCTGGCAGGCATGAGGCGGCCGCGTGCAAGGCAAATGAAGCGATAGCCCAGAGGGTAGGGCTTTTGCCTTGCACGCGCCGGCTCATGCCTGCCCAGGTCCGATCCTCGGCATCCCATATGGTCCTCCGAGCACCGCCAGGAGTAATTCCTGAGTGCAGAGCCAGGAGTAACCCCTGAGCATCGCGTGGTGTGACCCAAAGAGCAAAAACAAACAAACAAACAAAAAAAGAAAACAAAACCAGAAATAGCCTTAGCCTTAGAGAGCATTGCTCTGTTTCCCTGTGAATGTCAAAACTTTTACAAAGCAAGCAGTCCTCCTTCATTGGTATGTGAGTGAATTTTTTTATGGTCCTAATTGATCTCTATCCTCCAAAGGGTTCTGAATTATGCAAGATTCTCAAGTCTTAACAAGTCCTCCACACACAGCTGTGCAATGGAAATATTCAACAGAAAGGTATTTGCTTTGGTCTAGGCAAGGTCCTGGCTGCTCCATACAGAGATTCTGATTCTAGGACACAGATTCTGGGCCATCTTGATGGAAGAAATCTATTTGGCTCCTTTCTGCCTCCTTCTTTATCCCAGTTCCTTTCCCTCGTCCTATAGTCAGGAGGATTTAGCTACAGCAGGCATTAGGACTTTACACTTGTGAGTTCTTCCTTGCCCTCAGCTTTCTCTCACTGATGCCCAGCTTCTTGGGTTTGTTTATTTATTGAAATAAGCATTAGTTTTTACTGGTGATAGCCTTGGAAAGAACTTGTCTAACATTTCCTTGTTTTTTTTTCCAAATAAATTTCCATCAGCCTAGACATTTCTGGCATTCTTGAAACACAGGTGATTTATTTTAAAAAGCTAAATTGAGATTTTTTAATAAAGAAAAGTAACAAAAGATACACGTCTATAATATTAGACACCAAAGGTAAATGATATCTTGTTATTCCTTTTGTGAGAAAAATTAATATTTAATGGCCTCCTCCAAAAAGAAGTTCATTTTCTATTCTGAGAAACTCATTTATCCTGATCTTTTTACTCAAGGATCTCCCTCGCATTCACATTTGAGCAGCAAGGAAGGAGGGAACCGGAATAAATGAAGAGCTAGGAGGGAATAATACTGTATTAAACCAGGAATGTTGGTACAATTATATATGTACACATATATAAATATATACAAATTTGATATATATGCACATATTCTATATATACTATATATACATATATATGTGCGTAAGCACAGATAGTTATATATAGTTTAGGATTTTTTTCTTCTTTCTTTCTTCCAACTTTTACCATCTGACTGCCTAAGCCAAAAGTGCTTATTTAGTTTCTCCTAGCATCTTTCTTCATCTACTTGTTGGCTTTATTTTGTGTCTGTCTTTGAATCAGAATCAGCTTGTTTAGATTTAGTACACTGGAAAATGCTAAAAACTTAATGACTTTGTGAGTAGACAATCAAAAAGTAGAGATATTTAAAGAAATATAAAAATGCACAATAATCACTTTGAATTTCTGAATCTCATAAATTTAGTTTTAACTTTAGAGTACACATGATATGAAAATTGGAAGAATACATCAAATGGGATGATAGCTAGCAAAGTGCCCCTAGCTATCTCAGGATCAAATGCTTTTGAAATGGCTATTGAGAATTTTTGTGCTTCTGTTGAACTGAAAGCAGATCCAGTTTAGCTACTGTACTAACTGGTCGTGAAATATTCGCCTAAACCAGTCATAGCTGTCTTAACGCATAAGTCCTAATTCTGGAGTCCATCTTCCAGATCTTTAGAGAAGCAGCTGTTTTATCTAGCTACAAAGGGAGTAGAGAAACTTCCTCAACAGGCTGGATACATTTTATTTCCTGGACAAGCTAACAGCTGACACACACACCCAGGCCTATTCAGTTAGATTTGGAAAAGTAGCACATGAAGTTATTACTTTTCTTTCATCTTAGCATATCAGATGATGCCAGTGCCTAAATATTCCATGCTATAAACACACCAGGAGGGAGCTTAAGATAGTCAGTGCTCATAAAACACTTAAAAGATTGTTTTTACAATGATGCTTAGTCACAGCAAATATAAATTCTAACATAAAATAAATCAACTTCAGAAGCACAATCACTATTTTAAGATATGCAAACAATGATCAGGCATTCTCTAGAGGAAAATGAAGGAGCACTTTGGGGTAACTCCTGTTTACTTACTCATCAAATTGTCTCCAGAACTGGTACAATAATACTGTTGTCTACCTTCTTCGTTTTCTCTGTTTGAGTATATTTATTACTTGTCATAGAATTGTTATCTTAGCGAAGATCATTTTCATTTGACATCCTTAGTGTTAGTATACTGGATTAGATTTAAGTCCAAAATGAGTGCTTTTCTCTGATGAAGTCAAGTGAAGGGTTAAGAAAAGATCTTTTCATTTTATTTTTTACTTTGTGTCTCCCAAGAAATGTTCAGGGGATCCAGAGGCCATTCACAGCAAAACTCAAAACGTTCTATGCTCTGACCCAGTGATCTGATGTGAGGGGAAATGTGCTACTAGAAATCTAACTCACATACTTGCCCTTCCAAGGCATACGCTATCTTCCGTAGGGTTTTATTCCTATCTTCCTTAGGGTTTTAAGAGTTATACAATTATAACAGTTTTCAATAATATGTGTTATTTTTTTCAAATGGTGCTATTCCAAAAGAAATCTGACCCACATAAAACTAATTTCACATACCAAACATTTGTGAGGGTCTTGGTTCAGCCAATCTTATTAAAAATTCTCTTCTTCAGTATCTCAAAGACTTTCTGGAATTTCTCTTTCTTCTGTTTCAAATGAATAAATACTAATCTACATCATCCCGTCTCTGTATTTCTGGGCCTTTGTAATCCTGCCCTTCTCTCATAGCACACTTCAACTCAAACCTCTCAATCTCAATTTTCTCTATTCATTATTCACATTTTGTCTTTTTTTTAATTAGTCATCTAGGAAGCTACAAATTGGCTATACTGCTAGAATTTCTTTCTTGGTGGCAGAAGAGGAAAATTATGCTGAAAATCTCATGTTAAAATATTTGTTGTCACAGAAATACTGAAACTATATTTTAAACCTACAATAAAAATAAAACAGGCCTGTTTTAGAAGCTAGGTAAATGTGAAGGCTATGATAATGCTGCAGACTGGGAAATGCTTAGTAGTTGATAAGGTTAAATTAATTCACCTTTAGTTCTGGAAGCAAAGGGATTTTTATTATATTTTAAAATCCTTTTTATTGAAGTAACACTTTATAAGATATACGTTTCAGATACATAAGGGTGCACCATGAAACCAACATAAAATATATGATATCAAATTTGCCACAAATAGACATTTTATCCTTTACCATACAGTTGACTCTAATAGTCATTTATCTATCCTATAAAAGAATTTAAAATTTTGTATATTTGAGTTTATATGAGTCTCCATATGCTTTACATAAGATTTTAACCGAAGGAGTTAAGAAAAATGACTATTTTTTAATTTAGTTCACCTGCTCAGCACAGACTCATCAAATGGTTATACACCAAGTTCTTGTCTGTAGAGAGACATAAAGTTCTCTTTGGTATGGACAGATGGTGTCTCCATACCTTATAAGGGTTTGTATCAATGTTTCTGAGGTATTTTGCAGTAGAGAGAGGTACAGTATACAGCCTCTGCTAGTCTGTGATTTCTGTTGAGTTCCAGAAGAATTCTTGGTATCACAAATGATACATTCTATACATTCTGCATGGAGAAAACAGCTACACGAGAGAGAACATGTTATTAGAGATTTTGACTATGTAAATTCCAGCTGTGGTTCTGCCTGCAAGCCTGGATGGCCTGGAGCAAGCCATTAACCTCTCTGGCCTCTTCTCATCAGCAACCTTCACTTCAGTGAAAATTAATGGAATCCTTCCAACATTAGTAGTTTGCAATTCCATAAAGGTTTTTATTCATCAAGAAGTGTGACTCAGGTACCAGATTTTTAAAAAATCCTTAGAAAGTTTATTTCAAAGGATATGTTGGAAGCAAGCAGCAAGTCTAAAATTTTGTTCTAGGTATAGGAAGGAATTAAAGCTTAAGGAAAATGTGGGCATTTTATTTGTTGGAGTGTGCATTTATATCCTGTTTAAGAGAAGTTATGAGACTTTTTGGTAATGAGAAAAGCCACAAGTATGCATGGTACTCCAGACACTTGATATATAAGAACTAAAAAGAAATTCATTCCACTCTGAAAAAAAAGGTGGGGCAATATACAAAAAGTACCATGACTGACTGTTTCTTCAAATCATGTGTGAAAGCAGAGAAACACACATTTTAATTTTTCAGAAAGGGAAATACAGTGAACCTAAATTGAACAGATTGAGCAAAGGTGAATCATCAAGTGTGACTTATTATTTTATAGAATAAGTTTAAGGTACTAAGGTTTTTTTCTTATTATGCTACACTTAGAATTTGTTATTTTAGCAGATTATGATTAGTTTCAGGAAACATTTTTTAATTCAGTCACTTCAATTTGATTTGATGTAATTTTAATGGCTTTGTGGATTTGTATATGCTGGGCCCCCAGATTACATATTATAATCTTGTGTAACTCCCCTTAACTCCCTTCCTGTAAATGTACTTGCTTAATGAAAGCCTATAAAGAATCTCCTTCCTTAAACAGCAAACAAAATTCCTATCCTCAAACAGCCGATATGGTTGTCAAAGTGATAGTAAAATCTGAGTAGTGGTCTATTTTGGTGCTGAAATGTGGTGAATTCTCTCTCCCATTCTTCATTGTTTTTCTATCCGTGAGAAACTTAGTAAAGCTAAACTGAGAAGTAAACTGCTGTTGAGTACCACGTTATTGGATGATCTTTTGTCTTAGCCTTTTATTGTACTTGGTTAGCTGATCCTTCAAAACAATTCTAGATACTGTGATCTGGGAGATGACTAGCAAAACACTTGCCTTGCAGAACTGAGGCTGTCAGTAAGCCTCTGGACAGTCAAGTGAGTTGATGCCTGTGGTTGTGGTTGTATCACAACAGAGAATGGTGTTTCCAACAAACACATAGTCAGTTATATTGGAGTACCACAATTGAAGATACTTGAGCTTCTGAGTTAAGAGACCTAACATGTGTGAACATCACAACTCAGAGAGGGTGAGCCCCAACAAAGGTGTGCAAATATCTCAACTGAAAGTGACTACTGGTGAGCATTATTATGGAACATGAGAATACCACAACCAAGTGTGTGTTTGACCCTAACAATGCAATAATAAAGCAAAAAAAATTAAAAGGAAGGAAAAAATTAAAACTTGTTTGAGATAGTTTCTAATCCCTTACCTTGGAAAGCCCAAGTAAAAGTTTTTCTAATTTTCCAAACGCAATTCATTCTTCTATGACCTTTTCTCTGATTCACCCAATCACCCAATAATAATAATAAATAATACATCTCTTGGAAAGACTTACACATTTTTATGTATACATATATATGGATATATATATGATAGATATATAAGGTGTGTATCTATAAAGTATATATAAGATATATATGGGGCGATATATATGTGTATATATATGTGTATATATGGAATATATATATATATATAGAGAGAAGATAAAGGGAGCCAAAGAATGAAAGGGTTAATTTGGAAAATATAGCTGCATTTTAGTTTCTCTGCAAGTTGTCATGCCAAAGTGGGTGACCATGGATATGAATGGAATAAATTACTACTTCTAACTTCTAACGTGCAAATAATTACCCAACATTGGGCCCTTTGGGAGTGTTGGGGTTGGTTTTGTGAACCACCCATTAGTGAAAAATATGTTCTGAGGGTTTTTATACTCATAATATAGCTTTTAAAATTAAAACCAGCAAAATCCTGTGGGTTTTAATGTGGGGCAGATCTGATTTTTTTTTTTTTTTTTTGCATTTTAGGACTAGGCTCTTTCTTTTCCATTAGAGTAGGGTACAGTAGTTAAGATGGAATTTAACTTATTAGCAAAGGTGCCTTTGTTGAATAAGAAAAAATGAGCTTCTATGAATTTTTGTGCTACTGTATTCTCTCATAATTCACATGAATAAGGGTGAAAAGAAGTGGCTTTTTGTAGCAGAAATTTGGATCTTTTTCTTGTTCTAGGGTACTTCTATGATTCTGCCCAGTTTCACTCTCCACTTTCTATCCTTCTCAGGCTTCTCCCCTTGAGTTTTGCTTTCCAGGTGGACAAAAAGTGGGCTATACATTCTGATGGTTGGAGTATTGTTCTAAAATTTTGAAGGTAGTAGAGAATCTAAACTATGTGTTTGCCTAGGCATAGCAGATCCTCAAAATCATCAACACACCCTCCCCGTGTTTCTAGTGAAACAGCAGCTGCTCATCTTTTCCTTATGAAGTTTCATGAAAGGAGTTGTTTATGGTCAGCTGCTGGCATAGTATCACGTATGGGCCTGGACCCACCCAAATTAGAGGCAGTACATAATGGCAGAAGGAAACTCATGGTATGTCACATATTCTGTACAAAGGAAATACTGACTAACAATAAGCTAACAAGACACCCCACCATGGAGTTTTCTTAAAAGTTAGAAAAGAAAGGAAGTGTCATCTTGTCTGATATGTACCTTTTGGAGAAAGAATCATTTCAAGTGTCTGGTAAAGGGTCCTGGGAAAGTTACATCATGAACAATCTGACATGATCTCACTCAGTTATTTAGGGTGTTGAACTTGATGGCACACAGGGAAGGCAGTTTCTATTAAATGGTTCATAGCTGGTGGAATGGATTAACTGCCAGGAAAAGCAGAGGCGAACCCTGGGAGAACACTTTTCATCCCCAAATTTAGGAATAACAGGGAGCTCTTTTATACTGGCAACAGTTTTTTTTCAGTACTAGAAAATATAACTTCCTTCAAGGGGATCTGGTGAATGAAGCAGTGTATTTTCACCCGTGTAATGATGGGTGTGCGTCCGGGAACTACCATAAAAGAAGAAATAACTTGGACATGCCACACACTCGGTTTGGCCTTGCCCCATACCTGTGCTTTTGTGGTGGTTGATCCACCCAATGACTTCAGACATAGAAGCAAGAGTCTGCATTGTGGCTTGAGATAAAAGATATTTTAATCAGCCCAGGTCACATACTATCTTGGCCAAGAGTAATTTTAGATGATTTTCTTAAGGGAAAACACACGCTTTGAATGGATTTTTTTTCCCAATGAAGAAAAAATTTCACGTGACAGAAAGCTTTCCTGAAACTCTTTCATTTATATAATATTATTGGATCATATTCTTGCAAACAGAATTTTAAAATATCTTTGCTATTTCTTTAGATATTCAGAAGACAAATTTAAAAAAGTTTGAGGACCATCAGTTAAAGTTGCAATGATTTTAGTTTAGATTTTTAGAATTAAAAAAAAATAACCTGTGTGAGTTTTCTTTTTTAAGAGGCAGTATGGACAGTCCCCACCCCTTCCTATTCCACTCACTAAAATGGGACTTTTCCTCTCTTTAAGGACCGTAAGGGCTGAAATAGTGCTTTGGTTTCCTGACTGCCAGTGCTGGTTTGCCTTCTCTAAGTGGTCTGTGACATTCCCAGAGGAAACATTTGAAGAGGCTTTTTCTCCCACATGAGAGAGCTTCGTCCCACACAATCCACAGATCTTGATGGCAAACTTCATGGGCTAAGTGCCTTGGGTTTGTAGAAGAGGTTGCAAAGTCTGATTTGCCTTTTACAGGTGCACAGCTCTTATGGACCCCAGAAATAAGGGAAGTCAGACTTTAAAAATGAGGGAAGTGTCATAAACTGAATATCTGGCCAAATTGCTGGTTGTTCAGGTCAATTTGAATTTAGTAGATGAAGCCAGAGAGATGGCAAGCAGAGTTAAAACTTCCAGAACTTTCTAGCTGGTCTTTCTTTACAACCCATCTGGTATACACAGAGGTATTGTATATTCTGGTCTGTAGTTTTCTCTTACTATAAAACATATTGAAGTACTTTATGTTTAGGTGTGTGTATAGAAATTCACCAAGTTCTTTTTATACACTTTCTTCAGCGCAACACAATCCTCATTGTACATTTTTTTTTTTTTTCAAAGATAGCTTTGTGTAAGATTACATACTGCCCCAGCTGGTAAATTTGCTACCTACCAGCCACTGATTACTGTCCCTTTGTGGAGGGGACCCGTTCACATAATTTTTTCCAAGGATTTAAACCTGAAAAGGATTTTTTTTAAGGATTCACAGAAGCTGTCTTGTGGGTTTAGAAAACATGACAAAATTGTTAGCAGACCTTTTGACTGTGCTATTTTTAGGACACTAATTGTGTTCTTTTAAAGTACATTTTTGACAATGGGAAATAGTTTTTTACGGCCCCTCATAGCCCCCCAAATCTGCAACACAGGAACAAAAAGTTAATAAAGCACCCAGCCACATACTTTTTAACCTCAACAACTGTCAGTAACAGGGGAAAAGTGATTTACAAAGAGAAAAGTTTCTCTCTCTCAATATTTATGCAGCTGTTTCTGCCCAAAATGAACTTTTACCATTTTACCGTTCAAACAGAAGTTTGTTTTCAAACCAGTTGCTAGTTTAAAGGGACAGCTGACCTGGCATCCAGGAGAAGAAGCTCTAACCAAACAGTCAGCAAACTGACCAGAGGAGACCAATAGCCAGCAGCAGCCCCTCACAGGGCAGATGCCTGAAGAAGTGGTACCTTACCTTGAGCAGTGGGATCCAGGGACAGAGCTCAGGAGCTGCTCAGAAGAGGACCGGGAAGTGCTGGGATCCGCTGCGGGGTAACATGCACTTGGCTTTTATGGGCAGGTGGGAGGAGCTGCTCCACTTTGTAGGTGGGCAGGGAAGGGGCGGCGGGCCGGCAGCCCCGGGAGGAGCTGGACACGCTTCTTTGGGGAGGGGAGGAGGCAGAATGGGGAGCCCAAAAGAGGGAGGAGAGGCGGGAGGGGGTGTAAGAGCGAGAAAGGAGGGGAAAAGAGAAAGCGAGGGATGGAGGGAGGAAGAGAAAGGGGAGAAAAGAGCTGAGGAATTGAGAGAAACGGGAAGGGATGCGGAATGCAGAGGGGAAAGATCCGAGGAGCAGCTGAACGGGAGTCAGAGGTGTTCAAACATGCAAAATCCAGAAGGAAAAGGGATTAGGCTGCTTTCTGCTTGAATATGATTTCTATATATGTATGTATGCATACACACACACACACACACACACACACACACACATATATATATATATATATATATATATATATTAATACCGGGCAATTTGTGGATGACAGCTATTATTAAAGGTGTTTTCTGTGACTTTGAACAGCTAAGTTAACAGTTCTGGAAAAATGCAGAATCCAAGAATAATGGGAAGTTTGGGGAGTGGGGGAATCTTGGCGACCAGGCAAAGCCCCACTGATGGATCTGGGCCCTGCATGGATTTGGACCCTGTAGGAGAGCGCAGTGGATCCCACCACCAGATTCCAGCGCCCCTCTCTCCTCCCTCTGCTTCCCAGTCCGGTTCACCCCCGCCTCCAATTCCTCTCAGCAATACTTTTTATTTTGTTTTCATATATTTGTTTCTGGACCAAGTTCCTGTGCTGAGAATATTATCCAGAATCCAAATGTTCCCGTGAGGCTTCTGCAGCACTAAGGTAAATCAAGCAAAGATTTGGGACGATTAGAGATTACCTTGTAGAGGAAGAAACCTCAAGAGCAGCCTTGGTCCTTTAAGCTTGCCAAGGCTTGTAGGACTCTCTACCTTTTGGTTATTTCCAGTAGTTTTCAAGAACTCTTATTTTTAGCAATTGGAAATATCATTAGAAAATTTTCTTGGAGCCATGGCTTACTGTGTGTGTGTCTTAAACATAGAGAGGATTCAACCGACAAGGAGCTGAAGAATCAGGTTGAAATTCTTAATCCATTTAGAAAAAGAAAACATAAGCTCCTTTTTGCTGCTGAGTGGTGACTCACTTCCTAGCCTAAGCTTGGTTTTTGTCATCAAAAGAATGAAAAACATTTTAAAAGAGAGAACTGGAACCTTAGGTCTGGGGGTACTGAGGGGAAAGGAGGGGTGTGTGTGTGTGTCAGGGGTGTGTGGACTGAAAAGAATGAGGAGACTTGTACGGAATTGAAGTATTTATGGACACACACATAGATACACAACCATATAAATGCATAACTTCTGCAGTGTTCTCCATAATCTTACGAAGTATGCATGAGTCATATCATGTGGCTATTTATCCAGAGAGGTTAAGCAACTCACAGAAACCAACAAGAGGGGGAGCCACTGCCATCAGCCTGTAAAGCTCCTGTCCAGTCAGCTCCGGGCTCTCCTATTGCACACCTAGGGGCTTTTCAGTTTAGACATGGCCTTTTTCTTCTTCTTTTTTTTGAGGGACCTGGGGCATGTTACTGACTTCTAAGGGAAAGAAAATAATGGCCAAGGGTTTCAAACTAGGTGCTATTGAAATTTTGGGACAAATCATTCTTTGTTGTGGAACTTCTGTGCACTGTAGAATGTTGAACAGCATCTATAGTCTCTACCCACCAGGTGCCAGTAGCATTCCCACTCACCAAATGAGGGAAATAGTATTTAACATCTATATACTTAACCAATGTCCCCTGGCGGGTGGGGGAATGGGAATGGGTAAAATCCTCTCCTCCCTTTAGAGCTATTGGCCTTAAGAAGGTCAACACTACAAAACAAAAAGAGCACTTCTAGATATTCATGCAGAAGGGCTCAAGAGCAATATTGGGGAATAATTATATTAGCTGCTGTAGGTTCTGATTTTACATAGATATTAACTTTTACACATTAATATCCATATTTGCTTTCCTCTAAAGCCCAAACCCCAGTTACTTCCCTTTGTAACAGAGTTTATACTCAATTGGATATACTTTGGATGTAGTAAAGTAACATTGGTGGAGTATAAACAAGAGATAGTAATATAAATTCAACAGTAGAACAGGTATTCAATTTAATGCTTTGTCTTAATACTTGTGCTTTTTTAGTTTTGGACCACACCAAGAAGTGCTCAAGGCTTACTCCTGGCTCTGTGCTCAGGGATCTCTCTTGAAGTCTTGAAGAACCGTACAGGGTACTGGGGATCAAACCTGGGTCAACCACGTGCATGGCAAATGCTCTACTTGCTGTACTATTGCTCCAGCCCGTATTTGTGCCTTTTCATCTCTACTCTTATTCAAAAGTTGTATCGCTCTTTTTAGATGTATTAGCTAATGGTTAATTAGCTAACAGAGAAAATGCTCCATAGATAGATATGCATAATCTGACTGAATAAATGGCACTGTTGTATTGACACATACAAAAAGCACAGTATCAGTTTGATGGTTGAATAAAAAACTTAGAATATGAAAACTTATATTAATTATTTTATGCTTATTTGTTATTGCTCTTACTTGCTTCTCTTCAGTTTTAACTTAGCTTTCCTGAGGAAATGGCAAAATCCCCAAGAAAGCCAATGAGACGAATACCTCATGCTATCACACCGGCGCTCCATTACCTACTTGGGTTCTGACCCCTAATACCAGGTCTGGTTTAACAAGTAGGGTATCTATCACTTTTGGTACATTTTTATTTAGCAAAGAAATGTTCTGGATAAACTTAATAGAGAGGAGATTCAGGATAATAGATATATTAGTAAATATCTTCAGCAGATTTCAGCAAATCTTTTAAATCCTAATTTAATATCTAAATATTTCAGTTCCTATATATTTAATTGTGACAAATTGAAAAAGGAGAAGAAGAAAAGAACATCTGAATAAAGGGCAATTTATGGCTGTAGTTTCCTTATTTTTTCCTTCTTCACTCCTTTCAGACCTGAATATACAGTCAATGTAACAAAAGAGTACTCTTCATTTTATTTGGATGGTACTGAAGATTAGTTCATTCCTCCAGTTTACACTTGCCTGAATCTGATTCAGTAGCAGATAAGGACAGCAAATTAGGAATCCAGGAATGTGATCTCTTTGCTGACTGTTAGACTCTCACTGAAGGTGACTGAGGTTTGACATGACCTAGTTTGGTCTCTGTGGAAAGGAAGGAATCCAATGACAACATACTAGATGCTCTGAATTTTCCATTGTGTGCATGTAATAGCAGCTACAGATGATTATTTTCAAGAGCTTTGAGCATGTAACTATTTTGGGATTTATTCAGAAGCAATCAATGTACAAATATTTATTAGGAGTGGATACAGACTGTGGAATATTCAAAGCACTGGGAAAGAAGAAATTTGATCTGCTCTACGGAAAAAAAGCAAAAATAAAATCAAACCCAAAGTACTGTTAGAAAAGAGAATTTGAGGAGTTGGTGACATTTGGAAAGTAGCCTTTGGATAAATGGGTGATGAACATTAGCCCAAGGAGGGGATAAAATTAAACTGGGAAAAGCACAGGGATAAGGAAAGGATTGGAGGATAGTGAATTGGCTTAACTGAAGGTAAGGATCTAGGTAGTAGTACAATGGGTTTAAGAAACAGGACAGAAAAGGCAGGGTCAGCCTGCTGAAGGCCTTAAATGTACTTCTGCTCTTCTAAACTGGAGTCTGTACTCAATAACTCAATAGAGAACCATGGAAAACTTTTGAGCACTAGAACGGTGATAAAACAAGTGGCATAATCAATGAGAGAGAGAGAGAGAGAGAGAGAGAGAGAGAGAGAGAGAGAGGGAAAAAGTACCTGTCAATAGAGGCAGGCTGGGGGGAGCGGGGAGGAAATCTGGGATCTTTGGTGGTGGGAAATGTGTTCTGGTGGAGGGATACAGTGTATAACTAAAATCCAATAATGAATAGCTTTGTAATTGTATATTTCATGGTGGTATAATAAAATTAAAATCACTTGATTACTTGATCACTTGACATCCCATTATTTGTCGATTTGCTTGAGTGGGTGCCAGTAACGTTTCTATTTGTCCCTTTCATGTACTACTGTAGCCCAATGGCAACTGCTTGCTCCAGGAATACGAAGAGCATTAAACCGTTCATTCAGGGTCTTGACGAAGAAGTCCAGCCATCTTGTAGGTGGGAAGCCACGTGATCTTTTGACATCCTGTGGGATCCAGTCGGTAGTGGCTCTAGTCTAGCAGTCATCTCCAAGTCGCATTACATAATAAAATTAAAATAAAATTAAAAAATAAAGTACATAAAAATCCACTCCCCAAGTGGCATATAATTAAGTATTCCTTTTTTATCTTTTTTAACAGTCTTATTAAAATAAAAAGCTTTGCAGATAAATGCCTCGCCATATGTCTAGGTCCATTAGCATACCAAGATACAGAGAAAACTGAGTATCTCTGTCCTGTAAAATTGGAGACTAGAAAGAAATAGCAGAGGCAGTGGTGGTTCTTGCTCAGAGAGTTCCTACAATGCTTTGCATGTCTGTAGCAAGAAAGGAAGGTAAGTTTCTCTGTGGGTGTGGCCAAAACAGCAAATGGGGTTAACAGAAGGGTTTCTGTCTATTCATTCTATCTGTGTAGCTTTAAGATTGTTAAAACTTTTTTTTTCACTTAATGTGTCGATATAAGAAATCCTTGAGTTTACAAGGGCTCCTGGATTAGAAAATAACAAACCTGCCATTAAAAGCATTAAGTTTTATCAATGCTTCCAGCAAGCTTTCATTTATTTTATGTGCTTCACTTGATAAATTTCAACCTCTGGATCTTCCTGCTTTTCCTAACTGCTTGAAAATGTGAATGAACTTGTTATTTGCTTTAAGCAAAATTCACAGACATTTTGAAATAAATGTAAAGAAGTTTACTCCCCATCTATCAAATGACCCTTTAATCATTCAGCCAAAGCTTTTTGTTAAGTACACCAAATATGCTCTTGGCCTGCAAATCACTTACAATTGTCAGCTCTCCCAGGGCATTTAAAATAAGGTTGTATTTACAAAATTGTATAAACCTTCCAGCATTGGAAAGGCACACCTTCTCTCAGTCCAAAAGCCCAGTTAGATGCTGAGTCACTGTTTTCCTATTGGCCCAGATCTGACCTACTCTGGAGATAACACATGACTGAGTAGCAGCTCCTGATGGCTTTGGAGAGCATTGGGTAGGCAGGGTTTAATTCCAACTTGGCTATTAACCACCCATGAAAACATGGAGCAGATGTTTTCTTTTCTTCTTCTTCTTCTTCTTCTTCTTCTTCTTCTTCTTCTTCTTCTTCTTCTTCTTCTTCTTCTTCTTCTTCTTCTTCTTCTTCTTCTTCTTCTTCTTCTTCTTCTTCTTCTTCTTCTTCTTCTTCTTCTTCTTCTTCTTCTTCTTCTTCTTTCTTCTTCTTCTTCTTCTTCTTCTTCTTCTTCTTCTTCTTCTTCTTCTTCTTCTTCTTCTTCTTCTTCTTCTTCCTCTTCTCCTTCTCCTTCTCCTTCTCCTTCTCCTTCTCCTCCTTCTCCTCCTTCTCCTCCTCTCCTTCTCCTTCTCCTTCTCCTCCTTCTCCTTCTCCTTCTCCTCCTTCTCCTTCTCCTTCTCCTTCTCCTTCTCCTTCTCCTTCTTTCTCCTTCTCCTTCTCCTTCTCCTTCCTCCTCCTCCCTCTCCCTCTCCCTCTCTTCCTCCTCCTCCTCCTTCTCCTTCTCCTTCTTCTTCTCCTTCTTCTCCTTCTTCTTCTTCCTCTTCCTTTTCTTCTTCTTCCTCTTCCTCCTCTTCTTCTTCCTCCTGCTCCTTCCCTCCTCCTTCTCCTTCTCCTCCTTTTCCTCCTCCTTGTCCTCCTCTTTCTCCTCTTCCTCTTCCTTCTCCTTCTCCTTCTCCTCCTTCTCCTTCTTCTCCTCCTCCTCCTCCTTCTCCTCCTCCTTTTCTCCTCCTCCTTTTCCTCCTCCTTCTCCTCCTCCTTTTCCTCCTCCTCCTCCACCTCCTCCTCCTTCTCTTTTTCCTCTTCCTCCTTTTTTCTTCGTATGCTTCTTTTTATGCTTTTTCTTCTGCTTCCATGGCTGCTTCTGCTGATGCTTCTGCTGATTCTGCTTCTGTTTCTTCTGCTACTGCTTCTGCTTCTGCTTGTGCTTCTTCTACTTCTGCTGCTGTTTCTACTTCTGCCTCTGCTTCCTTTTCTGCTTCTTCTTCTGCTTCTGCTCTGCTTCTTCTCTGCTTCTTCTACTTCTATGCTTATTCTGCTTCTGCTTCTGCTTCTGTTTCTGCTGCTTCTGCTTCTTCTCTGCTTCTTCTGCTTCTATGCTTATTCTGCTTCTGCTTCTGCTTCTTTTTCTGTTGCTTCTGCTTCTTCTGTTTCTGCTGCTTCTTCTGCTTCTGCTTCTGTTGCTGCTCCTTTTCTTTCTTCTCCTTCCTCCTCCTCCTCTTCTTCCTTCTTCCTTTTTCTTTCTTTCTTCTTTTTGTCTTTTTTTTGGTTCAGTGACTTAGGAGTCCTTAAGGAAGGTACATAGGGGGTATACATAGGGACAGTGCTGGAGGGAAAGGGACACTGTTGGAGGGGGCAGTGCTGGAAACCCTACCTTGCCAGTGGCTTAAACTGTGGTACCTAAAATAGTAATATAAAAAATTTATCTGAGATGAGAGGTCTGAAGTTAACATGGGCTCAGACTGACTGTCTTGTTTCCAATCTTCCTGCACTCACCCCACAGCCACCAGAGCAATACTATTTTGCAATATTTCTATCATACCTTTACTTTCAGTGCTACTACACAATTTGTAGAAAAATCTGAATTTGTATTCTAGGTTCAAGTCTCTTTTTAAAGATCTGGCCCAGTCTTCATGTCTAACCTCATTTCTGTACCTTATCCTTCAGTCTGGAAACAGCTTGCTCTATCATTGTGTCCAAATCCTTGCTGTCTGGTCTTCCGTATGGTGTTGTTGTGGTTCTAGTGGCCAGGTGCCCATGTAGACACATGCTTAGATCCTTTTGTAGCTATGCCACTTTATTCAGAAGATATTTCTTGTCCCTTTTCAGAAACTCTTGTAGAAATTGGTACTTATCTTATGACTTTTTTTTACACTTCAGTATTTTATTCATATGTCCTCCTTTTCTCTTTAATGTCACTGTTTTCTCCTTGAGCATTTAAACTAAACCTAGAATACAGTATGTGTCAATAAGTCCTATGGATTGCAGAGCTTTATAAACAAATCAAAAAATTAATATTTATGGACTTTCCTCCAAAGACTAGAAATTGAACTCCCATTTGACCCAGCCATACCACTCCTGGGAATCTACTCTGGGAAACCAAAAATACACAGCGGAAACACCATCCCTACTTTTATGTTCATAGCAGCATTATTCACAATAGCCAGAATCTGGAAGCAACCAGAGTGCCCAAAAATCGATGACTGGATAAAGAAGCTTTGGTACATCTACACAATGGAATACTATGCAGCTGTTAGGAAAAATGAAGTTATAAAATTTGCTTATAAATGGATGGACATGGAGAAGATTATGTTGAGCGAAATTAGCCAGAAGGAGAGACAGATACAGAATGACTGCATTTATTTGCATGGCATAAATATATATGTACATATTATGATACCAATATCCAAGGTCAAGTGAAACATATATCAGGAGGTCTTGTCAAAGGTGGAAATTATCACAAACGTGTGGGAGTCAGAGGTTAGGTAAGACAGAAAATGGAACAGTGTGCTAATAATTGTCCAGGGTACTAATGCCAACCTAGAACTGAGCATTAAATAGAGGCAAAAGGATACACATGACAACCTTTTAATGTATGTTCTGTAATCCATAGTCTGGAAGGGAAGGAAAAGAGAAAGAGAGAGAAAGGGAAAGAAATAAAGAACCTGCCATGGAGGTGGGCTGGGGGAAGGGGGAGGGAACCGGGGCGTTGTTGGTGGGAGATGGGCACTAGTGGAGGGACGGGTGCTGGAACACTGTATGACCAAAACCCAAATATGAACTTTTTTAATTGTATATCTTTTTATTTGTATATCTCACGGTGGTATAATAAAATACCTAAAAAATAAATATTTAAATTCTCTTATATTCTTTCTACTTCTAATTCCTTTGACCACATTTTGCTAACACACCTTTGGCAGAGTCATAGATACTGGACTTTCAATGGTCAATATGACTTGGTTTCCAGTTTTTAGTAACTTGAACTGTTTTGTGGGAATGGGGGATAGGAACAACAGGTAATTCATATGAAACACAGTAAATTATGCTGAACAGTGTAAGAATTAGTTATTAAAGGAGCTCTAACAAGATTCTTCCTCAATAGGAGAGCTTAGAAGTGGTCACTTAGAACATCATGTATAAGTTAGTCAGAGGATGGCTTCTAGAAATGCAGAAGCTTGGTTCTTTGGTGAGGGAAACTATAGTGATATGCTTTATGTGTTTTACTTGGGAGGATTTGGATTAGATGTATGGTGGCTTGTACACGAATCTTCCTTTCTAGTGTGGCAATCAGGTACAGGATTGTTTGAACAAATGTTTCACGTTTGTTTGGAAAATAAGAAGGAATTAATATACTTTCCTAAATATATATATGTTTAGGAAACACAAATATTAAGAAATGTTTTTACAGATATTAACATTTAAGAAATATTAAGAAATTAAGAGGGACTTAATATACTTTCCTAAAATATATTTTAGGGACTTAAAGTATATTTAAGAGGGAATTAATTTATTTTCATAAATATTTGAAATATTTTAACAAATACTAACAAATATTAAGAAATATGCTTTCCTAAATATATATACATATATACATATATATTTATATAGATATTAAAATATCATATATGTATATGTGTATATATGATATATATGATTTATATATGATATATATCACCACGAACTAAGCCATTCATTTGACTGACTAAATGAATAGACAATAGTTTATAAATAGTTTTTAATTAATGCTATATAGGTATAAATGCAATTTTTTTCAAATTGGATTCTCTGTAATAAATGGATATCATGTGTCTGATTCTATTAGTCCGGTAAATAATTAATGACTGGATATCTTGGTGTCTGGTCCTACTTAGAGGAGTAAATAAGTCTAAATAAGTAAGTGCTAAATGTTTTCCTCATCAAACCAGGGACCAAGCTTTTCTTCTGTTTCTAGAAGCCTTTCCCTGATCCCTGATGTATACCTGGTATTATGGAGTGACCATTTCAAAACTCCCACTAAGAATAAAGATCTTGTCAAAGTACCTTTCATAACCAATTTCATATTGTCCAAATACTTTATTGTGTTTAATGTAAATTACCTATTATACCTTAACTTCTATATAATTCATGACTTTGTTTCCTACATGTGCACATGTAGTGGTTGACCATTAATTTCTTTTTTAGAGGGCACTAGAGAGATTTTTGAGCACATTTAGTGTTTTCGTACCAGATTTCTTCATTTTGGCACTTGTTTTCGGAGAAGGAAAGTCACAATCTTAGGGTTTTATTCAGTGCATAAGAAAACAGGAAATTTTTTTGTCAGCACAATCTTAAAAATATCCTACATGTTAACATTAGTTAAATAGAACCTAGGGAATGGGAAGATAAGTGAAACGTGAGACTTATCTCACTTATTTTCTTGTGAAAAAGGAGTGACCAGATGCCATGAAATATTTGAAAGTTGGTTTAGTTTTGGTCCCATTAGTTATATAAGCTTGTATCATTTGATCTTGGGCTCATCTTTTTCTTTCAATTTTTTCATTCCATTTCTTTCATATTTTAATTTCCTCACTGCTTAACTTTCAAGTTTATTTTATTTTGCTGCATTCAGTAAAACATTCTGAAACCTTCCTTTTTACTAGACTTTCTATGCTGCGTACTAGATGGAGAACAGGTGGGTACAGGGATCATGTCTGGCCTTGTGTCACAGGAACGTGCTTTTTAAGATCAGAGGAGCGTCATCGTTCCCCACTTCTTCAATGACTCTCTATGATTAAGAGTTGGAGCATTTCCCACTGGTGGTGACATGTCTGAAGAAATTCTTGCCTATCTGCAGAAATGAATATTAATTATTACTTTTACCTGTGTTATCTTATACTTATTTTTTGTCTTATAGCTCATAAATTTCTCAAAATCAAAAAGACTTGAGTATCTGAAAGCAGGAAAATTTGTTACTCAAAGCAGTAAAGCAGTGCCTGATATATCCTGGATATTAACCCCTTATCAGATGGGTATTGGGTGAATATTCTTTCCCATTCTGTGGACTGCTTTTGTATCTTAGTCACTGTTTCTTTTGAGGTGCAGAATTATCCAGGATATATCAGGCACTGGTAGAACTTTACAAGAAGAAAACAAACAACCCCATCAAAAAATGGGGAGAAGAAATGAACAGAAACTTCAGCAAGGAAGAAATTCGAATGGCAAAAAACATATGAAAAAAATGCTCATCATCACTAATCATCAGAGAGATGCAAATCAAAACAACAATGAGATACCACTTTACACCACAGAGACTGGCACATATTCAAAAGAGCAAGAACAACAAGTGCTGGCGTGGATGTGGGGAAAAGGGGACACTCATCCATTGTTGGTGGGAATGCCGGCTGGTACAGCCTTTCTGGAAAACAATATGGACTTTCCTCCAAAGACTAGAAATTGAACTCCCATTTGACCCAGCCATACCACTCCTGGGAATCTACTCTGGAAAACCAAAAATACGCAGCGGAAACACCATCCCTACTTTTTTGTTCATAGCAGCATTATTCACAATAACCAGAATCTGGAAGCAACCAGAGTGCCCGAAAATCGATGACTGGATAAAGAAGCTTTGGTACATCTACACAATGGAATACTATGCAGCTGTTAGGAAAAATGAAGTTATGAAATTTGCCTATAAATGGATGGACATGGAGAAGATTATGTTGAGCGAAATTAGCCAGAAGGAGAGAGACAGATACAGAATGACTGCATTTATTTGCATGGCATAAATATATATGTACACATTATGATACCAATATCCAAGGTCAAGTGAAACATATATCAGGAGATCTTGTCAAAGGTGGAAATTATCACAAACGTGTGGGAGTCAGAGTTTAGGTAAGACAGAAAATGGAACAGGGTGCTAATAATAGTCGAGGGTACTAATGCCAACCTAGAACTGAGCATTAAATAGAGGCAAAAGGGTACACATGACAACCTTTTAATGTATGTTCTGTAATCCATAGTCTGGAAGGGAAGGAAAAGAGAAAGAGAGAGAAAGGGAAAGAAATAAAGAACCTGCCATGGAGCAGGGCTGGGGAAGGGGGAGGGAACCGGGGATGTTGGTGGTGGGAGATGGGCACTGGTGGAGGGACGGGTGCTGGAACACTGTATGACCAAAACCCAAACATGAACTTTTTTAATTGTATATCTTTTTATTTGTATATCTCATGGTGGTATAATAAAATACTTAAAAAAATAAAGAAATAGTTGATAATTCCGACAATTTAATGGATTTACATAAAAATGGATCACATGAGTCACTAATTGCCATTAATAACAATGAATAAAGTGATTTCTATATTTGTTTTCAAAAAAAAAGCAGTAAAGCAGAGCTGACTTACACTATTCAACACTTGTTTCCATTTTAAGACTATAAGGATTTACATCTTTAAAATCCACGAGTGATTTTTAAATCTTAATTTCCTTTTTAAAACAAGGTATTTATAACCATATGCATAAATGTAAAATGGTAAGTGTGAAAATGGCAAATCACTAAATAATTGATGTTTCAGTACACCTGTTGCCCAGAGCCTCTGCATCTTGCCTTTACTTACCTCCTGCAGGCAGCTTTGTAGATAAATGGCAAGAAAACAGTTTGAATGTGGTAGTATATCTTACCATGTATTCTATGTTATCACTGTATCACTGTCTTCCCGTTCATCGTCTATTTGCTCGGCGGGCACCAGTAACATCTCCATATGACCTGTCTCATGCAAGTAGAGTCCAAGGGCTCCTGCTTCCTCCAGGAACATAAAGAGCCTCAAACCATTCCATCAGGTCATGGGAATGAGGTCTGTAATTGTTACTGGTATCTGGCATATCAAATACGACACGGCTAGCTTGCCAGGCTCTGCCGTGGGGTAGCATACTCTTGTAGTCATCTCAAAATCCAGCGTTTATTGATGAACCGTGCGGCCGCGATAGTCTGGTCTGCTGGGTGGAGTTCTGATGAGGGGGAAGTCCGGATGTGGAAAATGGAGGCCCTCATGGAGTGGGGGGGTCGTCTGACTTGTGAGGCTCTGCTGGGGTGGCGGGCCAGGGCTAGAACCTGCCATCCCTCCCGGGCACCTCATGAGCGGCTGGGCACAGTGAGAGCCAGTAGCAGCTCTGCCCCATGTCTGTCTCTTTACAATTGGTTTGCATACTTTAGATTTTGAGCTTCATGAGCTTAGTTCCTGTAGGTTGTGTCCTTGCTCTAGGTTACTGCCTACATCCTGCATTTGGACTAGGAGGCTGTACTCAACCCCTTACCCCTGGCTCAACCTTAACCCCTGGCCCAACAAAAATTATCCCTTTTTTGGGGGTCACACCCAACAGTGCTCAGGGGTTACTCCTGGCACTGCAGACAGGAATTTTCTCCTGGCAGTGCTCTGGGGATTATATGGGATGCCGGGGATCAAACCCATGTGTGCTGTGTGCAAGGCCTGTTGCGCACAACACCCTGTTGTGCTATTACTCCGGCCCCAAAGAAATCTCTTTAAAATAAAAATCAAGGGTCCAGAGCGGTAGCACAGCGAGTAAGGCGTTTGCCTTGCGTGGCCAACACAGGTTCAATCCTCGCATCGCATATGGTTCCACTAGCACTGCCAGCAGTAATTCTTGAGCAAAGAGCTAGGAATAACCCTGAGCATTGCTGGGTGTGACCTATAAAAATCAAGAGTGCTGGTTTTTTTTTTTTTTTTCCATTTTCGGTCACACCCAGTTACTCTCGGGTTACTCCTGGCTCTGCACTCATGAATCACTCCCAGCGGTGCTCGGGGGACCATATGGGAAGCCTGATCGAACCCAGGCCGGCACAGGCCTGCTGAGTGCAAGGCAACGCCCTACCCGATGGATCATGGCTCCGGCCCCAAGAGTCCTGGTTTTTTCTGTTTTTGAGCCCTTCTATCTAGTGATAAGAGTGTAGAGTTGCCATATGCAAAGCACGTGCCCCTAATCTTTTTTTTTTTTTTTTTGGTCACTCCTGGCAGTGCTCGGGGGACCATATGGAATGCCATGGATCGAACCCTGGTTGGCCACGTGCAAGGCAAATGCCCTTCCTGCTATGCTATCACTCTGGACCCTGTGCCCCTAACCTTTGAACCATCTCCACTGCCACCCTTCAGTTCTTCATAGTGGAAACACCCATTCCTATGAGCTCAGATGTGGAGATAGCCTTTTGGCGCCAGTATTTGAATCAAAGGGCCACACATGGCGACTCAGGTGCTAACAGTGCCAATTTCCCTAACCACTGTGGAGGTATTTTTCTTGACCTTGGCCAGGAGGAGGTGTGCAGTGCTTGAGTTGCCCTGGTGCCTCCCTGTGGTCTCTTGCTCAGTAATCTTTTTAGGAGGAATGTACATATGGGTTACAGATCAGGCTTCCTATAAAACAGACTGCTGTGTGAGAAATAAGAACTGTCCTTACCTTGGATTTTATGCTCTGCTGGAGGAGGTAGTTGACCTTTTTGAAAGCTGTTATCCAGGTCTGTGGCCAGACCACCCCGAATGCATCCTATGCCATATGTTCTCAGAAGCCGAGCAGGATCTGTTACCTAAGGGGAAAATAAAGGCTCGAGAGCAGAGTAGGTAGGGCACTGGCCTTGCATACGGCTGACCCAGGCATGGTCCCTGCATAGTCCCCCAAGCACCATCAGGTGCTTGCTACCCTGCATGGTCCCCCAAGCACCACCAGGAGTGATCCCTGAGCATTGCCATGTGTGACCCAAAAAAAAAACCAAAGGAAATTGATAGCTATAAATACCCGAAAATAGCAAAGTAGATGGAGGAATAAGGGTCAAGGTTGGCCTTTGCATGTGGCCAACCACAATTTGATTCCTGCACTATATGGCCACAGAGCATGACTAGGCAAAGCCCTGGAAGCCATCCCCCACCCCCAAGTCTATGGGGTGGCCCCCTCACATTAAGCTGCCAGTCTGACCAAAAATTATAGGAGCGACCTTTAGGTCATTAGAGAACCACACAGAAGGCCCAAAAATAGCATGGTGAGGTGTCGGGGATTGCCACCGGGGTCCCCAACAGTCAGGACAGAAGTTCTCTTTTACCTCCGAGGACGCTGGGGAACAGATGAAAACTCACAAGTCCGATGCAGTTCCAAAAAGGCTTTTTCTTATTCTATTTTTTTATTCTATTCTATGTTAGCTGGTATAAATATTTTCTCTCATGCTACCACAATCATCTTGGGACTAGATAGATATTATCAGTATGCTTCCTTGGCTTCGTTGAATGTTGGATCTCTAAGTAATTAGACCAGAGAGAAATGCTGTTTGCCTCCAAGAAAGCAAGCATGGCTCTCTAATAAGTCTAAAGGCTAATATATAAAATAACTCTGAAGTAAATATGAGAATCTTGTGAAGACTTGGAGAAATATATACCTGGCTGTAGAATATCCATTGATACAGATGCATGCCTTTGTATTCTGAGATATAGTTCATCTCAGATGCCCTTCCCTCACCCTCCTCCCCCATCCCATCTACCTAGGACCTGCAGCCTTGGCTGGGGCAATATTAACATTTCAATGGAGCTAGGTGAGGTCCTGGGAGAAGTTACCTGAGGGAGATTGACCCTAACTGCTTGGTTGACATGGGTCAGTCTGGGCTGAAAAGTTATAAAAGCTGTAGCCTGCTTTCTTCTGCACTCTTTTGCCTTTTCACCTTCTCCCTCTGCCTCCTCTCTCCTTTATGTTCCCTGTGTGTGCCTTAGCATATGGTAGCAGCCTTCTAGACCTAGGATTCTAACCTACACATGGCCGGGCCCAACTAGGAGCCTAAAGTCTGGGGTTTTCCTGTAACTGGATTGTATACCAGAACAAGTGTGAGTAGAGCCTTTAGAAACTTTGCTGGATTTTGGCATCTTTCTCCTTCTGCCATCGCTGATCCCTGGGGCAGAAAGGGGATCCCCTGATCTTGCTCCTAGATTTTGTTGTGTGCCCAGCATACTCAGACACTAGGGGTTTTCATGCCTACTCTCTATATTTGGGTTTTAAATTTTGAAGGACATTTTTTTCTGTCACTCTGAATAGTAATAAAAATACTTTGTGTTACTCTGGAGTCCTGGAATATTAACTGGTATTAAAAATATATTTGAATTCATAGTTGTTGATTTCTTTATTGTAGAAATATTCTAAAGATGCAAATGGTTAATGTTCCTGCTTCCATCTCTAAGAGTCAGAGACACTGTACATAGTATTTCCTAAGATTGCCTTTAGTACCATTTGCATACTGAACTCTCTCTTAAGAGATACTTCTCACAGAACTATTGTTCTATGAGTCTACTCTTGGGAAACTTTCAGATAAAATGGAGGAAAATTGTCTCCACTAAGGTCACCATAAATAGCATCATCACCATTTCCTCTAAGTTCAGGGAGCTTTCAAAGCTTTCACAAGAATTTTCATATATACTGTTTCACTTCATTTTTATTATCTGTGATTAGTGTTGGCAAAGCATTACTTTTCAACAAAGTAGGTGATAAAGGAGATACATTATTCTAATAGTTGTTATTAATATGTTAGAAAATCATGGAATTAAAATAGGAGTGAAGAGAATATATATATGTCAAAAGAATACTTATTATACTTATTATAAAAATAGAGTTTTCCTGATTGTTATTTGGCAAACACTTTGCTCTCTTTCAGCAGTCTTTCCAAAGGAAATTTCTTCTGTGTTGGTGATAATCACATAATTCAGCTACTTTCTCAGAAAAAGTAATATATATATACACCTCAGATAACTTTTGAGTATAAATGTGTGAGATGAATTTGCCTATTTGAAACAGATTTTAGAACTTGATAAAATTGGGGAAATTTTAAGAAAAAATGTTTAATGAAAACAAGATATCTCATTTATAGTAAAGAATATTTTAGAGATTTATTTGAAAGTTTGAACACAAATAAAGCTTTGGAATATTGGAAACTCTGAAACTTATGTTTGGATATCCATACATTTTTGATGTGTGTAATTTGCACTAAATTTTTATTATTTGTATGATAATTCTCATTTTATACTAATATGAAGCCATTTCTTATGAGTGTGCATAAACAGCATGCTGCTGCAAGCAGAAGTTAAACAGTAATTATCTAGACCCAAATATTTTTCTTGGTAACTGATGATTTTATTTTCATTAATTAATAAATAAACATATTAATATTTACCAAGAACATATCCTTGATGAAATGTAGAGTATTTTTTCATGTGTCTTTTGGCCATTTGAATTTTTTCTTTAAGTTTCTGTTCATTTCCTCTCAGATGAACCCAGAGCCATGGCAGAGCCTGACAAGCTCCCGTGGTGTTTTGATATGCCAAAAACAGTAACAATAATGGACCTCATTCCCAACGAATAAAGATTTTACTGGTGTCCGCTCGAGCAAATCAGTGAACAATGGGAAGACAAGTGACAAGGTGATAAGTGACAATATTTACCTATAAAGGACATGTTCTAACAACATGTAAAAAAGTCAGATGAAAATGTATTGAAGAACTTAGCATCAGACCTGAATCCATAAAGTTCATGAAAGAAACCACAGTCAAAATCCTCCATGACATTGAAGCTAAAGGCATCTTCAAAGATGAAACTTCACTCACTAAAGCAAGTGGAAACAAAGCTAAACAAATGGGACTACATGAAACTAAGAAGCTCTGTACCTCAGCCAAAATGGTGTCTAAAATATAAATACTTATATCTTGCTTATAGCTCACAGAATGGGAAAAATTATTTTCCCAATACCACCTGATATAGGGTTAAAATCAGTTATATAAGACACTGGTAGAACTTTACAAGAAAAAAATCCAACCCTATCAATAAATGGGGAGAGGAAATGAACAGAAACTTAAAGAAGAAATTCAAATGGCCAAAAGACACATGAAAAAAATACTCTACATTTCATCAAGGAGATGCTCTGCATTTCATCTGGGAAATGAAACTCAAAACAACCCTGAGATATCATCTTACACCACAGAGTCTACAACATCTCCAAAAACAAGAGCAGCTAGTGCCTCTGAGGTTGCAGGGAGAAAAGAACTCTTCTTCATTATTGGTGGGAATACCAACTGGTCCAGCCTTTTCAGAAAATGATATGGATATTCCTTGGAAAACTAGATGCTGAACTCCCATTTGACCCAGCAATGTACGACTTCTGAGAATGTACCCTGGGAGCCTAAAAACATAGAGCAGAAATGTTATGCACACTTCTATGTTCATTGCTGCACTGTTCACAATAGCCAGAAACTGGAAGCAACCTGAGAGCCCAAGAACAGAAGAATGGATAAAGAAACTGTGGTACACCCACACAATGAAATATTACATAGCTGTTAGGAGAATTGAACTCATGAAAATTTGCTTATAAACGAAAAGATAAGGAGAGTATCATGCTGTATTAAATGAGAGAGGGACAGACATAGAATGACTAAATTCATCATACATATAGATATATTATGAGATGAATATCCAAGGCCAGGGAAAACAGGGGCAAGGAGGACAGGTCAATGGTTGGAAACTTGCCACAAGAGTGCCTGGGGTGGGGTGAAGGACATTTAGGATAGAAAAGTACCAGTATGAAAATGATAGTTGGGAATGATCATTTTGTGGAGGAACTAAATATTCAAAGTAGGTAAAGGGATAAACCTGATAGCCTTTCAGTACCTGTATTGCAAATAATAATACCTATATGAAAGAGAGAGAGACAGAGAAAAAGACATGGAGAGAGAAGTATCTGCCACAGAGGCATGAGGGAAAATGGGGACACTGGGGATAGGAAATGTATTCTGGTGAAGGGATTAAGTGATGGAACATTGTATAACTGAAACCCCATCATGAACAACTTTGTAATTGTGTATCTCACTGTGATTCAATAAAAAGAGAATCCCAAGGAAAAACCATCAAGTGAAAAAGCAGATGGAAAAATGTTGACTGAAAATATGAACAACACACTTCTGAAAAACTCTCAAGTTAATGTAAAAATCATGGATAAATAAAAGGATCACCTGAAGAATAGTTAAAATGAGAAAGTAAACTAAAACACTCTATGGGATGCAGCAACAACAGTATCAGGAGGGAAATTCTTCAGAACACATATCCTTATTAATAAACAAGAAAAGTCTCAATAAACAATATAAACTATGAAATGAAAACCAAATAGAATCCAAACCCAGTGAAAGTAAGAAAATATTAAAGTTAGAATGAAAATAGAAAAGAAACTGAAAAGATAAGGCAAAACAGCAGTGACACCTGAATCTGGTTCTTTGGAAGGATCAATTAAGCAAATAATGTCGTTTTGCTAAGCTCAAAAAGGAACAAAGGGGAAAACACAATGGAACACTACACAACTACAAAGAAAGAAGAAACCTTGCAGTTTTCTGAAATTTTGATGCAATTGGGGGTATAATGTTAAGAGAAATAGAGGAAAAGACCAAATAGCAAATGATCTCATCTGTGATTTATGGAGAAATAAAGCAAGGGAATGTGATTCAAAGAAAGTACAGAGATTAAGACACTTAACATACATGTGGTGTCCCAATATGGTCCCAGGCACCACATATAGTAACCAAAGTAGTGATCCCTGGACACAGCCCCATGAGTAAGCCAAGACATCTGGGCATGGGGGCAGGAGACTGCATGCAGCCGGACCCAGGTTCAGTCCTTGGCATTCCATATGGTCCCCTGAGCACCGCCGGGAGTAATCCCTGAGTGCAGAGTCAAGAGTAACCCCTGACCATTGCTAGGTGTGACCCAAAAAAGAAAAAAAAGACATCTGGGCAAGGCCACAATCCTATCCTCCTCCTCCTCCTCCTCCTTTTCCTCCTCCTCCTCCTCCTCCTCATCATCATCATCATCATCATCAAAGCACATGCACACACACCATTTGTGCAAACTTACACAAACATACACCCACAAGACCCCCCCCCCCCCACATACTCAAACACAGTAAGACAATAGATAGTATTGAATGATGAAAAACTTTTGGTCTTGGCTTACAAAACTGTGACTATCAAGCCATGGGGAAAGAGAAGGAGGAATAAAAAGGTGCTGAACTAGAAGTAATACAGGAATAATGGTGGAGTGTTGGATACTTTTCATAGTTAGGAGCAGTAGCTATGTGTATCTAGCTATAAAAATTAGCAGTATAGTAACCACAGTATTTAAAAAATAATAAAAATTGAGATATGAAAGAGGCAAAGTTGTACCTGATATTGTATAAATATAAAAGATTATAAGAAATGATTATATTTATTAATATCAACTTTCCAAACTTATTTGGCTTATTGTTCTTTTTACTTATTACTCCCTGGAAATGTATTTTCTTTAAGTGAACAAACAGAGATTGGGCACATTCAGGGTGGTGAGCCTAGCAAGAAGCCAGGGGAACCCTCACACCATGAGGTCAGGCATTCTCAACATTCAGACTCCACAGCTCCTCAGAGTTCCACCTAAGAGAAAAGCAGACCTCTCCCTGTTGAGGCTTTATCAGTAAAACTCGAGATGAGAGCCTACTACTGAGAGTTACCACCTCCGTGACAGAGGCTGGCAAGCTTCCGTGTATATTTGATACACCAAATACCAGTAACAATTATAGAACTCATTCCCATGACCTGAAGGAATGGTTTGAGGCTCTTTGTGTTTCTGGAGGAGGAGATGCTCTTGGGCTACGCTTGCTTGCGACAGGACATATGGAGATGTTACTGGTGCCCGCCGAGCAAATCGATGAGCAACGGGAGACTAGTGAAGTGATACAAATGAACCAGCAGAACTTGTAACCCTTCCTCAATTGCACCATGTGTACTGCCACTTCATGCATTAATTCAGCTTCTAGGGTAGTGGTATTACCCACTAAGGGAAACACTGGTCTATAAAACAAACTGAACAACATAAAAGATATGGACAGACGTTTTGGACCCATACAACTTCCCAGACTGGGTGGACCCAAAGCAGGAACAGCTTAGACAGAAGCTGAGGCAACAATCTGTCTTCCTAAGAACTAAGTCATCAGGTGGCTTTGTCACTTGTCTTCCCGTTCATCATCCATTTGCTCGAACAGGCACCAGTAATATCTCCATATATCCTGTCACATGCTAGTAGAGCCCAAGGGCATCTGCTTGCTCCAGGAACATAAAGAGCTTCAAACCATTCCATCAGGTCATGAGAATGAGGTCTGTAATTGTTACTGGTATTTGGCATATCAAATATGACACAGATAACTTGCCAGGCTCTGCCGTGTAGGTGGGATACTCTTGCAGGTGGCTTTACTAGTGAATTGCGTAAAACATTCAAAGAAGAACTAACACCTATCCTGCTCAAACCCCATCCTTTCAAAAACTGATAGGGGGATCTTTAGAAGAAACTTTTCAACATCACTGATTAATCGGTATATGTAAATAAAAACTACAGTGAGATGTCACTTTACACAGATGAGATTAACCTATGTAAAGAAAAACTTGGAAATAACAAGTGTTAGTGAAAACATGGAGAAAAACAGAAAACTTGGATGCATCATTTATGGGGATACAAATTAAAATAGCATCTATAGAAAATAGTCCATAGCTTTATCATTTAAAATGTTCTTATTTTAGGCACCTTGGTTTACAGTGCTATTACAGGTAGGGTGTCTTACACACAACATTCCAGCATGACACTCTCCATTAGACTACGGAGATGGACCCTCCACCACGGCCCCTAGTGTCCTCTCTTATCCTTTTCCACCATCCCTCTGTGATAAGCTTCAACACTTGATCACTTGACATCCCGTTATTCATCGATTTGCTCTAACGGGCGCCAGTAACATTTCCATTTGTCCCAATCGCTTGCCAGTGTAGTCCAATGGCATCTGGTTGCCTCAGAAATACGAAGATCATACTGAAAATGATTTCTCAGCTTCTATTGTTTTTGGGCATTTGTTATTCCCTAACTATGTTTCTTTATATTCCACATATGGGAGAAATAATTTTGTGTCAGTCTTGCCCCATTTCTTATTTTTTGCTGGTTGTGAGCAGCAGCATACCCAGAAATGTATGCTTTCTCTAGTGTACACATAAAATTCTCCAACATACACTTCATGCTGGGTCAGAAAATATACCATCACAAAGAAGATAGAAATGGTATCCACTATTCTCTTAACAGTGATGTGTTGAAAGTTGAAATTAATCACAAACAGAAAGGGAAAACAAATAAAAACTCTTGGAAATTAAACAATTCATGACTGAATAATTGATGGGTCAATGAGAAATCAGAGATAAAAATCAAAATATTTTTTGGAAACAAAGGATAATGAAGACGCAAACAACTAGAACATTTAGGACATAGCCAAAAGCTGATAAGAGGAAGGTTCATAGCAAGCAAGCATAGATTAGCAAGCAAGTGCCCACATAAATAGCCCAACTTCACAACTTAAACTGCAAGCAAAAAAGACTAACAAAATGCACTCAACATAAGCACAAGGAAGCAAATACAACTTATAGCAGAAAATAATAAAGTGGAGACTAAAATAATGAGTATACATGTATCGAAAAAAGGAAATTATAGACATATATCCATGATGAACATAGATGTAGAGATCCTTAACAAGTGCTAGCAAACAGAATGAAACAATACATAAAAAGATCATATACCATGATCAAGAAGCATTGATCTCAGGGATGCAAGGATTGTTTACTGTATCGTCCATCAATGTAGTATACCATTTCAAAACAGGGGAAAATAAAAATCATATGATCATATAAATAGATATGTAGAAAGCATTTGACAAGATCCAACACCCATTCATGATAATAGTTTATTAAAATGAGGATTGAAGGATTTTCCTCAGCATAGTTAAAGCCATTCTTTACCACAAGTTCTAGGCAAACATCATACTCTAGTTAAAAACTAAAATCTGCTCATCTAAGATCAGATACAAGACATGGTTGTCCATTCTCAACACTACTATTCAAAAGCATATTGGAAATACTTGATAATAAAAGAAAGGTAATAGGTAAGAGAGAGGTAATAAATGCATCCAGGTCATATAATAAGACGTAAAACTCTCACTATTTGTAGTTACACAGATTTCTATAAAACTACAAGTTGTAATTATGTATGATTCAGCAATTTCACTCCTATACATTTATCTCAAAGATAAAAATAACACAAATTTGTTGTTAGTGTTCACCAGTTAGTTCAGCGTAGTATTATTCATTTTAGCTAAAGCATGAACTAACCTAAATGCTCTCTTAATGCTCTTATTAACAGCTAGAACAAGAATATTTGATATTTATGCTTAATGGAATACTACCGTGAAATAAAAAAAGTTGATATCATATATTTGGACAAAAGATATTAAATTTGAGGCAATTATACTAACTGAAATAAGGACGTTAAAGACACTAGGTGTTTTCTCCTAGGTAAAACACAAATAGCAAAAGGTAAATGAACTGCAAAAGTAAAAACTAACCATCAGTTGCAGTAAAAATCTATGGTGCTAAGAGAAAGGGAGTGGTATGAATGGGTGGAGGGGACTTTTTGGTGATGAGATGATACTGGTACTTTGGTAACAAGGAGTGGAGAGTCCTTCATGCACGTAAAACTATGTGAAGCAAAACCACTGATATTCCATACTATAGTAAGCAGATGATAAATTAGTAATAAAATAGAAGGAAATCCAATGTGTGTGGAGAGACTATATCTAGCCACACATACTTACAGATAGCTGAATTGGTGGAAAAATCCAGGAATATACTCCTATGTTTATATATTTACATGTATTATATACTGGCATTTATTTATTAAATTTCTTATATATTGGATATGTTTTTCATGACTAATTTTCATGAAATTTTCAGTGATTTAACCCCTTTAGCTATTGTGAAGGTAAATTTTCTTTAGGAAGTATATCTTCCTAAAAATACTTCAATTATTAAATTATAGAGGACTTCAATTACTAAATACCTATGGAAAAGATGCATCTACCAGGGCCAGATAGTAAAGTGGGTAGGGCATTTGCCTTGCATATAGCTGGCCTAGGTTTTCTCATTGGCAACCCATATGGTACCCGAATACCTCCAGGAGTAATTCCTAAGTGCAGAGTCATGAGTAGCTCCTGAACCTTGCAGGGTTTGACCCCAAAAGGAAAAAAATATACTGCCATAGTGGCAGGCTGGAGAGCAGGAGGTAAACAGGGGAGTTGTTGGCGGGAAGTAAACACTGACTGGTGAATGGGTTGCTTTTGGAATATTGCAAACCTGAAACTCCATCATGAATATCTGTAACTTTATAGTTCATGGTGATTCAATTAAAAAAATTAAAAATATATATCCTATGAGTAACTCCTACAGTTACTATATTTGTCATATTATTGCACCTCTAGAGAAGTTCAGTAAGCAAGAATGTATGCTTTTAATTTGGGGGGGCAAGGAAAGCCACCATAATATTAAAGTATAACCATAGACAGTCTGCATTAACAAGTTAATCAAAGTGAATATCTGGAAGATTCCATGATTCAAGTGACAGGCTGAATTAGTTTTGCTACTTGTTTGCAATGTTTATCGAGTCTTTAGAATAAATTTCAATAAACAAGAAATCTAAGATTTGTGTCATTCTCATCAACTGCCATACTGCATTAGTAGTGGTTAAAGCTCTGGTTTCTATATATATCATGGAACTCCTTTTTAGCACATAATTTGTGGCAGTTTGCCTCTTATTTTCATTTGGTTTACAGTACATGGTAATGGAAAATAAAGGGCCTGATTTTCCAGATATAAGAGTAAAAACTGTCTGGGGGTATCATGGGTCTGACCCATGATACCCATATGTTTTACTTGTCACCGTCTTATTAAACAAGTTGTACGAGAAAAGTGTTTCCTTTTATACAGTGACACCTCACACTTCACGGCAGAGCCTGGCCAGTTACCCGTGTCGTATTTGATATGCCAAATACCAGTAACAATTATAGACCTCAGTCTCATGACCTAATGGAATGGTTTGAGGCTCTTTATGTTCCGGCGAGCAAAGCCCTGGGACACCGCATGGACAGGATGTAGGAGAGTACGGGCCTGCTCGGCAAACGAGACAACGGAGACAGGATACAGTGATATATCTTAAGAATTTCCAAACAACGACCTTACCCATAAAATCTTAGATTATGGAAATAAAGTACATTTTGTAGTCATTTGTGTTCTGTGTTCACTGGGTGCAGCTACTCAATTATATAAATCACATGCAAATTCTTAGACAAAAAGGGTCTTTCGACTGTGGGACACTATACATTTTTTTTCTAAACATGTTTGTTGCTTTCATGAGAGTTTTTACTTATGTTTTGTACTACAGTCATTGCCATCATTGTGTGAAAGCCAGAAAGAAATTTAATTCAAAGTTGCTTGGAGGATTTGTAATTTATTACAGTTTTCAGCACAACTGGACCAGACATGCATACCCACTCAAGACCAAGGCACACACAAAATATTGTTTATAATTAAAATATGGATTTATTTCTAATGGAGTAAATTATCTTTAAAAATGATCCCTCTCCTATTGAAGTTCCCCCCGAATTCTTTCACAAATATTACGCTGATTTTGGTTTATAGGAAACATCCTGCGATTAACCTTTTCTAAACCTATATTAATATAATTTCTTATTTTTCTATAGCAACATCTTTGATAATACATTTATCTCTTCAGTCTTGTAAAGAATTACTTCTGAAACCAGTACAATTTTTCAGAACACATATGGAAGGCCTCCATGAGCTCACTTCCAGTTTCTCTGGATTAATTAATGTCTCTCCATTTTCCACATCTGACTTCCCCGTCAGACTCCACCCAGCGACGAGCCACAGCCCGCAGCGCCCGCGGTTCATCAATAAATGCTGGGTTTAGAGGTGACTACAAGAGTATGCCACCCGCACGGCAGAGCCTGGCAAGCTACCTGTGTCGTATTTGATATGCCAAATACCAGTAACCATTATAGACCTCTTTCCCATGACCTGATGGAATGGCTTGAGGCTCTTTATGTTCCTGCAGCAAGCAGATGCCCTTGGGCTCTACTAGCATAAGGCAGGACATATGGAGATGTTACTGGTGCCTACTCTAGCAAATCGTTGATGAACGGGAAGACATTGACAGTGATATAGTCTCTCTATTACATTATTGTTTCTCAGAGTTTTAGATTCTTAGATTTTATTTTGCCTCTTTATCTGAATACTGTCGAATCCTATATATCTGATTATAGTTTCATCCAGTTAATTCATGGAACTTCCTATATTTATTGAGCTTCCATTTTCCTGCATACCCATGGTTAATCTCAGGGTACTGTGAGCACTAGTGTTTGTCATTCTTTATCACTGGCAAATAATTTAGGTGGACTATTGAAGTTGGGAATGACAAGAAAATGGAATCTCTCCTAGAGCTTCCAGAAAGAAATGCAAACTTGTTGACACCTTCGTTTTTCCGTCTAAAGGTCCACAGTGAGATCTAACCTAAAGGTTAGATCTAAGCTAAAGGTTTAACCTTTAGGTTAGCTAAAGGTTAAACCTTTAGCTTAGAAATCTTTAAGATATGTTTTGTGTTTTTTAAATCTTGTTCTTATTTAGCTTTCTTTCCCCTTTAGTATTGGTAAGCATTCTAGTATTTTTTAAAAATGTTTTCATTATATAAAATATAATGAATAATATGGTTATAATGCTGTTCAAGTTCCTGGTATTGTTGCACAAACAACCCCCTCCACAAAAACGCCCATTACTCCCATGTTCCCTACCACCTACCCCCTGTTATCTGGTAACTGACGGTTGTGATTCCAGTGCACACTATTACTTAGCACCATTCATGTGCCCAAGATCTACTTTATTGCAACTACTAAGCACAATTATTTAAAATTTTCCCAGCCCCTTCTTGAGCCTATTCTAAGCAGGTCCTCAATAATTTATATTATATTGCTCATTATAGCTAATTTGCTAAATATGGTTGAGGAATGTTTTCTTGAAGACTGTTCAATCTCACGATGGAGCCATTGAGCCATTAAGCTCTTGTATAAGAAATTACTGATATATTGTTACAGGATAGGCATTGTGACTACATATTACTACTGCCATATATATATATATATATATATATATATATATATATCAAATGAGATGTAGTCCTTGGTATATGAGTATAGTAGAGTTTGAGGTGTTACCTGACTGTGAATGTGGTACGTGCTCCAGGAATTCCAGAGATTGCAACTGAGCTTTTCAATGATTCACTCATGGATGGGGCCCATGTGAACAGTGTAGTGATTTTTTAAATTTTTTATATACCCACCGGAAACATACATACAAAGTTTCATAAGTCTGGAATACAGATCCAGCACCCCATCCCTCCACCAGTGCCCCATTTCCACCACCAATTTACCCCCTCCCCCCGCCCCCCCCACCCGCCAAGCAGGTACCCCAGTTTCCCTCTCTTTCTCTATCTCTCTCCTCTCTTCTCTGCATCTCTCTCCCTCTTATTTTACACAGTGGCAGCCCGCAGATATTTAGAGTTATCACTTAAGTCTCTTTGTAATTCAGTGTGAGTTTTAATCTGCCATACCATTTCCCCATATTTAGTAAAACACGGATCTATATCCTATAGAACCATCACATCGCCTTCCAATTTCAACAGTGTAGTGATTGAGCGTGGCAGTGACTGAGCTCAATTGCCATTGAGCATGGCAGTGTGATGTGGAGTGTGGAGGTTTTTAGGCTGTTGGGGCTTTGTTGAGACGGGCCAGACCTAAAACTGTCCCCCCTTTAGTTGGCCCCCTGCGTGTTCCGCTTGGCACAGGAAGGACCAGGAGCATCTCTCAAGTGAAGTTCTTATATATTATTTTTGCATTAGCATTATACCCTCCAATTCCATCCAAATTGCTTCTAATAGCATCATTTTATTTTTTTCAAGTGGTTGTTGTTTTAGGGTAACAACCAGTCATTAGTCCTGGATCTGTGCTAAGGATCGCTCTTGGGGATGCTTAGGGAGCCATATGCTTTGCCAAGAATCAAATATGGGTCCACCAGATGCAAGGCAAGTGCTTTGCATGCTGTGCTTTTTCTCCAGTTCAACCTCTATGTTTATGCACTAAATTTGATGTCAGCATGTAAAATTTTCACTGCTTCCTTTGTAATCATGTATTTAAAAAATAATGGAGAGAGATTCAAAATTAATTTTGAGAGAGATCGAGAGAGAGAGAGAGAGAGACTAATTAGACTAAGACTAATCAAGACTAATTATTGAGTATCTTTTGAATCAATCCTTCTTCCTTCTTTAAACATTTTATTTTTTTTTTTCTTTTTTTTTTTTTTTTTTTTTTTTGTTTTTGGGTCACACCCGCAATGCTCAGGGGTTAACTCCTGGCTCTGCACTCATACTGTCATAGAGGCAGACTGGGGGAGGGGGGGAAATTGGGGACATTTTTGGTAGGAAGTAGGCACTGGTGGAGGGATTGGTGCTGGAACACTGCATGACTGGAAACCCAAGCATGAATATCTTTTGTAATTGTGTATCTCACGGTTGTATAATAAAAAATTTAAAATTATTTTACATAAACAGAATCATATAATACTTAGCCTTCATGGATAGATTCTTTTACTTAGCAGATTTGCCAGATTCTTCAATGTTTTCACATGGATGTGGTTAATTTTATTGGCAAATAATATAGCTTTTCATGGATCTATTGACTTCTCCTTATTAGTCAGCACATGATTATTTTAGTTATTTCCACTACTTGGCTATTTTGAATAATGCTCCTTTGAACATTAATGTACAAGTGTTCGGTAGTCATGTTCTCATCTCTTAGATATTCCTAGGAGTTGAGTTTCTGGCTCATTTGGTAACTCTATGTTTAACATTAAAGGACCCTATACACTACTTTCCAAAGTAGCTGTCCTATTTTACTTTCAGAATTATTTTTGTTGTATTGTGATTGCCTGTCTTTCTAAGCATCATAATGTGTGTAAAATGGTATCTCACTGTAGCTATGATCTGCATTTCCTCAATGACTAATTATTGAGTATCTGTATGTGAATACAGATGCCTTTCATGCATCTTTGTAAAATGACTATTCATATACATTTCATTCCTTTTTATATAATCTCTTCTTGTTTGACTTTTTTTTTTTTTTGCTTTTTTGGGTCACACCCGGCAATGCTCAGGGGTTACTCCTGGCTCTGCACTCAGGAATTACTCCTGGCGGTGCTCAGGGGACCATATGGGATGCCAGGGATTAAACCCGGGACAGCATAGGCAGGCCGTCTGCAAGGCAAAGGCCCTACCCGCTGGGCTATCGCTCTGGCCCCTTGTTTGACATTTTGCTTTTTAAAAGCTTTATCCTACTGGAATATTTATTTTTTATTTATTTGAGACTCTTCCTGTGCCTGGAGCAAGCAGATGCCCTTAGGTTACACTTGCTTGTGACAGGAATTATGGAGATGTTACTAGTGCCCACTTGAGCAAATCGATGAACAATGGGAAGACAGTGATACAGTGATCTATTCATTCACTCATTCATTCATTCATTCATTCATTTGTTTGTTTATTTATTTATACAGTGACACTTGAGTTGATTGTTGATTCTTTGCCTTCAACCAGATCTGAAGACTAGCCTGGATTGAGACCTGTGTCTGAGACTGTGGGAATGTAGCTATGAGCATTATCCAATTTCACAGACTTTTTTTTTATCTTTTTTTTTCTCTTTTGGCTTTTTGGGTAAACCCAGCAATACTCAGGGATTACTCCTGACTCCAGCTTAGGAATTATTTCTAGAGGTACTTGCAAGACCATGTGAGATGCCAGGGATTGAGTGCAAGGTTGGTTGCATGCAAGACCAATGCATTATCACTCTGTATTATCACCCGTATTATCTGTATTATCTACTGTATTATCACTCTGGTCCCAGACTTTTTATTCTTAATCTACAAAACACAGCATTGGTAATCAGAAATGTATCATATATGGTGCAAGCTTCTGGGAATCAGAGATGACAAAAACTTTCTTCTTCTAGATTATACTCCTTAATGTCTAGCTATATCTTTAATAGAACAAGATAGAGTCACAGGAAACAGGAACAAATGCTGTGAAAAGGAGACACGAATACCGTGAAAAGGCACCACCCATAAAAGTTGCTTGCTGTTTTTGAGGCCAACGTACCTGGGAAGGGAAGACAGCCTCTGAATTATCTGCCCATTTAAAATTTCTGTGAATCTAGGATAACTTTCTCTCTCACTGTATGCATTTGTTTATTTTATGTTGAGAGTATATTTTGCATCAAAATATGCGGTTACTAATGTTCTCTGAGGTTTTCAGAACAAAAGCTAATAGAGTATTATTCTCTGTTTTGATTCTCAGGGAGTTGAATCAGGTTTTGTCTTTTGTTTTTGAATTCTGTATCTGTTAGATGAACATATTATTTTAGATTGAAGGGGAAAAAATACCAGCTACATTTTTAGAAAACTCAATTATAATTTTTCCATTCTCACTTGGGTTCCACATAGTAATGATATGCACTGCTAGGATACTTTGATCCTTTGTAATTATTGTTTAGTTGTCATAAGAAGAAAGTTTAAGCTTTTTAAAGGAGAGTTCCACAATATTTTTCATTAGTATATACATAATCACTCCCCCTTATCGCAAAGTTCTTTACACACTCAAATTGGATACAAATATATTTCACTACCAATAATACAAGGTTATTTTAGATGTACAAAGTTAGATAGTCTATAGATTAAGGGAAGAGATGGGATCACTTCAAATATTAATGCTTCATTTTATGAAGAGGAACTGAGCATCAGTTATGTCAAATGATCTTATCAAGTTCAGCTCTAGAACTCAAGTTTTCCTTTCATAGATTTCCTTTCTCTTCTTCATTCAATTCCAAAAATATCAGCAAGACTAAATTAGTGATCTGTACAAATATGCCTATAGCATATTTAAAAATATGTCTTTTTTACCACACTCAGTGGTACTCTCAGTTCTGGGTGTGGGTTGTTTCTGGTAGTGGTTGGGGAACCATTTTGTTGTATTAGGGTCCCTACCTTATGACCTCATTTTACCTCAGTCACCTCCTAAAATACATCTCTTCAAAGCTAGTCCTTTTTGAAGGGAAAGCATCAGATACTTTTGGGTAACATAATTTATTCTATACTTTAAAATGATTCCATCTTTACTTTAAGACTTTCTTCCTTTATTCACTTTCACCTGCTATCTCTGACTTTTGGGGAATGTTTGAAGAGAGATATTTACAATAAAATTTTTTCAAATAATTTCTGTATTTTAATCCAAGAAATACTATGTGTGTGTAACAACAGATATTCATTAAGATTTTCTCCTTTGGTTGAGGATTGCTGGTGGAAACACTGGTAGTTATACAAGATTTTCAGAAGTTTCAAGGAAGAGAGTTTGGAATAAACTTACCTAAGTTGTTTACAGATTGTCCAAGAAACATTTCATTTACTATAAGGACATGTAATTTGTAGTTTGAGCAGACTTACTAATACCTGATAAAAAAACAAGTGTCAGCACTTTTATTAATGACATAAAGCAAAGTCATTTAGGTTACAATTATGTGTCCCATTTGTTTTCACCAGCTTTGTGCAATTTATGTTTTTCTTAAATACTTCATCACCTTGGTCATAACTGACTTAAAATAAGTCTTTGATTGTGAGTGTATGTATAAACATAATGTACCTATGTGGCATACACTATTTGAAGTTGCTGGGACATCTGTTAATTGTAGATAAAGTAATGAGAAGTAATGATGCATTTGCTTGTGTATATATTAGTTCCCATACAGAGTTATAGAGTTATGGCAGAAGCTATATCTCATTCATTCATTCATTCATGCATAGTCTGGTGCATAATAATTAGCTGGATGTTTAAAACAAAATAAAACAATAAAAATTTAGTGAATATTTAAGTTTTAGAAATTTTTACAGTCACTATTGATTTACACGTTAGTTGCAGTATTTCTAAATCTCTGGTTTTATGTTGAATACTTTCTTAAGTCCCTAAAACTTTCTTGTTGAAAGAAAAATTAGATTAAAGATTATGGCACAGATGGTTTGGTTACTAGGTAGTAAAATGCAGTTCAAGTAAAGTAACATAGTATATGTGGCAGGTTCACTCATTCAGTTCAACTTCACACTATTTATGTTCTTTCTTGCACATCTGCAGAACTCTTTTTTAGAATCAATGAGAATTGCAGATTTTTATCACACTGGAGACAAAGTATAAGATCTTATCTTTTGCTTATGTTCTTATATTTTGGGGTCAGAGGACAGGGTTGACATCTGGGTAATAGACAAAAATGATCAAATAAAGTGCACTGCATTAATGAACTTTGAGCTGAATACCCAGCACTCTACTTTACCACATGAAAGAACTGAATGCTAAAGACTTTAAATGAATTCATTAAGTATAATTGTTCATCAATCTAGCATTAATCCTAGATCAATGAGCAATTATGCGTAATTTTTATACTTAATTTTTTACATGTTTTAGGAAACTGAAAGTTAAATATATAGCTGACACTTGAGTTTAGGACTCATCAAGTAGCATATAATATAATTTTTTATAAAATTCTTTATTTTTAAATATTAGTTACATGGAATATTAGAACATAATTATAGATTAATTTTTTTATTAAAGAATTGAGATTATGCTTTGTTATAGAAAATAATTCTAACATGTACCAGTATCTGATCTTATTTTATGTTTGTACAAGCCCATGAGATCCTTTTTATCTTAAATCAATGAATAAAAGACTGTCATTGATCCAGGATCATTGATGTGAAATTCTAGATTTTAGTATAAAGAACAAAAGAGATTATTTGAATAAATATTGACCCCAGGAACTTTTTTAAGTCAAATTCCTTATATAAATCTTTTAAACCCTTTTTATTTTTCCTAATGAAATGTTGAGTTTGTTTAAAATGTTTGAATTATTTGGAAGTCAGAGTAAAGTAAGTTCTGCTACTTTAAATGCTTTTCTCAACAATAATGAATGACTTTGATCATGTGATGCCTAAAGGGTTTTTTTCACAACTTGATCTCTTTAAGACCTCACTTACATTGTCTTTTCTTTTCCAGTTTCTCAAACCTCTGCAAGAAACACAACACAAATTAATAAAAGGGATGCAACATACTGTTTTAAGGACACCATGGTCAACTCTAGGAAGAAAGAAAGTGTGTTGGGTTAAATTGGAAGTGTCAGAGACAAGAAAGAAGGCTGAAAATCCCAGAGACCTTTGAGGACTCAAAGGTGCAGGCAATATCAGACAACACAATATCAGTAACATAAGTTAAAGGTCTACATAACAGGATCTTAATAAAAAATCTGAGAAAGTGGGATCACACACTGCAGACATAAAAGAGCCTTATCATAGAAAATATTAAAAAGGCATCTTAAAGTAAGTACTGTTTTTCATATGTCTCCTTTCCAACACTGAATTACAGGTAATGCATACTAAATAGCGAGCCACTCAGTTAAAGACAGGTACATTTGAGTACTAACAAGATAAATCTTAATGTAGAGACTATGCCTCTTGTTTAGTCTTTAAATCCCTTCCCTGTATACTCCATATAGTGATTAGTTGGCAAATTCTCATGAAATTAAAGTTGTATAGATGAACAGATGAATACACACATACACAAACACATGCACATATTCAACACACATACACACTTTGAAGGGACTATGGCCCAAACTTTAGGCATGTATTTAGTAGTAAATTAATGACCTGGGATTAAAACCTTGAAAAATTCTATGCTTTACCAAAACTAATTTATGAGAATTGTTACTGGGCAGGGTAAGAGTTGCCATATTTCTAACAGTACATGTGACTTGGACACTTTCTTCTCATGGACTTCCATAATAGGCAGTTTTTGTATTTATTAAGGTCAATGTTGATTTGTGTTTTATTTTATGATTTTGTAGGATTGTTGAAAGGAAGACTTCCCAGCACCCATGAAGTCAATGAGAATTTGAACAATGACAGGAATAAAAGAATTCATTAGCTTTCTCTTTGAGTTCACATTTGTAGAAAAACATTAGAAGATAAGGCATCACTAAGATTTTTCCAACACTGTGGACTAAGGGACTAAGCATAATCATGCATATTTATATATACATATTTTGACTTATGGAATTTAAGTTGTCATAACTTAGAGTGGAAGCCTAATGAATTTGTGTCAGCACAAGGATTGTAAAAGGATTATTTTCTTCTTCTAGTCTTACCACAATATTGGATGATAACTTGAAAACATTATTTTGCCTCTCTGCATTTTTCTTTCTTTTTCTTTTCTCTCTTTCTCTTTCTTTCTTTCCTCTTTCTTTTCTTTCTTTCTTTCTTTCTTTCTTTCTTTCTTTCTTTCTTTCTTTCTTTCTTTCTTTCTTTCTTTCTTTCTTTTCTTTCTTTCTTTCTTTCTTTCTTTCTTTCTTTCTTTCTTTCTTTCTTTCTTTCTTCCTTCCTTCCTTCCTTCCTTCCTTCCTTCCTTCCTTCCTTCCTTCCTTCCTTCCTTCCTTCCTTCCTTCCTTCCTTCCTTCCTTCCTTCCTTCCTTCCTTCCTTCCTTCCTTTCCTTCCTTCCTTCCTTCCTTCCTTCCTTCCTTCCTTCCTTCCTTTCTTTCTTTTCTTTCTTTCTTGGTATGAGACATTTAGTATGAAGTTGTAGTTTTGATTTTTTTCACTTGATTTTGCCAAACAATGGTGTTCATTCAATAAATACTGGTGAAACATGACTCTTACCACTCCATGTGGTTCTAGGAGAAAGAAGTTGTCCCTTGGGTTGGGTAAACAAGAGGGAGGGATATGGGTGAATAAATCTACAAATTGAGTGTCTCGCCAAAGTTTATCATAAAGTTGATCTGCTGGACACTGGACACCTGATAGCACACAAAAATGCTTTTGACAAGTAGAATTGCTAGTGACTAAAGTTATGTCAACATCTGAGTGAACTATGGATTAGCAGTACTTAAATTCTTGGGGAGGGCTGGTAAGTGAGACACAAGAAAAATAAGACCCACAGGAAGGGCATCCAAGTAAACTGAAATAAAGGCCAACCTACAAAATGTTCCCTGCAGAGGTGTAAGAGATTCAATTGAAATTGGCAGAGAAAGTATTTGCTTTCTATGTGAGAAGAGCCAGCAAGAACAATGGAAGGGATCTGATGAAAGAAATGAAATATTCCAGAAAGATGGAAAGATTGATAGGGATATGCAGCCCAAACAGACTCTCTGCTATTGTGTGTTAAATTGGCACACCTCTTTCCTCAAAAATAATTTTATTTTTTCTTCTCTTTTCCCTTCCCAACTATTGAGATACTTGAGATTTAGAGTATACCTGTTTGAGATAAGAATGCACTAGAGACTTGTACTTACTTGAACCATGATGTTGACCGATGCTTACCCAAAGGCATCACAGTAATTCTAAAACAGAACTGTTTCTGGAGACTTGGGAAATGCCTAGACTCTGATTTCCTGGGGAAGGCCACCACAACAAAGTTCTCTAGGTCAAAGCTCAGCTTTACACTGAACAAGAAATTGCAAATTTTGACTTCTTGGTGGGTTCACAGAGAGGTCACCAGGACTGGTTCCTACACATTGCCAGTAACAACAGACTTATTTTTTTTTCTGGAATACTGTCACAAAGTCTCCATGGATAAATTAAAAGGCATGATGAAATAAAGCTCTAAAATTTGATAACATGAATCAGAGTGTCTGTATTATAGTAGCAAATCCATAAATTCGGTACAGAAAAGCAAGATTTCTTATTTCTATAGCAATTGCAAAATTAGAATCCTAGTTTTGTTTTCTTCAAGAAGGCGCTCAGTTGTCTCAGACTCCTTCCCCTCTCTTCTTTGCTCCCCAACATTATTTGACGTCCTTTTCTCTCTCAAATTCTTTTTCACTCCACTATTTGAGTCAATAGTCTCTACAAACTCTGGAAACCAGGTCTAAACCTGAATTACAGACTGTTTGCAGAGTTTCTAACATGACTGCAAGTCAGATCATCACTGTTCAACACGGGGCTCTCTTAATTTGGCAAAGCATCACAGCTATTTCTCTGTTAGGAGAGCCCACATTGTCTGAAAGGAATCATTGTTCATTTACAGCAATTGGCCAAAACATTTTACTTGGAAAAGGGTATCTAGTCCCTTTCCAGTTATTGGAGTCTTCTTATGCAGGAGTTTAGAAATTTCAAAAATTAAAAAAGTTAATGTTAAACCAAGAAAATAAAATTTCTTCTGAAAATTAGGCGGTGAAATTCTAAAATAAATAACTGAAACTTTTCATTCAAATACATTGGTAAACACAATTTTGTAGTAGAACTTTTTGAAGTTCTTAGTCAAATTGTCCTAATGGACTGCACAGTGAAATACCTTTGAACAAGAATGGTATCTCTTTTTAAATAACCTGATCCTCACTTCATAGAAAGCCTTTCCTACCAAAAAGTTATTTTACTTTAAGTCTTGGGGATAAAAATTTTAATTTTTTATTTGATATTAGTTTTAGACTTAAAGTCTTTTATTAAAAATGCAAATATTTTTTAAAAAGTCAAACCATTTTTGACTCCCAGGAACAGTAAGCTCATTTTGAATTGATTAGAGGCTATAAACTTTGAGTCCTGAGTTTTATTTTTCCTTATGGTAGAGCTGTTATAAACCATTCTTCAATGTTTGGCCTTCTGGGCTCAGTGGCTATTCACCTCTAGCTGTCTTGGGAAACTTGGTTGATAGCACTGCTATGGAATGCACAGGACTGCTGAGAGAGCTCAGGACAACTGCTGAGAAAGCCTTTCTCAGGGTCAATTTGGAAGGAGCCAAAAGAAAAAAAGGGCGAGGGTTAATGGATCTCTTCATGAGGCTTGCTGGCAGTGGTACTTCACCTCAAATGGAAATTTCAGAAGTTTCTGTACAGCTCACAAGAGCATTCCTGGAGTTGAGTAGCAGAAAGCTAGGCCAAACATAATGCAGTGACTGCTGAACACAGCTCTGTCTCCAGGAACTCATCATCATCATCAAATAGCATTTATTAAGAGCCCACACGCATATGGTGCAGAGCAAACCACATTAAACAAGCACAGTTGGGTTACTGGTCCTCTAGAGGGCCACAATTTAAAACACTGAAAAAACCAACTGTTGCTTCTGTTAGGCTGTGTTCTGACAACTCAAGAACACAGAAAGGAGAATTTTTTACACAGTGAATGATGTTAGTGTAGGAAACAATATCAAGAATTCTGATAATATTAATTAGTATAAGCATTGTTAATTAAGGATTATGTTTTTCTTGGTGTACTGTTGAGAAGGCATGGTGAAGAAGAAATTTTCTTTGGCAATACAAAGAAAACGGAATGCAGGTCTGAAGAGTCTGACAGTTTACAAACCAAGATGAATGAAGTAGATGAACTAAAATAACTATCCAGAACCACTTGTGGCACAAAAAGTTTGGCAAGGACATATCTTTTAATAATCTGTTATGGTTAATAATACTCCATATGAAGGAAGAACCGAAAAAATTACAATTTGATATCTGTCTTTGGTATTTTCTGAGCTTCCTGGAGCTATTCCTTGTTATCTGGCATTATTTTAGTAAAATTCTTAGTCAATTTTATATCAATATTTATTTTATTCCTCTTCCCTCCTTCCCTCCTTCCCTCCTTCCCTCCCTCCTTCTTTCCTTCCTTCTTTCCTCCCTCCCTCCCCCTCTCACTCCTCTCTCTCTTTCTTTCTTTCTTTCTTTTCTTTCTTTCTTTCTTTCTTTCTTTCTTTCTTTTCTTTCTTTCTTTCTTTCTTTCTTTCTTTCTTTCTTTCTTTTTTTCTTTCTTTTCTTTCTTTCTTTCTTTCTTTCTTTCTTTCTTTCTTTCTTTCTTTCTTTCTTTCTTTTTCTTTCTTTCTTTCTTTCTTTCTTTCTTTTCTTTCTTTCTTTCTTTCTTTCTTTCTTTCTTTCTTTCTTTCTTTCTTTCTTTCTTTCTTTCTTTCTTTCTTTCTTTTCTTTCTTTCTTTCTTTCTTTCTTCCTTTTCCTTCCTTCCAAACTAACACCAGTCTACTGGCTCTTGTTTCTACTGTTGTTGGAGTATTAGTCTCATGTTGTGTTTTTTATTTTTAGTATCCCACAAATGAATGCAATTTTTCTATGTCTGTCCCTTTCTCGATGCTCTCTGTGTCCATCCATTTATAAGCGAATTTCATGACTTAATTTTTCCTTGTTGCTGTGTAGTATTGCATTGTGTGTTTTACCACAGTTTCTTTATCTGTCTTCTGTTCTCACCTGACTTGGGTTGTTTCAGGATACTGGCTATTGTGAATAGTGGTAAAATGAACATATAAGTGCAGATGGTATTTCTGCTATGTCTTTTAGCCCTTAAGATTATATTTCCAGAAGTAGCATTCTGGTTCACAACCATCTGATAGAAAGTTAATATAGAAAGCACTGGTAGAGCTTTAAATGATTAAAACATCTAATCCCATTAAAAATGGGAGAAGAAATGAATAGAAACTTCCTCATTGAAGAAATACAAGGGACCAAAAAGCATTTTATAAACTTCTCTACATTGCTAACCATCAGGGAGATGAAAATCAAAACAATGGCGAGAGATCATCTCACACCACAGAGACTGGCACACATCCAAAAGAACAACAGCAACCATGGATGGGGAGAGAGGGACTCATCGATTCTTGGTTAGAATACTGACTAATTAAGCCATTTTGGAAAACAATATGATCATTCCTCAAAAAATCTGTTAAACTTTTTTGTTATTAGAATGGAGCTTGACATTTCCTTATATGTAGAACCTAAAAATAGTTTCCTACTCCCTGACTCACTTCTCTTCTATTTCCTAGTTTTTCCTAGTTAAAAAAAACTGAAGAATAGCTGGTATAATTAAACAAAATATCCATATGGAAATTGAGACTACCGCCTATTCTGCTTTATCTGTTATTCATATTGCACCCAGAAAGTGACAGCACATAAGGTGAGCACATGAGACCTGTGTAGATAAAACCTGTACAGATGAGATGCCCTGGATGTAGGTCTTCAATCCAAGGTTGAAGATGCGTCTTAGCTGAAGTTTGTTTGACTTTCTAAAATCTATACAATACTAATTCTCTTCAAAACAACCTTTTCTCATACCTGTTTGTTATGCTTTATGGAGCTCTTTCCTTATATTCAGACTTCGCTTTTGTCTGGCATGTTGATACATCATTTGCAACAATTTCTTTTCCCACTTTATCATGATACTGACTTTCATGGACATCTTTTCTAACTAAGGTGTTGTTGCTGTGGAAATTATGTGATGGTTTCTGTGCAGATTTCCCTTGCAGGTCTGTGATAGGCATTACACTTTGTGGGCAGTCCTGGTTACAGGTACCGCATAGCCAAGATTAGTAATTTCCATTTGGGAACATAGCAATTTATAGTAAAAGCATATCTTTGAATAACACAGATTACTTATTTTCCTAGACTGGGCGCAGTTGATTTTTCTCATCAATCATTATGATGAAATCAAACAGAAGGGACTTATTTGAGGAGTTTCCATATTTCTCTGGAAACCACTATGCAATTAAAGGACTGCTTTGATCAAGGTTATATCTTTTTTATGGAAAAAACTGACATTAAATAACTGATCTCTATGGTTGTACAAGGAAGGACATGGCTTTCTCAGAAAAAAATTCTAGTTCCAGAGTTTCTGAAGCATTGCTGAGACTTATGTGAAACCAAAAATACACTTCAGCTACCCTTTCTGCCTATTCCTCGCTCCTTTCCTTTATGGGTGGTTTCCATCTTATCACTTTCTCGGAATCCCAACTTAAATAATTGCATCAGGAGCTATATGAAAATCCAGACATTGAGATGGAATTTTTGAGTTCACTAGAAAGTACTGGAAATCCCATCCCTGGTGGGGGTTGGAAGACTGATATTCCCTGATAGTATCACTGAGTTAGAAGATTTACAGATAGCAAACTTGGATCCCATACAATTGAAGGGAATAACTAGACAGGGAGAAACTTTTCAGGTGCTTGAGAACATTTGTAGTTACTAGACCAGTGGAATCAGATTTGCTATGTGTAAGAAAGGCAATAGAAAGTCAGTAATCACTAGTTTAAGATATTAATAAACCTATTCTATTCTATAGGCCCAAGATCTGTTTTTACTCCAATACCATGCTGTTTTAATTCATACCACTTTGTAGTTCAGTTTAAAGTTGGGAAAGGTGATGCTTCACATTTTATTTTTCCCAAGGATTGCTTTTAGCTATCCATAGGAGTTTATTATTCCACACAAATTTTAGGAATGTTTAGCCATTTCTATGAAGAATGTTACGGATATCCTTGAATCTGTATAATGCTATGGGGAATATTGCCATTTTGACAATATTAATTCTCCCAACCCATGAGCAGGGAATATGTTTCACAGTTTCTTGTGTCCTCTTTTATTTCTTGAAGCAGAGTTTTTGTAGTTTTCTTTGCACAGGTCCTTTGCATTCTTAATTAAGCCGATTCCTGGGTATTTGATTTTCTGTGGCACATTGTGAATGGGATCATTCTCTTAATATCCCTTTCTTCTCTTTTGTTATTTGTATATAGGAAAGCCATTTACTTTTGGGTATTGATTTTGTATGCTGCCACTCTCCACTCTAATATAGGTATCTATTGTTTCTAGGAGCTTTTTGATTGAGAGCTTAGGGTTTTCAAGTTACAATATCATGTTATTTTCAAATAGTGATAGTTTGACTTCATCCTTGCCTATCTGGATGCCCTTATTGTCCTTTTTTTCTCTGATGGCTATGGCAAGTACTTCCAGTACTGTATTGAGTAGATGTAGTGAGAGTGGGCAACCTTGTCTTGTCCCTGATCTTAGTGGAAAGGCTTTTGGTTTTTCCCCATTGAGAATGATAGTCGCTGTGAGATTTTGGTAGATGGTTTTGACTATATTGAGGAAGGTTCCTTCAATTCCTTGTTCATGAAGAGTTTTTTATCATGAACAGGTGTTGGATCTTGTAAAATGCTTTCTCCGTGTCTGTTGATAAGATCATGTGGTTTTTTGTTTTTCTCTTATTGATGTGATGATGTGATGTATTATGTTGATTGACTTGTGAATGTTGAACCAACCTTGCTTTCCCAGGGTGAATCCTACTTGGTCATGAGGTATAATTTTTAAATTTTTTATTAATATTTTATTGCACCACCATGCAATATAGAATTACAAAGATGTTCATGTCTGGGTTTCAGTCATACAGTGGTCCA
>JAJIBD010003720.1:0-22500 GCA_021461705.1 Cryptotis parvus
GAGGACCCCAGGTTGGAGGGAGAAAGAAGGGCTGGGGTCCAATACGGGGGACTTGGGGAGCCTTAACTTGGGCAAGCAGGACCTCTGGGGGAGGGGCAGGCCCCTGAATTGCTCCACTCACGGCTCTGGGAATAGCAGGGCTCTGGGGCAAGGGGCCGCTTCCCTGAAGTCCTGCGGGCGAGAACGGAGGGGCCAGGGTACTCAGCGGTTTCCCTCTTGCAGAGCCGTTGCCCAGAGCTCTCCGTGCAGCCTGCGGCCCCTGAGACCGGAGGAGGGCGGCCGAGCTCCGACTGCGCTGCCAGGGCTGGACGCCAGGCAGCGGGGAGCTTAGCTGGAGCCGGGAAGGGGAAGCCCTGGAGGCCGCAGACCCCGAGGGGGCGGCCCGGTTCCGCGTCAGCGGCGACCAGCTGCTCATCGTGCGGCCGCGGCGCAGCGACCACGGACGCTACACGTGCCGCGTCCGCAGCCCCTTCGGCTACCGGGAGGCCGCGGCCAACCTCAGTGTCCTCTGTGAGTGAGTCGGGGGTCCTGGACTTCCCCTTGCCGGGGGCGGGTTGGGCACCCTCCCGAGAGCACGGCACGAGCCTCGCTACCGGGACGCCTGCGGCCCGGCCCCTTCCCTCCGTGCAGACGGCCGGACGCGCCGGTCATCACCGTCTCCTCCAACCGCGACTCCACCCCCACCCTCTATGTCACGGTGGGCAGCGACGTGACCCTGCACTGCTCCGCCGCCTCGCGGCCACCCGCCGACATCGCCTGGAGCCTGGCAGACCCGCTGAGGCCGCCGTGCCCGCCGGTCCGCGCCTCCTGCTGCCGGCGGTCGGGCCCGGCCACGCGGGCGCCTACGCCTGCCTGGCCGCGAACTCGCGCACCGGGCACCGCCGCCGCGCGCTGCTAAACCTCACGGTGGCCGGTGAGCAGGGGCAGGGGGACCCGGAGAGCCACAGCGGAGGGCGGGGCCTCTGCAGAGGGGCGGGACCACTGCGGACTTGGTCTCGCAGAAGGGGCGGGAGCCCCGCGGGGAGCGGGGTGCTAAGGGAGGAGTCTGCGGAAGGGGCGGGGCTTCCAGAGAGGGCGGGGGCACCGCGGAGGGGCGGGACCGTAAAGGGTGGAGAGTCTCTGCAGAAGGAGGGACTACCGGAAGAGGGTGGGGCAGCAAAGGGGCGGGGTCTTCAGGACCTGAGGAGATAAGCGGGATGCCCAAGAGAAGGGATGGAGACAAGGGCCAGAAGCACCTGCGTGGACTGGGATGGCCAGGAGGCCTGGCTGGGCCAGCACAGAGAGGGTGGAGATTTCTGGACCTGGAGCAGACTCAGCAAATTAGGGCGCGAAATTAAATGGCAGAAAGGGAAGGGACTAAAGGGCGGGTAGGTAAATACCTGCAGGTTGGGGCTAGGTGAAGGGAGGGGAGGAAGAAGGCGGGGTCAGAGGTTGATCCTAACTCTCTACCTCAGATCTGCCTCCGGGTTCACCACAATGCTCAGTGGAAGGGGGACCTGGGGACCGCAGCCTCCATTTCCGTTGCTCGTGGCCTGGCGGAGTCCCGGCTGCCTCCCTGCAGTTTCAAGGTCTTCCTGAAGGTGTCCGCGCAGGCCCTGCGCCCTCTACGCTACTGGCAGCTGTCCCTGTCCACCCCCGAATCAGTGGCGTCCCTGTCACCTGCCTTGCTCGCCACCTGATGACCACACGCACTTGCACTGTCGTCCCAGGTCAGAGAGGCGGGGCTTCTTTCTGACTGTTCTGGGTGGGGTGGTGTTTTCTTCGCTCCTTTGGGGGGCTTCCCAACTCCCGAGAGAGTTTTCCTTTTGCTTTAGCCCCAGGGGACAGTGGAGGTGTTCCCTACCTCTAAAGTAGGGCCAGGGACATTTCTTTCCTGGACCCAAGAAGAGGGCTGATGTCCGCCGACGTGTGCCCATGTCTGTGATCTGCTCCATCAGCCCTAGCTAGGAGATAAGAGAATGAAAGGATGAAGTGTTGGGTTTTTTTTGTTGTTGTTGTTTTGTCACACCAGGTGATGCTCAGGGGTTACTCCTGGCTCTGCACTCAGGAATTACTCCTGGCAGTGCTCGGGGATCATACGGGATGCCGGGATCGAACCCAGGTTGGCTGGGTGCAGGGCAGACACCCTCCCCACTGTGCTATCGCTCCAGCTCCAGGGGCTCTTTTTATTTTTTGTTTTGTTTTCTGGCCAAAGCCAGTAGTGCTCAGGGCTTACTCCTGGGTCTGCACTGGAGGGGCTTGGAAGACCCTCTGCGTGCCATGGATCTAACTGGGGTCGGCTGCATGCAAGCCCTGAGTCTTCCCGCTTTCCTGCCCTCTGTGCTGTCTGCTTGCTCGAGCCCATGGGAAGGTCCTGAATTTTCTGACCGACTTTCCTCCACCTGCAGAGGCCCCTCAAGAGGTGCTGCTGCTCCGTGGTGGCAGAGACACGGTCAGGGGAGGTGGAGGTGGCGCTGGAGGCCACGGGCTGCCCACCACCGTCCAGCACATCCTGGGCCCGGGAGTGGAGGCCCCTGGCCCTGGCGGAGGAGGGCGCCTGCAGTTCAGCCAGAACGGCCGGAGGCTCCTCATCGGCAACTTCAGCCTGGACTGGGACCTGGGGAATTACTCTGTGCTGTGCAGTGGGGCTCTGGGTGCAGGAGGCGACAAGATCACGCTCACTGGTGAGCCCCTCCCAGTCCTCAACCCCGGCTCTCCCTGCCCTCTCCCCAGAAAGCGGTGGTCTGTGGGAGGTCGGGACAGGGCGATGCTGATGAGAGCGAGGGGGGTTTGTGATATGGCCTGGCCTCACCCACCTCTGCCCGAGGGCACCTCCCTACTCCCACCTTCTAGATCTAGAACCCCAGGGTCTGGGACTGTCCCTGAAGATCATCTCCTTCTGCTTCAGGTCCCAAACTCATCCTCCTCTCTCCCCAGGGATCAGCCCTCCTCCCTCAGACCTAGGAGTTCAGCCCCAGCTTCCTCCCTCAGACCCAGCAGTCCATCCCCAGCCTCCTCCCTCAGACCCAGGAGTCTAGCCCCAGCCTCCTCCCTCAGACCCAGCAGTCCATCCCCAGCCTCCTCCCTCAGACCCAGGAGTCTAGCCCCAGCCTCCTCCCTTAGATTCAGGAGTCCGTCCCTCAGCCTCCTCCCTCAGACCCAGGAGTCCATCCCTAGCCTCTTCCCTCAGACCCAGGAGTCCAGCCCCAGCCTCTTCCCTCAGACCCAGGAGTCCAGCCCCAGCCTCTTCCCTCAGACCCAGGAGTCCAGCCCCAGCCTCTTCCCTCAGACCCAGGAGTCCAGACCCCTGGTCTCTTCCTTTCCTAGACCCCCAAATACTACAGGACCTAGATGTCCTAGCCACAGCCCTCTCTTCCCAGACCCCTTGAACCCAGCCCCTATCTCTGACCCGCAGGGCCCTCCATCTCCTCCTGGAGGCTGCAGAAAACACGGGACGCAGCGGTGCTGACTTGGGACGTGGAGCGCGGGGGCCCTCATCAGCGGCTTTGAGATCCAGGCTCGTCCAGAGGGGCCTGAGCCGAGCAGAGCCACAGCCCACAGGGACTGGGTCTCCCTGCTCTCGCTGGGGCCTGGGGAGCGCTCGGCTGTGGTGCCCCTGTCATCCCGGAACCCTGGGGCCTGGGCCGTGCGCATCCTGCCCACCTTGGGCCACCAGCCAGGGATCCCGTCACAAAGTCGCGTCTACCGGGCGGGTAAGAGGGGCTGGCCCCTTGCTTCGCTGTTCCTCTTCTCTCCCACACAGCCTCTCTGAGCTAGCTTGAAATCCTCGCTGTGGACAGCCAACCTGCCTCAGAGACTTCATTTGTCCACAGAGACCTCTCAGTGTGCCCCCCTACCCCCAACACACCAACATTGCCCCCTGCTGAACACAGCTGGGTGTGACCAAAATAAAAAACAACTAAAAACCAAAATTCCACCAGGAGTCGGAGTGATAGAATAGTGGGTAGGGCACTGCAAGTGGCAGATCCAGGATCGATCCCGGCATCCCATATGGTCTCCTGAGCACTGCCAGGAGTGAGTCCTGGAGTGCAGAGCCAGGAGTAACCCCTGAGCATCGCTAGGTGTGACCCTAAATAGACAAGCAAACAAAAAAGTCCTTCAATAACCCAGAGTGTTGGCAAGTCTAGTCATTTTTCCTTCAGAAATGCGGTGCTCAGGGGGACCATATGGGACGCCGGGGATCGAACCTGGGCCGGCATGGGCCGGCAGCGTGCAAACGCCCTACCCGCTGGACTATCGCTCCAGCCCCCTATTTTTAAATTTTTAGTTTGAGGTAGGGAGCACACCTGATGACTCTCAGGACTTCTGAATCTGTATTAGGAATCACTTCTGGCGGGGCTGTGGGGCCGTGTGTGGTGCTGGGGACTGAACCAGGAGAAGCTGACTGTGAAAGACCTGCGCCCTCCCTGCTGTGCCGTTGCTCTGGCCTCTGTGCATTCGCATCTGATCTCCCTCTTACAGGGAATCCAACCAGAATAGGTCTCCTCTGCCCACCCAGTGGACTTCACCGCCTGCCAAGGCCCTGCTAAGATGCCAGGGGCATCATAGCTGCTCAGTAAATGTCCTGTGCTTTGAGAGTTCAAGGGGTCCCACACTCCTGGGTTCTGAGAAGTCCGGCGTTGGTGCATTTTTGGGGAGGAGAGAGGTATTGGTCCATACCCGGCAATGCTTAGGGCTTCCTCCTGGCTCTCCACTCAGGCATTACTCCTGGCGGGGCTCAGGGGACCACAAAGGTGCTGAGGATAGAACCCGGGCAGCCATGCACTACACGACCTCTGTGCTGCGTCCGGGCCCCAGGGTTCAGCGCCTTGATAAACCAAGTGATGCCACACCACTGGCCCCACTGCTGGCCCCCACCGCTGGCCCCCCACTGCTTCATCCTTGACCCCTCTCTCACGTAGGCCTCACCCTCAGCCCTGGAGCCATCGCCGGCATCGTTCTGGGCTCTTTGCTGGGCCTGGTGCTCCTCTTGGTTCTCCTCGTTTTGTGCATTTGTGGCCTGTGTCGCCGCCGAGGTGAGTAAAAGGCAAACCTGAGGGGGTCCCTCATGGGAGAGTGAGTAAAACCTGGTAGATCCAGTCAACAAGTCACAGGTCAACAAGTCAAGAAGTCCCACCTTTCTACTCAATGGCAGCCAATCAGAGCAAGACTTTACCCAACTACCTTTGCTATTGGACTACAGATTGGAAGAGCCAATTGCCTGTTTCCTTTTCTTCTCTCTCTCTCTCTCTCTCTCTCTCTCTCTCTCTCTCTCTCTCCCCAGGAGAAATACTTAAGCAGAAGAAGCAACCCCTTGCCTTGACCCCCGGTGTTTCCCCTACCAGAAAAGACGGTGCAGAGGAGCATCACCCCGGTGCAGACTCCACAATCTCCGCCTCTCAAAGTACCATTGGACCACCCTAGTCCTACCAGGGCCCCCCAAGTGAGTGTGGGTGTCTCAGAATCGTAGGGGAGTGGGTTGATGGCACAGCCTTTATATGTTTGGTCAGGGAACTGAAAGCGCCCTAGGGTGTCACTGGTTTATTTCTCCAAGTTGTTAAACTTTTTCCCTATTTTTTCTTTTTTTTAAATCACACCATGCAATGCTCAGGAATTACTCCTGGCAGTAGTGCTTGGGGACCATATGGGGTGCTGGGATTGAACCCGGGTCGGCCGTGTGCAAGGCAAATGTTCTACCTACTGTACTATCACTCCAACCCCTTTTCTTTGTTTTTAATGTAGACATTTGGACAGAACTTCCCATCTGTTTTGTGTGTGTTTGTGTGTGTGTGTGTGTGTGTGTGTGCATGTGTGTACTTTCTCTTGGCTCCTGCTCAGGGATCACTCTTGGTGGGGCTCTGGGGACCCTTCGTGGTGCTGGAGATTGAGTCAAGGTTAGCTGCAGGCAAGGCAAATGCCCTACCCGCCCGAGTCAACGCTCTTCAAAAAGGAGTGGGTGGCAGTTTTTTCCCAAAGGAACAAACCATCATCATTTTCTTTCTTTGGATATAACATCCTTATTGACAGAGGGGAGGGCTCCCCAGCTTTAGTCAGGACACTGAAGTGACACCCACTGGGGGTGGGTGGCTCTGGGGGTCAAAGCTGGGGCTTTAAGCATGCGAGCATGCTCCGCTCTGAGCTGAGCCCTCACTTGGGGCTGCCTCTCACTCTCCCACACAAACTGGGGTGCCTCCTCTCTCGCAGACTTAGATTCATCTTTGCCATCAAAAGGGGCTGTTGGATAGTTTTCTCCTCACCAACAGAGGAATGCGATGCTTTCCCGAGTGATGTGAGCCGACACCCGTTGGGACTCCTGAGGTGCTCCCTCTCCTGTGTCCTCTCTTCCAGGCCGCAGACCCTCACACTCAAGTCTTCACTCCAGCCAAGGGCCTGAGGACAGTTCGGGCAGCCACACAGGTGTGACCGGGCCAGCGGCTCTCTACAGGACTTTGTGGGCAGCACAACTGTCGCCCCAGTGGCCAGCAGGGGCCCTCTAGTTCTTTGGTGACTGGAGGCTGAACCCACAGTGGGACTGTCTGCGTGTGTCCTTCAGCACAGAAGACTGAGTTTCTTTATGGTTTTGCTTGGGGGCCACATTCGGTGGTATGAAGGACTTTCTAGCTCTGTACTCAGGGATGGCCCCTGGGGGACTCAGGGGACCTTGTGTGGTGCCAGGGCTTGAACCCAGGTCCACTGCATGCAAGGCCAGCGCCTTACCTCCCTGCCCCTATCTCTCCAGGTCAGCTTTGGAAATGGGGCTCCTGGGCTGGCTGACTCCTGCTCATATGCTTTGCCTAGGCAGGGTCTGGTTGCTCCAAGCTGAAGAGGGATACCCCTTTCGTGCTCAGAAGAGATTTCCCTGTCTCTCCCTGCCCCTCCAGAACATGCCTCACTCCCTCCCATCGGACAGATCAGACTCAGCTGTCCAGTGCCCTTCCCCCATGGTCCACACCACAAATGTCAAACCTTGGAGTTTGACCCCATGACCTGTCTTTCCAGAACTTTCCTCCTGTTCCTCTAGTGGCATAGGTCTGTTCTCTACCGCACTTTGTTTTTTCCCTTTTGCTTCCAAATATTTGCTCCTAGAGTTTGCCCAGCCTGAAGTGCTCCCTTCCCTCCTACGGCATTCACCTCTCTTGTAGAAAGTCAACTGTTACCATCTCAGAAGCCCGTTCCTGCTCCTGCCTCATCCAGACTCCTGAACCTTTCTCTCACCACCCATCCGTCCATCCGTCCTGACTTGTTTGGTTCCTGGATTTTTTTTTTTGCTTTTTTGGGTCACACCCGGCAATGCTCAGGGGTTACTCCTGGCTCTGCACTCAGGAATTACTCCTGGCAGTGCTTGGGGGACCATATGGGATGCTGGGGATCGAACCCGGGTCAGCTGTGTGCAAGGCAAGTGCCCTCCCCGCTGTGTTATCACGCCGGCCCTGGTTCCTGGATCTTTGCTGCACGAATTGTTTCATGAAAGCAGAGACCACATGCCTATCTCCAGCTCTCAGCCCTAGCAATCAATAAATCATTGCCTACTTTGACATTCTGGTGAAGGGCTGAGCTTGCTCTTACTCTGCCCGCTGTGATGACTTTCTTTTCCAGCTGTGTTTCTCATGGAACCTGGAAGGAGTGCCCCAATGGACATTCTTTTGACTGTAAAGGAGGAAATTAGTGGTAGCAAAACAATGGAGAGGAGTGGAGGCTCAGTGGCTTAACATGTTGTCTCTTGTGGCTTAGATGGCTGCCACTGTTCCAGCCATCACCTCTTCACTCAATTATGTATGGAAAAGAAGGAAGGACGCAGGGCTCTCTTCCCTGTACCCTTTGCTCAACAAACCTCTGGAGTAGGGAAAAACTTCCCAAGAAGCTTAACAGCAAACTTCCCAGTTGCCTGGTTGAACCAACTGGCCACATCAAGCAAGGGAGGCTGGGAAACCAGTAAGTCCAGCCTGTGTCAGGGAGTTGGGTGGGTCTAATAGCAGAGGAATGGAAACAAATAATCAAAGTGTTGATGAACTGCACCAGTTTTGAGGAATAGAAGGTGGAACATTCTGGTAAATGTGAACATGAAAGAGAACGTGGATCCTCCTGGGAAGCGGAAGGCTGGAGTCACTCTTTCCCTGCATCACTGTGGGTGAAATCCTGAATGAGGCCGGACGGAACTCCTCTAGTTCCTTCCTTGAGAACGAAAAGATGGTTCAGCTGAGGCCAGTTTGGTTTTTAGGGTTTTGTTTTGGAGGCCACACCCAGCAGTACTCAGGACTTACTCCTGGCTCTGCACTCAGGGATCATTCCTGGCAGGGCTTGGGGGACCATATCAGGGTGCCAGAAATCCAGTCCATGTCGTCTGTGTGCAAGCAAAGTGCCCTCCCTGCTGTGCTCTGGCTTGGGCCCATGAAGGGTCAGTTTGGGTGCAGAAATGGAGATGACGTCATTGTGGCTGAGGCTCCCAGGCCTCTGCACTGTGTGCTTCCATCACTGTCACACTCCCCCCCGCTGCTGTCCCCGCAGACCCCCAGATCTCTCCACCTGACGGACAGCAACAGCACTATGGGTGCAGATTCCCGGGGATGGGGTCATGAGACCTCACGGGAATATGGCTCGTGCCCCAGAGCGAGCCCGTGCCTGCTCTGAACCAGTCCCTGTGCTGGGGATGGGCCGGTCAGGAGTCAGTCCATACCAGGCCAACTCTAAACTCGACCAAAGAGAGAAACTATAATGCTGTAGGGGAGGGGCTACCAAATGACCCTTTGCCCTGTGCATGCCCCCCGCCGCCACCCCTTCAGTCCTTAATGATCCTGACGTGTGCATGCAGAGACTTTGGAAAAAGGCGTTTATTGGTGTGGCGGTCTCAACACTCCCCCATGAATCGGAACACACGGCCCCCAGGGCCCCGCCCCCTCCCTGGGATCCTTCCCTGCCCCGCCCCATCCCCCTGGGCCCTGGGAATGGAAGACAATGTGGGATGGGGGCCCACGCCCCTGTCTGAGGTACAGTCACTGCCCCTTGGTCCCTGCCCTGCCTTCTTTCCCCCGAAGCTCTGGGTGGTTTGGGGTGTGGTTTGTAGGGGGTCTCCAGAGTGAAGCAGGTGACTCGGCACCTGCTATGGGCTTGATGTCTGTATAGGGCCGCTCCCTGCCGGACGTGGAGTCCCAAGGGGGTGCCAGGATGGGGCGTTCCTACAGTCAGGATCCCAGAGAACCTCTTCCTGGCCACGGCTCCCCTCAGGGGCCCACAGCTGGCCACCTGCTGCAGGACAGGGAGACGCAGGGCCTATTGCTGGTCGGTCGCTGGTGTGTCTGTCTGAATGTGAGGGCGGTGGGGGCAGCCTTGGGCAGGTGCGGTTGGTGGAGCAGCCGGGAGGCGGTCGGCAGCTCACAGCTGTGGGCAGCTGGTGGGTGCTGCAGGTGGCAGAGGGAGTGGGGTGGGGCAGGGCAAAGCACTAGACAGGTGACTGGTCACCCACCTGCCAGTTGGATGGAAGCACCGATTGGCCCAGGAGGGGGCCAGAAAGTTTAGGGTGGGTGGGGTGGGGTGGGACATCGGGAAGGACTCAGGCTGCTGAGCCAGGGATGGGGCCTCTGGCTACTGAGGTTTGCTCGCTCCCAGCGGGCGGGCAGGAGCAGATGATGTCCCCCACCTGCTCATGGAGGCTCAATGGCAGCTCGAAGGTGAGTGTGACCCCCAGTTGCGCAGTCGACGCCCTTTCGATGGGGGAGGGAGAGTGGGGGTGCTGCATATATCAGAAAAGCCAGGAGCCTGGACAAAACCTCTTTCACAGTTTCTACCCACAGGCCCATCCCTACCTCCAGCCAGAGGTGAGAGGCACAGGGTGGGGGGTGCGGGGGGACACGACCACTGAGCCCCCTTCCCCATCCCACCCACGCAGGCACAAGCAGGTCAGACACCCGTGCAGGCTCACGCTGCACGCACACATGCCATCGGGTTGACAGCCTGAGCTAAGAGAGGGGTGTGGGTGGCCGGGGGGGTCACAGTGGGAAACGTGAAGGGTGGCGGGAATGGCTGTAGATGCATAAGTTTGCGTTTTCCCTCACAGTGATGGGTTCTCTAAAGATCTTGCTCCCTCCTCTTCCTCCTCTCTCTCTCCTTCCCTGTGGCCGAGAGCTCTTCTGCTCCCTGGAGACCCACGGCACTTGCTCCCCCTTATTCTCTCGCTCTCAGCTTCAGGTCCCCCAGCCCTGCATGGAGGGGGGCCGCTGCACTGGCACGTCCTACATCCTCCACCACAGCCAGCCCAGGGCGGAGAGGAGGGCCAGGGCCCCTGGGGCCGCGGGGCTGAGTTTTCCAGGGATCCCGGCCTGGGGGAAGAGAGACGAAGTCACAAAGGAGCTGGGGGGGCCCTCTGTGTCCCTCCAGTGCTTGGGGCACGCTCTTTGTCATACTCTCAGACTGGGGGGTCTGTCGTCCAGTTTTCCCGCCAAACATCTCACAGCCAAAATTGCACTCAGGTGTTCTCTGCACCCCCGTGCCCCTCCATTTCCATGTTACATCCCATGTCCCCTCAAGTCCAAACCTTGGAAGCACCTTGACAGCACTTCCCACTTCTCCCCCAAAAGGTCTCCTGGAATCAGGCCTTGGTGCCAACCTCCCCCAAAAAACTTAAGCCCTTGCTTGGATGCCAGAAAGCAGCCTCCTCTCAGGGGTCTCTCATTCGTGCCCTCAGATCACCAAGGGGTTTTCTGCAGAAATGCTCAGCTTTATGGCTTCGCCCTGCACTCGGGCAAATTAAAATCCTTTGGGGACTCACCCAGCTGTCCACAGAGGACACTTCTCTTCAGCACTGGGGTTGGGGGGGTGTTGCCCTCAGTGATGCTTGGGATTGAACAAGGCTGGCCACATGTGAGACCCTCTGGACTATCTCTCCTGCCCCTGGCTCTGTGCCTCCGTCTTCACCCCTTAGGCCCACTCACCGAGGTTGTTGGTCGCGCTAGATTCCTGCCCACTGCCGTACTGTCTGCATTGCCCTCACGCTTTCTCACCATTCAGATCTCAGTTCTCCAGGAAGCTTCTGCTGATGAGCTTAACTAATGCTCCCCTCCTGATCCCATTTACGTATTTCCTTCATAGCCCTTTCCGATATCTGAACTGATTTCTCTCTTATTGATGGGTGTGTATATTCCGTTATTTATTCTAGGTCGACTCTGATTTTCTGCTACTATTGGCTGGTAAACTGCGAGTTCCTAGCCCTTGTCCCTAGTGCCCAAACACCTGGGCTCACTGTTTTTCTGTCGAAGGAATCTTTACTGCAGAGTCGTTTTGCATCAGAATCTCCTCCGCTTTCACTTTCCTAAATCAGGGTCTTTCTGGGCGGTGCAGGGAGGCGACTCCACCTCCCGGCACCGCCCACTTTCCCCAAGGCGTTGCCTATCCTCCACTCCCAAGGCACTGCCACCTTCGGCCACGCCCACTCTTCCTAGGATGATTCCACCGCCCCGCCCACTTCCCCCATAACCCCATTTTCTCCTACGGTCCCGTTCTAGCCCGCGGACCCACCCACTTCCCACGCCCCAGCCCGCCCCGCCCATCCCCAGGCCCCGCCCATTCTCCCACGATCCCGCCCGGTTTCCCACGGCCCCGCCCTCCTCCCAGCTCTCCTTCCCCGCCCCTCCCGCCCCACCGGCCGCCGAATTTAGACGCACGCAGGAGCCGCATGGAGGCGCTGGACGCTCCGAGCCGGTTGGCGGCGCGACACGTGTAGTTGCCATAATGCCGGGCGCTCACGTTGGCGAAGAGAAGCATCGAGCGGGTGCGTTCCGTCTGCACCTTCAGGCCTTCAGCCGTGCCGCCGCTCAGCCTGCCGGGGACTCGGGTAAGGACCCCCTCTGCACCCCCTTGGAACACAGAGACCAGCCCCTCGCCTCCCCGCAGGGCCTTACGCAACTCCCTCGAACCCCGGGTCACTCGCACCAAGTATTCCCAGCTCCTGAGAGTCGCTGGGTGTGTGAGCCGATTTCTAGAGGCTCTTAGAGCAGGCTGGACTCCAGTCCCAGGGGTCGTCTCAACCGGGACCCCTCAGGATACGCCCAAGAACCACAGGTGAAAACCGCGAAAAGAAGTGACCGCAGCCCAAGACTAAGGGCCCAAGCGGGGAGAGCCGGTGGGTGCCCAGGAAGGAGTCAGCAGTGGTTAAAGCTCGAGGAACTGCCCCCCGACCTTCCTGCCGGAACAGCGCAGGAGTGTGGGCTCCTGTGTTCAGGGTCCCCCGTTTACAGTAAGTCCTCGCGGTTTCCTGGAGCTTCAGGGACGCCATCACTGGACTCCCTACCCCCATCCCAGTTGTGGCGACCCTGGACAGCTTCCTCAGCCCGGCTCCCCAGCTGTCAGGGAAAAAGGATCCGCCTGCAACCGCCCTTACAGCCCGGTACCCAAGGCCCGCCTGGGTGCAGTCCTCACAGTCTGTCATCCTTGTACCACTGGAAATCCGCGGGGGCACCGCCATGGCCTCGCAGCGCAGGAGGGCGGCTCTGCCCACAGCTGTGCGGGGCGCTGGTCACGTCCGTGATGGTTGGAGGATCTGCGGGGGCACAAGAGTCAGAGATGGAGCTAGAGGGGACTAGCCCACTCCCATTCCCTGGAGCCCCGCCTGGTCCCCTGATCCCCGCCTCCCAGCTCCTGGAGGCCGCCCTTGGGCCCCCCGCCCCCTCTCCGCGAACCCCTCCCCGCCCACCCACCCCTACAGCTCGGCCCCGGTTCCTGAATCCCCGCCCCCGTCCCCACCTCTCCAGGCCCTGGAACCTCACCCCACCTTCTCAAACCCTGGAGCCCCGCCTATCCCCCCTTTGCAGCCCCGCTCAGCCCCACCTCTCCAGGCCCCGGAGCCCCCGCCCAGTCCTGAAGCCCCGCCCCGCCTCTCCAACCCCTCGAACTCAGCCCCGCGGCCTCCTCTCTCTGACCAGGAACCCAGGGCCCGCCTCCGTCTCGCGTCCAGCGGCCGGGGGGTGCTCACAGTTTACGGTGACCAGCACGCGGCGGCTGTCAGGTGCCGAGTTCACCCCGTTGTGAGTCACGCACTCATATTCCCCTGCCTGGCCCCGCTGGATGTCGGAAATCTCCAGGATCTCGCCCTCGGAGGTGAAGCCATCTGTGGGGAGGGGAGGGGTGGGGGCAGGGCCGGACACAAACACTTAACACGGGACAACACGGGCACAACACGGACACACATCAGCGGGGCAGGCACCGCAGGGCCTGGGGCCTCCTGCTGGGGGCGGGGCAGGGACCTGTAAAGAGCCCAGTGAGGGTGGGGTTGGGGGGGGAAATCCTAGGATTTTACGGGGGGGTCCCCGGGATCTGGGAGCCCAGACCCCATTGGGGACTCAGAGGAGTCTGATGGCGGCTCCCGGATTGTGGGACACAGAAACATCCAGGAAATTCCAGCCCAGGGCTGGTGTCTGGATTTCTGGAATCTAGCTTTTAGGGTCCAGGGAATCAGTGCTGGGGACTGGGGACCAGTTAGCTGAGGTCTCCTGATAGATGAGGCACTTTGGATAGTCAGGTGGGGTTCGGAGAGCCCAGTGGGGAGGACCCAAGTGACTGAGGCTGTTCTAGGGTCCAGAGAATGGCATGAATGCTCTCTGGTCGGGTAGGGGGCTTCAAATGAGGATCCAGGAGTCAAGACACACAGTGGTGGAGATGAAAGCACATGGGAGGAGAGGTGTCCAGGATCACGGACGTGGGGTTCAGGCAACTTTGGTACTGTGGAGTGGCCTAGAACAGAGGGTCTCAGCACCACCATCAAGATCTAAGGAACTGGGAAACAATGGTGGTAGTGGAGGTGATGGTGATAATGGAGGAGGTGATGGCAGTGGTGGTAGTGGAGGTGATAATGGAGGAGGTGATGGCAGTGGTGGTAGTGGAGGAGGTGATGGTGGAGGTGATGGTGATAATGGAGGAGGTGATGGCAGTGGTGGTGATGGAGGTGATAATGGAGGAGGTGATGGCAGTGGTGGTGGAGGAGGTGATGGTGGAGGTGATGGTGATGATGGAGGAGGTGATGGCAGTGGTAGTGATGGAGGTGATAATGGAGGAGGTGATGGCAGTAGTGGTGGAGGAGGTGATGGTGGAGGTGATGGTGATGATGGAGGAGGTGATGGCAGTGGTAGTGATGGAGGTGATCATGGAGGTGATGGCACTGGCAGAGATGATAATGGAGGAGGTGATGGTGGGGGTGGGGGGGTGATCATGGTAAAGGTGGAGGAGGAGGTGGTGATGGAGTGGGGGCGGTGCCGGTGACAGGGAGGTGAGGGTGGGGGGGGGTGGTCGGGAGGGCTCATAGCCTGGCGGGGCCATTGAGCGGTGGGCATCTGAGTCCAGGAGATGGTGAGCTTTGGGGAAGATGCTGGGGACCCTGAGGGTAGGTCGCAAGCTGGGAACTGGCAGGTCTGGCTGACGAGGGGTTAAGGGGCTAAGCTCTGGGGTTTGCCAGAGAGACACAACAGGATCGAGTTGGGGGAACAGAGTTAATCAAGGGAGACAGGAGCGACCAGGGGTCGGGTTCTGATGTTTGCTGGGCTCTGGGGATGTCGCAAGGCCCAGACCATGGGCTGGAGTGTGGCTTCAACTTGGTACAGGGTCTCACCTCGGAGCTGCCTCCAGGTAACCGTGGGGTCCGGCCGCCCCACAGCCAGACACAGCAGGTTCACGTTTCCCCCCTCATTCACTGTCACAGGCGAGGAGATGTTCACAATGCGGGCGGGGACTGTGGGTGGGGGGCAGGGAGAAGCTGTGCCTGGGCCCCAGAGACCCCCAGAACCAGGGTCCAAGGGTCCCTGCCTGCCTCCCTCAGACCTTGGGGTCCATACCCCGCCCTCCTCCCTCAGACCCAGGGGTCCATCCCCGCCCTCCTTCCTCAGACCCCAGGGTCCATCCCCGCCCTCCTCCCTCAGACCTCGGGGTCCCGGTGACACTCCCGCGTCTCCCTCTTTAGGCAGGGGCTGCGGTGCTGGGGAGACCAAGGCTTGCTCATGCAGTGCCGCACTTCAGTCCTCTAAGCACCCCTGGGCCCTGGGTCTTTCGACAGGAATTTCTGCTTCTCTTTTCTCTGCTTCTGGCCTCACTGCTGGCTTCTGTTCCAACTCTTCCTCGTCTGCCCACCCCTTCCTTTCACCTTCCACCTTCATCTGAGCTGGCTCAGCCTCTCTCTGGCTTCTGGTCTGTCCTGCCCTTCTCTATTTTTGTTCATCCGTTCATTAAAATTTAAAGCATCTAACAAACGCTTGCTGACTACGGTTCTTACCATGCTCTTTACCCTGTCCTGAGGTTACAAAATGTATCCATTATGCCCTCACACCTGCCCTCTGGGAAGGGAGACTGGTTGGTCTTTATTTATTTATTTAATCTTTTTTGCGGCACACGTGCGATGCTCAGGGATTACCCCTGGCTCTGCACTCAGGAATTACTCCTGGCGGTGCTTGGGGGACCCTATGGGATGCTGGAGCCAGGGTCAGCCGCGTCAAGGCAAATGCCCTCCCCACTGTACTATCGCTCTGGCCCTTTCATTGCGTTTTTGGTGGGGGAGTGCTTAGGGCTGACTCCTGGCTCTGTGCTCACTCCTAGAGTGGCTTGGGGGGACCCTCTGCAGGACTGGGGCTGGACCTGAGTTGCTCGCATGCAAGGGGAGTGACCAACCCCTATCCCCTTCCCCACGCAGTCTCGGGCCTCCCTTGGGGACCGTCGTGGCCTCTGTGGCTCACCGTGGACGATGAGGTAGACCTGAGTGGTGAAGGGCTGGTGGCGGGTCTGGAAGGAGCAGGTGTACAGGCCCTCGTCGCCCAGCCCCACCTGCGTGATGAGGATGGAGAACTCCTCGGGCGTGTTGATGAGCAGCCGCACCCGCGGTCGCTGGTCCAGCGGTCATTGCCCGCATACAGGATGTTGGAGCGGTTCAGCCAGGCCACGCGGGTCACGTGCTCGTCAATAAAGCAGCTGTTGGCGAGGGAGAGGCTGGGGGCCATGGGAGACAGGCTCCCCCACCTCCCACTGCCACTGCGGGGCCTCTATAGGTGGGAGAGCTGAGCACAGACAGCTGTGAGCCCAGGGCCAGGCCATGGTTGCCAGCACTCATGATGAGTGTGGTGGGCTGGAGACCAGAAGCGGGGTGGACCCCAGAGAGGGGGACAGGGACTCAGGGATGGGGAACAGAGACCCAGAGAGAGGGACAGAGACCCAGAGAGGGGAACAGAGACCCAGAGAGAGGGACAGAGACCCAGAGAGAGGGACAGAGACCCAGAGAGAGGGACAGAGACCCAGAGAGGGGGACAGAGACCCAGAGAGGGGGGACAGAGACCCAGAGAGGGGGACAGAGACCCAGAGAGAGGGACAGGGACCCAGAGAGAGGGACAGAGACCCAGAGAGGGGGAGACTCAGAGAGGGGACGGAGACCCAGGGAGGGGGACAGAGACCCAGAGAGGGGACGGAGACCCAGAGAGAGGGACGGAGACCCAGAGAGGGACAGAGACCCAGAGGAGAGGGGACAGACACCCAGAGAGGGGAGACAGAGACCCAGGGAGTGGCAACAGAGACCCAGGGAGGGGACAGAGACCCAGAGAGAGGGACAGAGACCCAGAGAGGGGACGGAGACCCAGAGAGGGGGACAGACACCCAGAGAGAGGGACAGAGACCCAGAGAGGGGGACAGAGACCCAGAGAGGGAGACAGAGACCCAGAGAGGGGGGACAGAGACCCAGAGAGGGGGACAGAGACCCAGAGAGGGGGCAGGGATCTCAGGTCCAGGTGTGTGGTCAGCCCTGTGCTTTCCTCCTGTGATTCTGGGCCTGACCCCCGACAGCACCAGCCCTGACTGATGGAGGCTCCAGGGGCCCCAGGGGTGGTACAGCGTGGGGCGGCCTCAGTGCCTGTCCCTGGAGGGGGTGAAGGGACTCAGTACCTGAGGGTGGCGTTGTCACCTTCGCACACCGTGTAGTTGTCGGCGGGGAGCTGAACTCCAGGCTCTGCGACAGCAGCCCTGCGGGAGGCACATGCAGGGACTGTTCCCACATTCCGGTGCACTGTGTCCACACGCATGTTCACATGTGCACACACGCATGCTCATGCGTGCACACATAGTGCCCACATGCACACTCACATCCCTACCACGCTCTCACAACTTTACACATGCACACTTACACACACGCTCATACACACATACACATGAACACACAGCATGTACATATGCACACACACATGTCTTCGCCCATGTGGATGTTCTCCGCAGCGATCTCACACATCACTGCTGCTACTCCTGAGCAGCGCCCAAGGAGCCACGCTGGGAGGAGACACACACTCACATGGACAGACTACACACACGGTTACACGCATGCACACTCATGTACATGTACTTATGTGCAAACCCCCACCGCCCAGACATGGGCTGGTCACAGGTGGTGCATGTGCCATACACAGCACCGCGCGCAGCCGTCGTGTGTGTTCAGGGACAGCTTTGGATACTGTATGGGCACGTCTCCAGGCCGTGGAGACACAGACACGTGTGCGGGCACTTCTGCTCGCTGGCACCTTTGTGGTGCACACGCACGCGCAGAATCAGATGTGGATGGAGCAGACACACCCGCACGGCGGCACGCACGCGTTGGCAGCCCGGATCGCAGCTGGAGCCCAACGCGCACCGCCAGACGGACACAGGAGGGCAGCGACGGACGGACGCAGGAGCGCGGATGGACAGCCGCACGAGCTCGCGCGACAGACACATCCACCTCGGGGCACCACCGGCCCGTGGCCGCCCCACCCGCACCTCCGCAGACACGGTTCGGGCTATGGCATCTCTGTTCACCCGGACACGCCGCCGGCGTCCGCAGCTCCGGCCCGCCCCCGCACTCCCTTCAGGGATGGGGCCGGAGGCTGGAGCCCGGCCAGCAGAGGGGGCTGGGCGCCAGGCAGCGAAGGAGCCCATGACCTTGGACCGACGCGGGGAGGGGAGCGCCGGGCGGGGGGCTGTCCTGGGCCCGCCCTCCGGCTAAGAGCTGATTCATCTGATGAATGAACCGGCTCCCAGAGCCTCCCGGGCTCTGCAGTGGCCCCCACCTGGGGCCACCCAGGCCAGAGGCCACGCTGAGCAGAGAGCTGGACCAAGCCGGGAACCGCTTGTCCTTCCAGCCAGTCCAGTGACGCTGCTGTCGCACTCACACGAGCACACACATGCATGCACACATGCATGCACACAAATGCACACATACACTAATATGCACACGTTCACGCATGTGCACACATACATGCATACTCACATACACGCTCACACATGCATGCACACACTACTGCACACACAAATGCACACATACACTAATATGCACACGTTCACGCGTGTGTACACATGCATACTCACACACACGCTCACACATGCATGCACACACACTACTGCACACACAAATGCACACATACACTAATATGCACCACGTTCACTCGTGTGTACACATATGCATACTCACACACACGCTCACACATGCATGCACACACTACTGCACACACAAATGCACACATACACTAATATGCACACATTCACTCGTGTGTACACACACATGCATACTCACACACACGCTCACACATGCATGCACACACAAATGCACACATACACTAATATGCACCACGTTCACTCATGTGCACACATACATAAACACACATACCTGCTCACACACATACACATACGTACACTAACAGACATGTGCTCACAGACATGCACAAACATATATGCTCACACACAGACACACATTACACACTCAGACACTCACGGACATATGCTCACACTCAGATACACACATGCACACACACTAACAGACACACAGACACCTCCACATATACTAGGCCCAGGAATGATGCGCAGAGCTGGCACCCGGCCAGCCAGGAAACAGACCCCACCCTGCCAGATGCTCAGAGGGGCACATGCACATGTGGACATGCATACACAGTCACACAGACACACTTGCACACACATAGACACACACAGACACACATGCACACACCGACACATGCACACACATGCGCACACACATATACGCACAGACACACACAGATACACATGCACACACATGTATACACAGACATACACATGTACACACAAACACATGTACACACATACATACATACACACACATACACCGCACAGCCCCGACCCTCTTTATCATGCCTATCGCAGCAGGGATACACAAGCCAGGCAATGCCTGTCCAGTGGGTCAGGTCCCACCCCAGCCATATCCCCGTCGCACTGACTGGGCACCCTCACCCCTGCCCCACAGTTGCACCAGGGCTGGCGTGAGTCCACACAGCACAGTCACACGGTCACACTGGCCTGACCCGTGTGTTAATGCAGCCCAAGACCCGCTCCCTGCACCCCCACTGGGGTGCACACTGGGCTGCTGGGCTGTGCCGGGGCGGGCGTATGGCCTGCACAGTCCCTCGGGCGGAAGGGCCAGTGGAATGAGACTGGGCATCCCACCACCCAGTAGAGGACAAACGGACAACATAATAGAAGTGGACACAAACGGGCAGACACGGCCACATGGACCCCAGATATACACAGGCACACAGACACACTCACGCAGAGCTACACACACAAGGGCACCCAGACACCCATAGGACACACACACACGGACACACATAGGCAATCTTTCATAAGGACACAGACACACTGTCCCAGGATACACACTGGCACACACACAGACACATGGACACATACTGCACACACAGACCTGTCACTCCTGGTCACACGCGTCCTGGACACTGACACTGTGACCTGGGGGCCGTCCTTTGTGGGGCCGCTCCTGTGTGTCACAGGATGGTCCCAGGGGTGCATCCCAGGACCCCCATGTTGGTGACAACTGTAAATGTCCCCAAATCGCAAATCAGCCCCCACCTCCAAGATCCTCAGGCAAAGGGAGCTGCCTAAGGTTCCCGGTTCCTCCCGGACTCCCCAGGAGCTACATACTAGAGGGTAGGGAGAGGGGTGACCTTGATGTACTGGAGACCTCCCCCATGGACCTGCTCCTGGGCACCTGAGATGGGGGGTCCGACTCCTGAGGAGAAATAAGTGTGGGTTGTTCAGGGCCCCTGGGATTGCCCCTCCTCGGCCTCAGCAAAGGGCCCAGCATAGCCCCTGGTCTGGTCCTCCCCTACCGCAGTGGATTGTAGTGGCTCTGGGCCATGCTGGCGGGCTTTCCTCGGCAGCCTGGTGCCACCGGGGCAGGGTCAGGGGGTGCACCTGTCTCCAGGCCCAGAGAGGGCAAGAGTCTAAGGCCCAGGCTGCAGTGCCAGGGTCCCCTGAACGCTAACTCCGGGATCTCCCTGTCCCGGCCACGCTTGGTTCCTCTCCCACAATTCCCAGCCTATGCCTTCAGCCCTCAGCTTGCACTGTGGTGACCGGGTCTGTCTCCTCCATCAGACTGGACGTTTCTGGTGGGAACAGGCCCAGTCTGTTCCCAGCCTCTCCCAGCCCAGGGCCTGGCCCTGTGAGATACGTGAATGTTTGTAAATGGAGGCTTCTGTGCCAACACTTGAACTCCTACTCATTCTTCAGGACCCACACTCAAATGCCTCCTCCTCTTGGATGACCTCCCTGACTGCTTGTGGCAGACTCCTCATCTCATCCCCTCCTCAGGGCATGCTGTGACTCAGCTGAGACAGTTTCTGGCATAGACTCAGACAGGACAGTGTGCCTCTCCACTCCTCTCCCCACCCAGGATTTCCAAGGGGGTCTGTTGTTGGCTCTGTCCCCTAGACTTAAACCTGGCACAGATTATATCTCTCTCTTTTCATTTTTGCTTTTTTGGGTCACACCCAGCGACACTCAGGGGTTACTCCTGGCTCTTTGCTCAGGAATTACTCCTGGTGGTGCTCGAGGGGACCGTATGGGATGCCGGGGATCGAACCTGGGGCAGCCATGTGCAAGGCAAACACCCCACCCACTGTGCTGTTGCTCTGGCCTCTACCTGGCACAGATTAGAGAGATACTGAGAGAAACAAAGGGTGGTCTCTGGGGAAGGGAGCCTGAGCTGGTGATAATGGCACTCCTTCCTTCCTTCCTTCCTTCCTTCCTTCCTTCCTTCCTTCCTTCTTCCTTCCTTCCTTCCTTCCTTCCTTCCTTCCTTCCTTCCTTCCTTCCTTCCTTCCTTCCTCCCTCCCTCCCCTCCCTCCCTCCCTCCCTCCCTCCCTCCCTCCCTCCCTCCCTCCCTCCCTCCTTCCTTCCTTCCTTCCTCCTTCATTCCTTCCCCTGGCCATGCTTGGGGGCTTTCTCCCTGCCTCTGTTCTCAGGGGATGACTCCCGGCAGGCTCAGGGGACCTTATGTGGTACTGGGGATCCAACCAGTGTCGGGGAGGCAAGCGCCCCCATGGTGCTTTGGCCCCTCCCTTTCTCGATGGTACCCCCAGCTCCCCCAGCAGTTGGAGCCTTTGTCCCCTCACCTAGGCAGGGTGGGAAGTGGAAGTGGTTCCCTCTGCAGGTGGCTGGGTAGGGTCCAGTGGGCACATGCCCTGGAGGCCTGGCTCACCTGCATGAGGAACAGTCCACTGGTGCTGGGCACCTTCTTTTTAAAGAAATGTCTGCTGTGGTCCCTAGGTGGGAGCGGAGCTCCCCAGAGGAGCTGGGTGCAGGGCATCGGGGCTCCCCAGAGGTGCTGTGTGCAGGGCATCGGGGCTCCCCAGAGGTGCTGTGTGCAGGGCATCAGGGCTCCCCCAGAGGAGCTGGGTGCAGGGCATCGGGGCTCCCCAGAGGAGCTGGGTGCAGGGCATCGGGGCTCCCCAGAGGTGCTGGGTGCAGGGCATCGGGGCTCCCCAGAGGTGCTGTGTGCAGGGCATCGGGGCTCCCCAGAGGAGCTGGGTGCAGGGCATCGGGGCCCCCAGAGGAGCTGTGTGCAGGGCATCGGGGCTCCCCAGAGGTGCTGTGTGCAGGGCATCGGGCTCCCAAGAGGAGCTGGGTGCAGGGCATCGGGGCTCCCCCAGAGGTGCTGTGTGCAGGGCATCGGGGCTCCCCAGAGGAGCTGGGTGCAGGGCATCGGGGCTCCCCAGAGGAGCTGGGTGCAGGGCATCGGGGCTCCCCCAGAGGAGCTGGGTGCAGGGCATCGGGGCTCCCCAGAGGTGCTGTGTGCAGGGCATCGGGGCTCCCCCAGAGGTGCTGGGTGCAGGGCATCGGGGCTCCCCAGAGGAGCTGTGTGCAGGGCATCGGGGCTCCCCAGAGGAGCTGGGTGCAGGGCATCGGGGCTCCCCAGAGGTGCTGTGTGCAGGGCATTGGGGCTCCCCAGAGGAGCTGGGTGCAGGGCATCGGGGCTCCCCAGAGGAGCTGGGTGCAGGGCATCAGGGCTCCCCAGAGGAGCTGGGTGCAGGGCATCGGGGGCTCCCCAGAGGAGCTGGGTGCAGGGCATCGGGGGCTCCCCAGAGGAGCTGGGTGCAGGGCATCGGGGCTCCCCAGAGGTGCTGTGTGCAGGGCATCAGGGCTCCCCAGAGGTGCTGGGTGCAGGGCATTGGGGCTCCCCAGAGGAGCTGGGTGCAGGGCATCGGGGCTCCCCAGAGGTGC
>JAJIBD010003720.1:27500-203233 GCA_021461705.1 Cryptotis parvus
AGCCCTCCCTGAAGCGCCTCATTGACCCCGCCCCTGCCTGCTGCTCTCTGACCCCCTGCCTCCCTGGGTGCCTTCCTGGGCCTCTCCCCTGGCCTGCGCTGCTCCCTGACCCCCGACAGCCAGCCCAGCCTGGCCTCGGCCAGCTGCAGTTCACCCTTTGACCCGAGCTGACCCCTCCTGCCCCACTGCCGCTCGGCTGTCTTCCCCGACCCGGGGACCCATGCAGTCAGCCAGAAGCATCTCGCAGCACCCCCAACTTCGTGCATGCCCGTTCCACTTAGCTGCACCCCCAAACACCCACACGTCCTCTCAGCCAGAATGAGCCATGGGGGCGGGGGTTCTCGGCACCCCCACCCGCCCGCGCCCCCTCGCCGCGGGAAGGCGCCCTCCCCCACCTGGGGGCAGACACGCCTCCGGGGACCCTGGGATGGGGAGCGACGCAGACCCCCGCAGGGCATCCCCCCGTCGGCGCGGGGGTGCGGGTTCCCCACTGCCCGCCTGAGCCTGCACCCCCGCCCCGCGCCCCTGGCGCCCCCAGACCCCGCGCTGCGGTACCTCGGCTGATGACGGCCAGGCCGGCCAGGGCGGCGGCCGCGAGGAGCCGGAGCCGGGCCCCGGGGCGGGGGCATCGCGGCGGCGGGCAGGGAGGGGCGGGGCCGGTCCGGGCGCGAGTCAGGGGAGAGGGGGAGGGGAGGGGGACCCCGCCTGCGGCTGCACCGGCCCGGGGCGGCGCGGGGGGCGGGGAGGGGGCCGGGGGGCGCGACGAAGCGGCCGAAGCTGCTGCAGACCTGGGAGGGGGCGGCGCTGACGGGCAGGTCGGCCGGCCAATCAGGGCAGGCGGGCGGCGGGGGCGGCCGGGGGGGCTGCTCGCTGCGGGGACAGGCCTTTGTTACTGCGGGCCGCCCCAGCCCTTCCACCCTCAACCCCGGGGCTGCCGCCCCGACCCCAAGGACCCCGTGCAGACATTCTCCCTGGAACCCACCCCCTCCAGCTCCTGTTCCCAATCTCACCCTCCCCTCACACCCACAGCATCCTCCATCGGACCCGGGACCCCAGGCCCCCAGCACCTCCTCCCTCAGACCCAGCAACCTAGACCCCAGCCTCCTCTATCTGGTCCCGGAACGCAGACCCCCAGACCCCGGACTCCCTCCGTCTGACATACAAGCAGGATTCCAGAGCTCCAACCCCTCCTCCCTCAGACCAGGGAGTCAGGCCCCAGCCTCCTCCATCTGATCCAGGACTCCAGACCCCCCCCCCTCCTCCCTCAGACCCAGAACCCAGACCTCCAGCCCCTCTTTCCTCTGACCCAGGAATCCAGACCCCAGCCTCCCTCCCTCAGACCCAGTATTAACCTCAGCCTCCTCCCTCAGACCCAGTGGTCCAGATCCCTCAGTTCCCCTCTTTCTGTGGGACATAGTTTAGTTTCTTCATTTTATTTATGAAAACACCAACTTTGGGGGTGAAACTTCCTTCTTCCCTCCATCCCAACCCTCATGCTAGGGTAGTATGAAAACGCGATGCCTGGTCAGGGGGCAGGAGGGCGCTTGCCTTGCACGTGGCTGACCCGGGTTCTATAGCTGGCACCCTGTGTGTTCCCCCGAGCCCGTCAGCAGCGATCCCTGAGCCGGAGCCAGGAGTAAGCCCTGATGCTGCCAGTGCCCCCCCCCCAAGACAGAAGAGCAGGGCTTTGGCTCACCTTTCCTTTTGGGGGGCTCCTGGATCCATGCTCAGCGTGGCTCTGGCTGAGCTCTGGGACCATGCTCTGATGGGGATTGAACCTAGGTGAGCTGCGTGCAAGGCAAATTGCCCTCCACACCGTACCATCTCTCTAGCTCCTATAGTTCTTTTCTTAAAAATTAAAATTAAAAATGTTTTTTATCCTGGGCGTCGTGGCTCATAACGCTGTTGCTGAGAGGGTCTTACACATAGTCTTCCCACCTCGTGGCCTCCCTTCAACATACCCTTTTCCCTACTATTATTTTTTTATTTTGGGTTTTGAACCACACCTGGTTTTCAGGATTTACTCCTGGCTGTGCGTGGGGATCATTCCTAGTGGTGTCCGTGAAAGGCCTTTCATGACCTTCCCTCCTTATCTACTCTCGCTCCCTCCTCTCTCTCCTCCTCTCTGTCTGTCTGTCTGTCTATCTCTCTATATCATCCATCCATCCATCCGTCCGTTCGTCCATCCATCTGTCCGCCCATCTGTCCGTCCCGCCAATCCGCCTGTCCATCCATCCGTCCGTCCATCCATCCGTCCGGTCCGTCCATCCATCCATCAATCAATCCATCCGTCCATCCGCTCTGTCCATCCATCCATTCATCCATTCGTCCATCATCTGTCCATCATCCGCCCATCCGTCCGTCCATCTATCCGCCCATCCGTCCATCCATCCATCCATCCATCATCCATCATCCATCCATCCATCCATCTGTTCGTCCATCCATCTATCCATCTGTCCGTCCGTCCATCCATCCATCCATCCATCCATCATCCATCCATCCATCCATCCATCCATCCATCCATCCATCCATCCATCCATCCATCCATCCATCCATCCATCTATCCATCTGTCCGCTCCATCCATCCATCCATCCATCCATCCATCCATCCATCCATCCATCCATCCATCCTCCATCCCTTCCTCCCTCCTCCCTCCCTCCCCTCCATCCATAATCCCTCCCCTCCCTCCTTCCACCCATCCATTCATCCCTCCGTCTCGTCCATCCATCCATCCATCATCTATCTAATCTATTTATGTATGTATGTATTTATGTATCTATCAATTTATTTATTTATTTAATTTTGCTTTTGGGGTCATACCCTATCATGCTCAGGGGTTATTCCTGGCTCTGCACTCAGGAATTACTCCTGAAGTGCTGGGGGGACGGGTGTGGGATTACAGATTGAACCTGGGTCAGCCGTGGAGGACAAGCAGCTCTACCTGCTGTGATATCGCTCCGGCCCTGTTTTTTCGAGAGTCATTTTACATCACATTAAAGGCACAGTCTAAAGGTGCTTCTGACAATAACCAACCAACCAAGCAAACAAAATAAAATAGCCAAAATAACCCCACTCATTTCTGTCTCCTGGGTTCAGGACGGTCCAGATTCAGGAAATGGGACAGGAGCGCCCTCTGCTGTCGGTGGTTCAACAGTGTGCGCGCTGGGCTCTCGGGTTTCTACGATCCGCCCCTCCCTGCTGAGCGTTCTCACCAGACCCCAGAGACTGGATTTTTTTAAAGTTTTTTTTTCTAAAAAAGGAAATGAATCCCAGAAAGAATTGAAGATGTTCACTTTCCCTGAAGCTATACATCAAAATATATTGTTCTGTGTCATAAAAGTGTTCGAGAAATCTGATTTGATATTGTGCAAAACTGAGAATGTTTATCAGAATATAATTTATGTTCTCCTCTACAATATACAGTTTGCATGAATATTCATTACACTCGCCTGACTTATTCTGTTCTCTGTTAATTCAAATCTGTCCTTGGAAGAACAATTTAAATAAAGTGGTCTTATGAGACTCCAAAGATGGTAGAATTTATTCTGTCTTGTGAAAATGATATCCAAAGAAAAAGACAGCCTGGCCAGTTGGTTTTCTTGATTTTTTTTTATTCACCCTGCTAACAATCTCAGTGTAATTAACATATTTGTTTTCTTAAAACCTTTTAACTTTGTTTTTTTCCCCTTTTCGGGTCACACCCGGCAATGCTCAGGGGCTACTCCTGGCTCTGCACTCAGGAATTACTCCTGGCGGTGCTCGGGGGACCATATGGGATGCCGGGGATCGAACCCAGGCCGGCAGAGGCCGGCCGCGTGCAAGGCAAACGCCCTACCCGCTGGGCTATCGCTCCGGCCCCAACTTTGTTTTTTTTTTTTTTTTAAATGGAAGCATTGGGATTTCAATGCTGCTCATGAAGATTTCAAACCATGCACGTCACCTCATTTCTTAAATTTTATACTTATTTGTAGGGGCCAGGGAGATAGAACAGCAAGTAGGGCTCTGGCCTTGCATGTGGCTGATTCAAGTTCAGTCCCCGACAACCCATAGAGTCCCCCAAGCACCGCCAGGTGTGGCCCCCGCAAATCTCATGCCTATTTTAGCAATTTCTTCCACAGCTGTAACACAAAAAATAAACACCTTGGACTTTGCCAGTGTCTACACCAGACCGGAAATTTAAGAACAAAATGTTTTAAATTGAGATTCTGTGACTTGCGATACTATTAGTAATGGTTCTCATGCACACAATTCCAACACCACACCTAGTGTGCGCCCTCCCTCCCTCCCGGGTCCCCGACTCAGTTGTGAGGATCAGTTCTCCCATTTTGCTGCTTTTGGACTTTTGCTGCTACCTTGCTGTGTATCTTTGTTTTGGGGAACACACCTGGCAATGCTCAGCACTTTACTCCAGGCTCTGCACTCAGGAGTCACTCCTGGCATATGGGTGCCCGGGATTGAACCTGGGTCGGCCACATGAAAGGCAAATGCCTTCCCCACTGTCCTTATCTCTGGCCCCTGCTGTGTTTCTTCCAAGTCCCATTTGTGAGAGATCATTCTGGATCTGTTCCTTTCCTTCTTTCCTTCTTTGATTTTACCATACCAGAAATTTGACATTGGTTTCCCTAACTTCATATGACATAGGACATAATGTTTTATCTCTTTCACAATGTTGGTTCCCCATTAACCAAACTGGAAGGAAAGAACATTTGTTTCTTTTCTTTCTTTTCTTTTTTTTTTTTTTGCTCTTTTTTGGCGGGGGGTCACACCTGGCAATGCTCAGGGTTTCTCCTGGCTCTGCACTCAGGAATTACTCCTGGCGGTGCTTGGGGGACCATATGGGATGCCGGGATTGAACCTGGGCCGACATGGGCCGGCCGTGCAAGGCAAACGCCCTAACCGCTAGGCTATCGCTCCGCCCCAGAACATTTGTTTCATTCGCACAAGGCCTCATAGCTTGGCTCTGGTTTCCACAGGTCATTTTATTGGATGCAAACAGAGAAAACCCTGTGAGGTAGGATCACATTTGCCTGTTTCACAAGGCCGAAAGCCAGGATAGGCAGGGGAGGGTGGCTGGCCTGATGCCTTTCTGCTATCCAGTGAAAGTGCCTGAGTTTGAACCCAGCCTCTGCTTACAAAGCCCAATCTATGCTTGGTAGAGCAGCGTGGCCACAGCATGTAGAATTGTTTATTATCCCATTGGAAGGGAAGATGGAAGGAAGGGAGGGAAGGAGGGGAAGGAAGGAGGGAAGGAGGGAAGGAAGGAGGGAAGGAGGGAAGGAAGGAAGGAGGGGCAGGAAGGAAGGAGGGGCAGGAAGGAAGGAAGGAAGGAAGGAAGGAGGGAAGGAGGACAGGAAGGAAGGAAGGAGGGAAGGAAGGAGGGAAGGAGGGAAGGAAGGAGGGGAAGGAAGGAGGGAAGGAGGGAAGGAAGGAGGGAAGGAGGGAAGGAAGGAGGGAAGGAGGGAAGGAGGGAAGGGAGGAAGAAAGGAGGGAAGGAAGGGAGGGAGGAACAAAGGAGGGAAGGAAGGAAGGAAGGACCAGGGCAATAGCAGCAGGTAGAACACTTGCCTTGACCGTTATGTGGTTCCCTGAATACTGCCAGGAGTAAATCCTGAATGCAGAGCCAAGAATAATGCCTGAGTATCACCAGGTATGACCCCAAAACAAAGAGAAAAAAGAGAGACAGAAAAGGAGAAAGGAGGAGAAAGAGAGGGGGGTGTGGAAGAGACAGGTGAGGGACGGATGGAGGAAGTTTGGTCGATGGTTAGTTGGCGTAGCTTCGTGACATATGAAAACGTTTTGTCCCTTCTGTAGTGTCCGAACTCTGCTGTCCAGAGTGGAACATACTGGCTTTCTCTCATTCTCACACTGCGGCATTCCTACCAAGACGGCGGTTTCCACATGCAGCTTTATTGGATGCTTGTGAGGTAGGATCACAATTGCCCATTTCACAGGGCCGGAGCCCAGCATGGGGGGGGGCGGCTCGTTAGTGAAGGGGTTTGGAGCCCAGGTGTCATGCTTGGTAGACAGGTCTAGCGCACAGACAGAGCAGCAGGCAGGCGGACCATGTACTGCTGTTTATTATACAACTGGCCATGGGATGTTAAATATCCAGACTTGGCTCCTGGCTTATGCTTCTCCACTGCTCCCGCGAGTGAGGAGGACTAAGGCGGTTCCTCCTCCGCCTCCCTCCACCTCTGAGTCCGGTGGTTCCGTGACAGAGGTTTTGGCCTCAACAGGTGTCCTGTGAAAATCAACATGGGGGAGGTCAGCAGAGGGTGTGAGACGGGGCCGGGGGTACTGGGGGGACAGGGCGTTTGTTCTTTTCTCCTGTTCTTTGGTGCAGCCTTTCATCTATCCAGCAGAGAGCACACATGGGCTACGTTCTAATTCCACTGAACACACATACAGACTTAAGCGGAAATACCAATATTCCACAGACTCGGGAATGCTTTGGAATACCCTGGGTCCCATGTCTGTTGAAAAGAGCTCAACCCCCATTTGCCAGAATCTGAACACACCGGAGGGTGTCTGTGGAAATCTCACTGCTGCGTCTCCTTTACCGTCAACGTTTCCCGTATTACTTCCTGTCATCCCATCTCTCCGGACAGTTCTAAACTAGGACATGTTTCCACTGGGCAACCGCACGCAGCCACGAATAGCACTGAAGCCGCTTGGGCCCTTTCAGTGGACAATTCCCAGACCCCAACGCACTGGACTGGTCCAGTGGGCTGTTTTCTCTGACACTGGTGTGAGAGTCCTACATAAAACTCCCTACTGGTCCCATCTACCTGGAGAAGGTGCTGGACGGCGGCAGCCACAGTGCTCAGTCTACAACGCACTAGAGTGTTCGCCACAGTCTACAGCCAAGCCCACGCGGAGGGCTGACCTGGTTTTTCTACTAATTGGAGGTTCCAACCTTCTTGCCTCTGGGTTCCTATCACATTCTGGAATTGTGGCTGATTCAGGGGAATAGTTTTTTTTTTTTTTTGCTTTTTTGGGTCACACCCGGCAATGCTCAGGGTTACCCTGGTTCTGCACTCAGGAATTACTCCTGGCGGTGCTCAGGGGACCATATGGGACGCCGGGGATCGAACCCGGGCCGGCACAGGCCGGCCGCATGCAAGGCAAACGCCCTACCCGCTGGGCTATCGCCTCCGCCCCCTGATTCAGGGAATAGCTGACTTCCCGGCCACGCCTGTGTAGCGTAAGGATGCAGGGGAGAATCCCGTGGGGGCAGCAGACCGCCCCAGGAAGGACGTACACTGTCTCTTCTCAGGAATCCCCGTGCCCACCCTCCCAGATCCCACACCTGGACATCTCTGAAGCCTGGACACATGGTATTGCCCTGAAGATTTGATTGTGAATTGATAAGGAGGTTCATCTCCAGCACCTCTCCTGGGGTCCCGCTCAGGGAACAAGAATGGTTTGCGCTTCTACTCAGTTCTTGGCCCTCCTGAGCTCCAGCTATCGCAGCCCACCCGGAAATTGTTTATTATTGTTATTTCCTTTTTCCTTCTGGACCATGGACGGCGATGCTCGGGGCTCATACCTGGCCCTGCACTCAGGGATCAGTGCTGGCAGTGGCTGGGGGACCACATAGGGTGTGCGGAATGGAACTTGGGTCGCCTGAGTGCAAGGCAAGAGCCCTCCCCACTGCACTATGACTCTGGCCCCAGCATGAGCTTCTTGAATGAAAAAGAAGCGGAGTGGCAGAGCTCTCTCCAGGAGGTGCTAAGGATTTAGGATTCATTTTCTCTGTGGAAACAGTGTCTCTAGAATCACTGTAATATTTCTCACATGCCAGTGAGAGCAAGGTTTGCCCCCCGTCTGCCCGCCACACCACACCAACAACCCCGACCCTGCCCCTCACTTCTACGGGTGGCTCCTTTGTCCTTCACCAGTTCCCCCAAACCTGCTGACCCCAACTCCATGACAAATGCTTTTTTTTTTTGGCTTTTTGGTTCATCAATAATTTCTAGAGTTTTGAGGTGACTACTAGAGTATCCCACTCACACGGCAGAGCCTGGCAAGCTACCCATGTCGTATTTGATATGCCAAATACCAGTAACAATTATAGACCTCATTCCCATGACTTGATGGAATGATTTGAGGCTCTTTATATTCCTGGAGCGGGCAGATGCCCTTGGGCTATCGTGCATGTGACAGGACATATTGAGATGTTACTGGTGCCTGCTCGAGCAAATCGATGATATACAGGAAGACAAGTGATACAAGTGATTGGCTTTTTTGGTTACACCTGGCAATGCTCAGAGCTACTCCTGACTCTGCACTCTGGAATTACTCCTGGTGGTGCTTGGGGGATGGAACCCAGGTCAGCTGCTAGCAAGGCAAACTTCCTACCCTGTGCTATCACTCCGGCTCCTCAGATGCTCTTGCCCACGTTTCCCTGTCACCCCGTCTGCCGCCTTCAGGCCAGATGCTTCCTGTGCGGCTGCGTGCCGAGGTTCCCCCATTCCTTGGGCCTCACCAGACCCAATCCATGGTCAAACCGACGGTCTCCACCCCGGGGAACCAGATGCGCCTGCTTCCCACACACAGAGTGGGGACTCGAGGGTAGAAGGGCCATGGGGAGGCCCGATGCTCACCTTGGGGAATGGCTGGGCTTCAGGCTGAGGGGTATCTGGCTTCACCGGTGCTAGCCCTGTTTTCGCACCTCCTAATGGGTGACACCGGGGTCCTGCTCAGGAACGTTCTTCGAGGATACACTAGGACGGGGGGACTTCCGGGAGAAGGGAGTGGAAGATCCTTAAAATCAGACTCTGGACCATGTTTCCTGGGGTCTTAGATGTGTGGGCCCGGTACTGGGCACACCTGAGCTCCCCAGAGGCCCTTATGAATGCCCACCCTCATCACAGCTGCCGCCCAGTTCAGCCTAGACTGTCCCCCCACCCAGTCTGCCCCCCCCACTTCTGTCCCCGCAATTCACCGGTGGAAACTTCGATAGATGCAGGCTCCGATCAGACCCATGATCACGGCCTCCACGACGGCCAACAGAATCAGCAACGTCCAGGAAATATTGCTCTCGGCAGACTTAGGAGACTCTGATCAGAGACAGAATCTGGTTGAGAGCCGGCTGCCTTTCAGGCCAGCCCCTCCCCTTCCCAGGCTCCGCCCCTCAGTTCCACCCAGAGCAGCGGGACCTCAGCCTCCCCAGGACCCGGGAGGAAGGACGAGGCCCACCCAGCACCTCCACATCCCATCCAGAAACCTCCATCCCTTCCCGCACCAGGGGCTGCCCAGCCTAGTCTGTGTGACAGACTCCACACGTGTCCCTGCAGGACAGGGGAATTCCGAGCCCCGCACATGCCGAGGCAGAGACAGACAGAGCTGGGGACGGCCCCTCCTCTGCAAGGACCTCATTCCTCTCTGGGTCAAGTCCACTAGAAACTGTCCCCAGGACACCCGGGACTAAGAGACAGAAAGAGCCTCACCGGGGAGGAGCAAGAGGAAGAAGAGGTCACTGAGGGAGACCAGGCCCAGCCTACTATCAGGGCAGGCCTGACTGTGGGGGTCTGTTTGCCCGCAGACCCCCCCGCCCCTCTCTGGGCGCCACATCTGGCTCTGATTGACAGTGGCTGCCCCCAGCCCCTCCTACCTGAACCATCTTTGCAGCTGTCTGTGTAGCCCGTGTCACCTAGGATGAGTGAGACATTTCCTTTTTGTTTGGGGTTTTGGTTTGGGAGTCACAACAAGCAGAACTCAGGGCTGACTCCAGGCTCTGAGCTCAGGGATCAGCTGTAACCCGGGGGCCTCTGGGTGTCAGGGATTGAACCCAGGTCAGTCATGTGCAAGGCAAGCACCCTCCCTGCTGTCCTATCTCGCTGATCCCGAGATTTCCTTCTTAGGGGGAGGATTGGGGGAGATCTGGACAGTCCCCGCTGCTCCCCACATCATCTGCCCCAGGAAGTCACGGAAACACCGAGAAAAAGGTTCATTTCCTCTCAGGGCGCCCCTGGATGGCTGCTCCACACTCACACTGGATATCGATGACGATGGATTTGGAAGCAAGCACATGGATCTTGGGTATCTCCACCTGGCAGACCAGAATGCTCTTGTCATCCTTCTTTTCGGGGTGAGTATGATGTTTGAGGACAGGGACGTCTGGGGGCCGAGCTCCAGCTGTGAGATAGATGATAACCAGGCGAAGGTGCTGGGCGCCTGCCACTCACAGGCCCAGGGCACGAAGCAGGTGGCGGTGTTGGGGATACCGACTCTCAGGGGGTCGAGATGGAGATATTGGGGGCAGCTGCGTCTCTGGTGAGAGGAGAAGACGTGGGTCGTAGGTCACCGTGAGGCCCAGTGCTTCCTCTGAGTCCCACCCTGGTGGGACCTACTCCTTACCTGACACCAGTAAAGTGAGGTTCTTGTCAAAATAGAAAATTTTGGACGCTTTCTTGATCACAAAGACATACGTGCCCTTATCGGCCTTCGTGATCATTTGGATGGCAAAGGAACAGTTGTGTTGCCATACTGTCCCATGCATGAAGAAGCGCCCAATGGCGTCAGCGTGTAGCTGCTGCAGGCTGCTGGTGCGCTGGCGGTCGGCAGGTCGGTGGCCGGGTTCTGGTTGCTTCTGAACCACTCACCAGTCATGGAGGCTGTGCTTGTGGCGGTGACGCCGGAAGGAAGGGGGTGAAGGTGCAGGGGACCGAAGACGCACAGTTTTACTTGCCCCACCACCGGGGACCTCAAATTCAGGGTGCCGATTTTGCCATTGGACTCTGTGGAGACATGAGGGTCAGCTGCAGGACAGCACCCCGGGACCCCTCCCTGGGCCCACTCACCGGCCCGCAGCACAGACAGCAGCAGAGGCAGCAGCAGCGACAGCATGTTCGGAGGGGTGGCTTCTGGGCTTCCTGGGAAGAAGTGGAAGGCGAGTGGGTGTGGGCAGTGGGGCACCCACAGAGGAGCCCGAGAGGAGCTCTGAGCACCAGAGTTCAGTCTTTTCTTTGTTTGGGGCTCAGGGCTGACTCCTGGCTCTGCACTCAGAGATCACTCCTGGTGAGGTTTGTGGGATCATAGGGGATGCCTTGGATGGACCCCCGAGTTGGCTGTGGGCAGGACTAACGCCCTCCCCCTCTGTCCTGTGGCTCTGCCCACAGAGCTGTCTTCTGCAGAAGAGTGTTCAGAGCCTCATCCCTACCCTCCTGTGTGCAGAGGAGGGGTGTCCGCGACCCACAGACCCCCGCAACAACTACCCTGCAGGAGCGGCAAGGACTGGCCCTGGGTCCGGCTCACCCCTGGGGCTCCCTCTCAACCCTGGTTGCTCCCTTTTACTCTGAAGGAAGTTTGTCAGGACAATTGTGGTGTGATGGGCTGGCACTAGCTGACATTTTTGTAAAATTCTCTCGAGTGGACAGTAGGTATATCTCTCTCTCCATTCTCAAACGATAACCAAGTCTCCAATAGTAAAGTCCACCTTATTGTATTAATCTATTTTTTGGCTTTTGGGGTCACACCTGGCGATGCTCAGGGGTTACTCCTGGCTCTGCACTTAGGAATTACTCCTTGCCATGCTCAGGGCCATATGGGATGCTAGCGATGGAACCCGGGTCAGCTGTGTGCAAGGCAAATACCCTACCTGCTGGACTATCACTCCGGCCCCATGCCTTCAGCCATTCTTAGAAGAAACGCTACTCTTAGCTCTTGTCTTGTTCAGATTGGTTGCATTTCGCATAGCTGCAGTGCTGACCCACAGCACTAATGTCCAGCACTAATGTCCGTGTGTGTTCACATTCCCAACCCGAGATTCGCACTTCGCTCCCCGGTTCTGCCCATGGGGCCCTGCCTCGCTCCCTCTGACCCTTGGCTCTCGCCATGCCATAGACTCGCTTTCGTGCTGGACTGGTTTCTTCAGCGACATGTTCCTGGCCATGCTGTGTGTGGGGACCCGTTTCCTTTTCTCTGTGGACCAAAGCTTTGTGGCTGGTGAGGTCGTGCTCACTTTCGTCCTTGTCGATCAACCCTGGGTTTGCTGTCACCGTTTTGTTTACAATCCTGCTGTTCTTAACAGGAAGTTTAAAATTACATGTTCATGGTTTTACTTTTGAGTTTGGCTGTTCTAGGCCCAGACAGGGAAATATTGGGTCATGAGTGAGTTTGGTTTTTTCCTCAAGGAACAGCCAACAATCTCCAGGGAAGCAAAGCTGTGCCATCATTCCCACAGCCTTGCCAACACTTTTCTAAAATTTATTTTTTTTATTTAATATTTCATCATCCAACACAAATCCCACCACCAAAGACACTCATTTCGCAGCCCCATCCCATGCTGCTCCCTCAGCTTTGCCAACACTTTTTTATTTCCCTTTTTCCTTGCATTTCCTCCTCTTCCTCCTCCCTCCTCCTCCTTTTCTTCTTCCTCTTCCTCTTCCTCTTTCTTATTCTTTCCATCATCCTTGACCTTGTTCACCTGCTTATCCTTGTTCTTCTCCTTTTTTTGCTTTGGCCCACACCCAGTGGTGCTCAGGGCTTACCCCTGGTTTTGTACTCACTGATCACTCCTGGACTCCTGGCAGGCTCAGGGGACCATGTGGGGTGCCAGAGATTGAACCTGGACTGACCACAGGCAAGGCAAGTGCCCTCTCACTGTCCTATGGCTCGGCCCCTGCACTCGCTATACTAGTGAGTGCGAAAGAGGCCCTCAGTTTGTTGCTTAATCAATACTGGAGATTTGCTCATCTCCCCCAGGTGCTTCTTGGCTATTTTTATGCCTTTGAGCAAAATATAGGCAAAACCCTTCCCTATACTTAAAGAAGCTTTGCATACTGTTATTGTGGAAGGCCTTTTTTAAAGAAACAAATTCATTTTTTTTCTTGTTTCCTATGCTGGACCCTAGAGGTCCTGACTGGCTATTCTGAGCCAACCAGATCCCAGGGCTGGAGGATCCCAGGCTGTGGGTGCTATCTGGGAGGTACATGAGTACCTGGGTCCTCCCTAGCAGTGCTCAGGAGTGTCCAGGGTCAGGCACAGCAGAGCCGTGGGGTGTCTTGGTGCGTCTGGGAACTCATGGTGCTGGGGACTGAGAAGAGTTGGTCACAGGAGGGCAAGTACCCAAACCGCGTGAGCTCTCTGCACCCTCAAAGAGTTTTTCTTTCCTCTGTCATTTTTTCTCCTTCTCCTTCCTCCTTCTTCCTCTCTTTTTTCTTCTTCCTTCTTCTTCCCCAACAATATTGGGGTCCATTGGGTTCCCTGGTCATGCTTGGGGCCAGCAACCAATAAACAAAAGGCTATGAGTCCAGTATAAATAATCCAAAGACTTTTACTTCTGCCAACTTCACTCCACACCGTTAAATACACTTTGCCACCACCACACCAACTGACAGACTCACACAGACCAAGCGCAGCTGAACAAGTCTCTGACCAGGTGCGCTGACTAAGAGCTCACCCACACACCTGCGTGCCCCTAGACCAAGTTCTTTGTCTCTCCACCTGCCAAAGCCAAAAGCCTCAAAAGCCCCCTGTGGGCAGAGCCTCACAAAGCTAAAACTGGCTCTTTTCTGGTGCAGATCCCCGGGAGTCCCAGTTCTGGCTGATGTGTAGGAGATGCTGATGTAAAACATTGCTCCCTCCTCCCAAACCAGTTTCTTATGCAGACAACGTAGAGAGGGGCTGGCAAAATAGCTACACTCAAGATAAAATATCTGTAGGGTATATTTTCATGGGGATCACGTCGTATAATGCAAACTATGTTCTGGTGTTGGAGTGATATCTCCATCCCCACAAGGCCCTGGAGATTGTTTATTGGCCGCTTCCTTGGGGAAAATCCAAACTCACTCATGACCCAATGTTTTCCTGTTCGTATAGATCACCCAACTCAAATGTAAAACCATGAACAGATATTTTAAAACTTCCTATTCAGAACAGCATGGTTGCAAACACAAAATGGTGACAGCAAACCCAGGGTTTGGGGTCAACATGTCAACCCAAGATTTGGGGGAACATGTTTGGGGAAGGATATTTGAGTTCAACGCTGCCCTTGCTCAGAGCAATCCATGCAGCCTACCTGGAGAAGGAGGGCTGAGAAGTGGGCTGAGATTAGACACTCCTTACTCACCTCAGGATTAACCACTGATGGTCCGTGTTACTCTTCGCCTCCCTGTGGGCTTGGTGTTTCCGTCCTGTACAGCCTTAGTGAGCTGCTCTGTTGTTCTGTTGAGATGGAGCAGAGGAGCAGCAGACCCCATGCCCTGACAGGGGTGGGTGGATGACTGAGGCGGGGGAGAGGGCAGGGCCCTCGCAGCTGCTATGAGCTCAGAGACTCACACAACCTGGACAATGGGCGGGGCGGGGCCTTAGGGGATGGCCCAGGTCACTTTTCCTCCTCAGCCTCCTGGGCCATCTCGGAAGAAACCATGGCAGGCCGTGGGGCGTTGAGAATGGAAGCAGGCCTTGTGGTGAGGCGGGAGACGGCACAGCAGGGAGGGGCGTTTGCCTTGCCAGTGGCTGATGCGTGTTCAATCCCCAGCACATATGGACCCTGGAGCCTGCCAGGAGTGATCCCTGAGCACAGAGCCAGGAGCACTGCTGGGTATGGCTGAAAAACAGAGCCAAAGAGAAGAGCCCCAAAGACAGTGGTGGAGGGTGTTTGGATGCTGGTGCTTGTGGAGCTACAGGAATTTTGCACAAAAAAAGCTTGAATATTGACACTGTTGCTACCATGACACCTCAATAACAATATTTTTTCAATAGTAAATTGTGAGCTGGAGACAGTACAAGCGGTGAGGTGCTAGTCTTGCTTACATCCAACCTGGTTTGGATCCCCAGCATCCCAAGAAACACCAAGAGTGATCCCTGAGCACAGAGCCAGGAATAAGAGATCATAGAGCGTGAGCACCACACAGAGTGCCCCCCAAAACAAATAAAATAAATAAATTGAAAGCAAGAAGACAAAAAGAAGGCAGGACACAGGGAAGGAAGGAAGGAAGGAAGGAAAGGAGAGAAAGAAGGAAGGGAGGGAGGAAGGGAGGAAGGAAAGAAGAGAGAGAGGAGGGAGGGAGGAAAGTAGGGAGGGAGGGAGAAAGGAAGAGGAAAGGAAGGAAGGAAGGAAGGAAGGAAAAAGGAATGAAGAAAGAAAGAAGGAAGGAGGAGGGAGGGAGGAAGGAAGGGAGTAAGGAAGAGAGGAAGAAGGAAGAAGGAAGGAAGGAAGAAAGGAAGGAGGAAGTAAGGAAGGGAGGAAGGAATGAAAGGAGGAAGGAATGAAAGGAGGAAGGAAGGAAAGGATGAAGGAAGGAAGGGATAAAAAGGAAAGAAGGATGAAAGGAAGAAGGATGGAAGGAAGAAGGAAGGAAGGAGGAAAGAAGGAAGGAAGGAAACGGGTCTGCATGGTGGGAGCAAAAGACTGTTGAGGTGGGGCCGGTGCTGACTCAGAGAGAGGAGCTAGCGGGAGAAACTACGTCTGCCTTTGCAAACTCGTCGTGGCAGTACAGACGCCATCAGAAGGCTTCATCGCTGTTTCAGGGTGGAAAGTCCTGAGCCATGTAAGGGGGGACGGGGCTTAGACCCAACTGCTGCCATTCAGATCACAAATAGGGTTAACGTCTCTATTTCAGCTGTCCAGAAAAGCTCCCGAAGTTGGGGAGCCGCGCCATAGCGCAGAGGGAAGGGCATGTGCCTTGCACACACTGACCTGGGTTTGAATACCACATCCCAGACGGTCCCCCAAGTCTGCCAGCAGTGGCCCTTGAGTAAGCCCTGAGCACTGCTGGGTGTGGCCTAAACACAAAACTTTCCTAAGTAACAAGATGCGTGATCCAGTAGACAAAGTGTCACATGCCTGAGAAGTGCTGGGTGCTGAGTTTGGCCCAGATTTTGCCCTGTTGGCGTGACCATTATGCTCAGGGCCCTGAAGCAGAGGCCCCGTGTAGGCGTGACTCATTTGATAGACCGTCAGTTATGGCTACATTCTCAGGTGAGAGGGAGGTGTGCTGTGAGATTTCAGCGTGGAGCTCCACCCCATCAAAACTTCATTAGCATTTTTTCTGGGTGCTCCCATCGCCGTCTCCACGCGTCCCACTGCCAGCGACTGCAGTGACTGCCGGTCTGCGCCCCAGGCCCAAGCGCATCCATTTTCAGCACTGGTCGATTCTGCAGGTGAGTTGTTGCACACTCCTTAGAGGATTCCAACTTCCGTGGCCACCGTCCACAACTTTATTAGAATTAAAAACAATATAAATTTTGAAAATCTTTGAGGTGAAAGACAGTGAGAACATTGAGCAATTTTTTAAAAAGCCATTTCTTCTAGCATATAACTTTCCAATCTTTGAAGCAAACTTTTTTTTTTTTTTTTTTTTGCTATTTGGGTCACACCCGGCAATGCTCAGGGGTTACTCCTGGCTCTGCACTCAGGAATTACTCCTGGCGGTGCTCGGGGGACCATATGGGATGCCGGGATCGAACCTGGGCTGGCATGGGCCGGCCGCGTGCAAGGCAAACGCCCTACCCGCTGGGTTATCGCTCCGGCCCCTCAAACTTTTTTTTTTTTTTTTTTTTTTTGGAGGGGGGTCATACCTGGCAATGCTCAGGGGTTTCTCCTGGCTCTGCACTCAGGAATTACTCCTGGAAGTGCTCAGGGGACCATATGGGATGCTGGGGGATCGAACCCAGGCCAGTACAGGCCGCCGCGTGCAAGGCAAACACCCTACCCTCTGGGCTATCACTCCGGCCCCGTATCTTTTTTTTTTATTAATTTTTAATTTTAAACATTTAATTAAAGCACCATGATAGACCAAGCTGCTCGTGGCGGGGCCGGAGAGGTTGGGTATTTTTGGTGTTTCCTTGCACAAGGCTGACCCTGGTTTGATCCATATGGTATTCCATATGGTTCCCCCAAGCACTGCCAGGAGTAATTCCTAAGTACAAAGCCAGGAGTAATCCCTGAGCATTTCTGGGTGTGACCCCCAAAGCCAACCCCCAAAAAAAAACAAAAGCCCAACCACCAGACAAACCGACCTCCTCTGGCTGAAGCTTAGACACCCAGTGTTCCAGCTCTACGGCCCCAGCTGTCCGACCCGCCCCAGCCTGCCTTCACGATGGGCTCTTTGAGAAAGTTGGTTGTTAAAAACTATTTTTGGGGGTCCACATTCAGGGGTGTTCAGCTGAGGCTGACTCCTGGCTCTACACTGTGGGATCACTTCTGGCAGAGCTCAGGGGACCCTATGGGATGACAGGGATCGAACCCGGGTCTGTCATGTGCCAGGCAAGTGCCCTCCCCACTGTATTCTCTCCATCCCCGGTTGTTAAAAACTTAACTTTCTTAGATATTTAAGCTCAGTGAGGGTGATGGAGTGATGGTCATGCTCTGTTCAGGGGGTTGTGAGTTTTATTTGTTTGGTTAGTTTCTAAGGGTTTTTTCTGCTTTGTTTCATTTTTTGATTTGTTTTTGGGCCATATCCTGCGATGCTCGGGGGTTACTCATAACTCTGCACGCAGGAATTACTACTAGTGGTGCTTAGGGGACCTTCTGGGATGTAGGGGAATGAGCCATGTCTGCCGTGTAGAGGCAAACAGCCTCCCTGCTATACTGTTGGCCCCTGCGCAGGGTTTTGTGACTTAGGAGCTAAGGAGAAAGGGGACTGTGGTCAAGGGCAAAGCAGCCCCTGGCTCAGACAGACTCACTGTGAGCTGTGCCGGGGAAATGGCAGAGAATGTGTGTGGGGAGGAGGGTGCAGTTCAGTTTGCCACTTACCCAAGACCAATCCCTGGGGGCTGCCTGGAGTAGGTGTGGGTGTGGTGTCGGTGGTGAGACACCCTCTCCCTCAGCTCAGAATTAAGCCTGGATGGTGTTGTGCTCTCCTCGCCCAGGAGAGTCTGCCTCCCTCCCGCCCAATGGAAGAGGTTGTGCCTGAATGCTCAGGTAAGAGGAGGTGGAGGGCAGATGCCCCCCCTGTTAGGTGAGAGCTGATGGCGGGCAGAGAGGCTGGGGTGGGGGTCATGCTTCTCCTGAGTACAGAGGTGCTTTAAGCTGCTCAACGCCTCCCTGCCCACAGGGGCCTCCAGCCTTCTTCTGTGACCTGGCTGGGCGCTGTCTCTGTTCCCCAGTGCTCACAGTAGGAGGACGAGGAACAGAAGGAGGAGTTGGTAGTGTAAGAATAGAAGGAAGAGGAGGAGGAGGAAGAGGAGGAGGAGGAGGAGGACGAGGAGGAGGTCAGTCTAGCTGTGGCTTCCCGAGGCACCAGAACGTCGACCAGGGGCTTGGCGTCCCAGAGGACAGGGCACACGGGGTACCCAGCTGGCCCACAGACCTGGGTGTCCTTCACGACTCTGGCCATGGCCCCCAGGGTGCAGGTCAGAGCTGGGCTCCTGACCCATGCCCAACTGGGGTTGGAGCCAGCACTCAGGCAGGACTGTGGGGGACCTTGCAGACCCTGAACACTCACTGCAGGGGAGAGGTGCTGGGGCCCGACCACTGAGCTCTACCTGCCAACCTCCCCAAAGTCCTGGAACTCCTTGGAACAGTTCCAGTGTCTGAAGGGCGGAAGCTCGGGGTCAGGCTGTGGGAAGCCAGCTCAGTGGGCACGGGGGTTCCTGTCAGCCCGGGGCTGGGAGGACAGTGACAGAGCCCAAGAGGAGGACTCTGCAGTTGCCTGCATGTCGGAGGGTTCAGCTGTAGAGAGCCCAGCGGGATGGGGACTCGGGATGAGGCGCCGTGGGGGCCGTGGGCCTGTCTGTGGCCAGGGAGCATCTGTGGCTGGATTCGGGCCCCGAAACACCGGGGAGGGTTATAGCTCTAGGACACCATCATGTGGCCAGCCCTGTACTGGACTCCAGGTCCTCTTGCTCAGAACCCTCTTTAAGCCTGAAAAGGTTGAGGATGGGTGAGGGACACTGGAGTCTTGGGTCACCTTGTGGGTCAGGATGCCACCACTGTAGCTTTTCCTGGGAGGAGAATTGGGCCATTTTGGGGAGGGTGGAGTTTGGCCCAGAAAACCATGCAGGACCGTTCCTGTGGAAGCTGGCCCAGAGTCACAGGCCTTTGTCCAGTGTCATGAGGAGGAAGCCTGTCCCCCACACACCCTGAGTCTGGCCTCAGCGTTGGCCTTCCTCGCTGTGCGGAGACTGTAGCCATGATTGCCCAGTGGATCGTAGCCTCCTTGCCCGGAGCTCCCACATCACCTTAGTCAGACACATCTGGTGCTTCGCCCACCGCGGAAAGTTCTCTAGACAGGGCTCCTCTGATTTCCGCGCAGAGAAGAGGATGGTGGTGAGCCGAGAGACCAGAGAGAGATGTCTGGAGATGGTGCAGATGCGAGGGACTGTGGCGGCTATGGCCTGGCCGGACAGGTGCAGTCCAGAGTTCGGCGTCATGTACGTGTTACTGGTGCAGGCGGAAAGACACAGGGACCCTGGTGATGCATGTTGAGAAAACAGTGTCTGGAACCTGGACCTGCCCAAAAGACCACCACTAAGATGCAGGTTCCCAGGCCCAAGCATGGAGGGTCCTTGGGGGCGTGGCAGGATTCCCTGGATTCCCTGGGAGGAGAGACTCTATCGCTGGAACAAAGGCCATGCAGAGGTATCCAAAGACCAGCCACTGTCCCAGCCCTGCTCGTGGCAACCATCCTGGCAGTTGGGGAAAATCAGTATATAAACTAACTAGGCAGGGGAAGAGGCATGCGGGCTGCCCGCGTCTCCCTTCTTGAGTTGGGCGTGGTTATACTTCAGGCCCATCTCTCCATTCCGGCGAGAGGCCACACTCCAGCACTGGGCTATGTCCCGGCTCTTTCCATTCCGGGGAGAGGCCACATGTCTAGCGCTGGGCTGTGTCCCGGCTCTCTCCATTCCGGCGAGAGGCCACACTCCAGCGCTGGGCTGTATCCCGGCACTCTCCATTCCAAGAAGCCGTGCCCTGGAGAACGTCTTTACCACCTCACTTCTTGCCTCCCTTCATTTATTTCCCCAATAAACTTTTTTGACACTTGTTGCCGCCTCCTGAAATTCTTTTAGGCCACGAACCTGAAAGGCCTGGGGAAGATTCAGGACTGAATTTCCTCCCCTGCAAAGAGTAATTCCTTGGGCCGGAGCGATAGCCCAGTGGGTAGGGGCGTTTGCCTTGCACGCGGCCAGCCTGTGCTGGCCGGGTTCGATCCCGGCATCCCATATGGTCCCCGAGCACCGCCAGGAGTGATTCCTGAGTGCAGAGCCAGGAGGAACCCCTGAGCGGCGCCGGTGTGACCCAAAAAGCAAAAAAAAAAAAAAAAAAAAAGGAGTAATTCCTTGTTCCAGCCCTCGTCCACAGCTCCCAGAGAAACTGGGGGCAGGGATCACCCCCACTGGGACAGAACAAGTCTCTTTAAGGTGCAGCTTGGTAGCTGCCTTGTGTGGCTGGTGGGGCTTGAGTCTGCCACCAGCAGCATTAAATCATTCCACACACACTTACACATACACATACAGTTAGACATTCACGCACACAGCATGCAAGGCAACACTTATACACATACATGCACACTTGCACACATGCACACAAATGCACTCATACATACACACATGCACACATATACACAATCAGTGAGAGGGGACTGACTCTTGCATTTGATAAAGAAGAAATCAGGGTGGGGCAGGGCAGGTCCCCTCCACACCTGGATGGCTTCTCCAGCCCTGCTTGCGGGTTTTGGTGTCTCTGGGCTGAGCAGATAGTGCCAAGTTTGAGGGGGACTTTGTTTCTGGCTCCAGCTTGTCGTCCTGCTGGTCCTTGATTCCAGGGGCGGCTCATCCTTCCAGGACAGGAAGGAGCCCTCCCCCTCCCCTGTTGGTCCTCCCCCAGTGCTAGGGTAGCAAAGGCTTAGAGAGCCCTTTCTCTGAGTGTGAAGGGAGCAGGACCCGTTGTTTCTAACTGTCCCTCCCGCTGCCAGTACACCTCTCCTTACCAGAACTTTCCAGAACTCTTCAGCCATACCTCTGGAAACGTTTGCAGGGTTTATAGCTTTGAGCAAAGGGGAGTCTGGGGGATGCAGGGGCCAAGACATCTTTCTGGATTGGAGTTTGCGTTGAATAAAGTGTTTCCCGCAGGTGGGGTGACTCAGTTCATCCAACTGGATGTCGATCATAAACAGACATCAGACTCTACCATTTTTAAGTCTTCTTTCCATTTATTTATTTATTTAGTTTTTGCTTTTTTGGGTCACACCCAGTGATGCTCAGGGGTCACTCCTGGCAGTGCTCAGGGGACCATATAGGACGCCGGGGATCAAAGCCGGATCAGCTGCATGCTAGGTAAATTCCTGACCTGCTATACTATTGCTCCAGCCCCTCTAATATTTCTTTTGGAGGTAGCCATGGGGGTTGTATTATTATTAATTTATACATACCACAGACATCACCAGAAAATTTATGTGAATTTAGACTCCTCCGTTTTATGCCTCTGTCCAGGGTTGATGGGACTAACTCTAAGCTCTCATAAGGCCACAGAACTCGGCCTTATGAGTTATGTGTTTCCATGTGTAGCTTAATCGGATCAAAATAAAGTGAACCTGTGATGTGGGAGTTTGCACCCCACGCACTAGGCAGGAAACCAGGCCATGGAGGAGTTAAGGGGCTCCCAGGCCTCTCTGCCTACAAACCTCACTGAGGGGCTGGAGTAATAGTCCAGCAGGGAGGGCGTTTGTCTTGCATGCGGCTGACCCAGGTTCGATCCCCAGCATCCCATATGGTCTCCCGAGCACCGCCAGGAGTAATTCTGAAGTGTAAAGTCAAGAGCAAACCCTTAGCATAACTGGTGTGACACCCCTCCCCAATAAAAGCACAGCCTCATCGAACGCTTCATAGATCATGATAGCAGGTGGACAAGCAGGATGACAAGCAGCGCCTGAGTAGCTGTTTATTATCCCAAAGGCTAGGAGGGTGTTCCCTGTAAGAATAAGCTCCTGGCTCCATCTTGCTCTGACAGATGTGGGGGCCAGGTGTGAACTACGGCTTCTGTGGCTCCCTGAGGGCTGGTTAGGACTGCTCCTCCTCTGCATCCAACTCAGATAAATCTGTGACAGACACCTTGAGCTCAGGACGATTCTCTTCTATACTCTGCTGGGGTGTCTGTGTGCAAAGCAACGAGAGGGTCAGCGCCAAACTGTTGAGGGAGACTTGGGGAGAAGGTTTAAGAGGTGAACTTGATTCTGAGAAGAAATTTTTTCTTTCTTCCATCCTTGGAGCCCAACTTTTCTAAGGACACAGGTCTTCAGTTATCCGTCAAAGAGAGTGGTTATGTTCCAACTGCAATGAGCATGCATACAGGCTGACGTGAAATACCAATATTCCACAGAGTGAGCTCGGCGCGGGGAGGTTCTGTAACACCCAGGGCCCCACGTATGTTGAAAATAACTCAACCCCCCAAGTCCCTGAGGCCCCCTTTGCCAGAAGCTGATCACACGGGAGGGTGTCCGTGGAAATCTAGTCAGCACTGCTCTTTCCCTGCCAATGCTTCCAGTATTACTTCCTGTCCTCCCACAGTGTCACTTCCTGTCCTCAACAGTGTTACTGTCTGTTCTCCCACAGTGTTACTTCCTGTCCTCCCACAGTTACTTCCTGTCTCCCAGTGTTACTTCCTGTCCTCCCACAGTGTTACTTCCTGTCCTCCCAGTGTTACTTCCTGTCCTCCCACAGTGTTACTTCCTGTCCTCCCACAGTGTTACTGCCTGTCCTCCCACAGTGTTACTGCCTGTCCTCCCACAGTGTTACTGCCTGTCCTCCCACAGTGTTACTGCCTGTCCTCCCACAGTGTTACTACCTGTCCTCCCACAGTGTTACTGCCTGTCCTCCCACAGTGTTACTTCCTGTCCTCCCACAGTTACTTCCTGTCCTCCCAGTGTTACTTCCTGTCCTCCCACAGTGTTACTTCCTGTCCTCCCAGTGTTACTTCCTGTCCTCCCACAGTGTTACTTCCTGTCCTCCCACAGTGTTACTTCCTGTCCTCCCACAGTGTTACTGCCTGTCCTCCCACAGTGTTGCTGCCTGTCCTCCCACAGTGTTACTGCCTGTCCTCCCACAGTGTTACTGCCTGTCCTCCCAGTGTTACTGCCTGTCCTCCCACAGTGTTACTGCCTGTCCTCCCACAGTGTTACTGCCTGTCCTCCCACAGTGTTACTGCCTGTCCTCCCACAGTGTTACTGCCTGTCCTCCCACAGTGTTACTGCCTGTCCTCCCACAGTGTTACTACCTGTCCTCCCACAGTGTTACTGCCTGTCCTCCCACAGTGTTACTTCCTGTCCTCCCACAGTGTTACTTCCTGTCCTCCCAGTGTTACTGCCTGTCCTCCCACAGTGTTACTGCCTGTCCTCCCACAGTGTTACTTCCTGTCCTCCCACAGTGTTACTTCCTGTCCTCCCAGTGTTACTTCCTGTCCTCCCACAGTGTTACTGCCTGTCCTCCCACAGTGTTACTGCCTGTCCTCCCACAGTGTTACTGCCTGTCCTCCCACAGTGTTACTGCCTGTCCTCCCACAGTGTTACTGCCTGTCCTCCCATCTCTCCTGTCATCAACATTCTAAGCCAGCTCCTCTGCTTCCCCACAGGCAACTGCATTTGCTCTGGTGAAAAATCTGCAGTGGCACCTCGGAGGCACATTCAAATGGACCTTTCCCAGGTCTGAACTTACAGGACAAATCATTGTCCCTCTCTCTTCTGACTCTTTTTTTTTTTGGGGGAGGGGTCATACCTGGTTATTCTCAGGTGTTACTCCTGGCTCTTCGCTCAGGAATTACTCCTGGCAGTGCTCAGGGGACCAGCATATGGGATGCTGGGGATCGAACCTGAGTCAGCCCCATGCAAGACAAATGCCCTACCCGCTGTGCTATCACTCCGGCCCTCTTCTGCCTCTTTCTCCTCTTCCTTCTTTGGGGTTTTATATCCCAAAGTGAGGGATCTCCAACACCAGCGTTGTGTCCCTGGTCTCGTTCCCTTCTGCTACTGTTTCTCTGGATCCATGAGAAATCCAACAGGCTGCCAGTGTGAGGGTCACTCACTCCTCTCTGGGATCCATTTCTTTTTTTTTTTTTTTTTTTTTGCTTTTTGGGTCACACCTGGCGATGCTCAGGGGTTACTCCTGGCTCTGCACTCAGGAATCACTCCTGGTGGTGCTCGGGGGACCATATGGGGTGCGGGGATCGAACCCAGGCCGGCACAGGCCGCGCGTGCAAGGCAAACGCCCTACCCGCTGGGCTATCGCTCTGGCCCCTGGGATCCATTTCTTTGCCAGAATTGCGACAGGCTCAGGAAAAAATATGAACTTTCTGCTCACTGGTTGCTTATGACAAAGACGCTAGTGACAATCCCGAGCAAATCCGGGCAGGTGAGTGAATGCCAGTCATTCTCCAGCATCCGGGACTTTATTTTATTTTATTGGATTTTGGGCCATACTGGGTGTTGCTAAGGTCTTACACCTGGCTCTGAAGTCAAGCTTGGGAACCCTATGGGATGCCGGGAATCCAACCTGGGTCAGCTACTTGCAAGGCAAACACCCTACCCACTGCACTATCGCTCTGGCCCTGTGCCTGGAACTTCTTTGGAGCCTGTATCCATGGTATTTTCATGGAGGTTTGATTTCTTTTCCCTAGACTTTCTCTCTGAAGCCCCTTTTTGGGACTCAAAGTGTCATGATAACTATAGTCTTAGCCTTTCTTGAGGCCAGCCTCTGTCACCAGGCACACAGAAACAGTCTTAAATGAAAAAAAGGGACAGTGCTCTCCTTGGAAAATTCCTTGGCCTAGACTTGCTGTTACTAGATCAGCACATGTTGAAAAAAAGCCTCGAGACCTGTGTCTCACACCCTGCACAAAAGTCATTTCAAAATAGATTAAAGACCTAAATATCAGATTCAGGTCTGTAAATTATATTGAGGAAACATAGGCAGAAGCTTTGTAACACTGAATATAGAGGCATTTTGAATGGCTTGCTATTGTTTGCTAAGCAAATGGAAGCAAAGATAATGAATGGGATTATATCAAGCCAAGAAGCATGGCTGGAGTGATAGCACAGTGGGGAGGGTGCTTGGCTTGCATGTGGCCAACCCTGGTTCAATCCCTGGCATCCCATATGGTACCCTGAACACCACCAGGAGGGATTCCTGCGTGTACAGCCAGGAGTAACCCTTGCTGGGTATGATCAAAAAAGTAAAACAAAACAAAAATGCAAAACCCTACTTTCCAAGGAGCTGGAGCGATAGTGCAGCAAGAAGGAAGTTTGCTTTGCATGAGGCCAACCAGGTCCGATCCTTGGCATTCCATTTTGGTTCCCTGAGCCTTCCAGGAGTAAGCCCTGAGCACAGCCAGGTGTGGCCAAAATACCAAACAATATTAAGTTTGACATATTCACAATGATGAATTTTGAGTCTGGGGCCAACCCCTGACAGACTTAGAGCCAAAAGAGGTATTTATTAGCAAGAGTAAATGCTTGCCTGCAATCTGCTCGTCAGACCGTATCACAGCCCCTCTGACTCTGACCCTCACTTCCATTGCTCCTTTGTCCTTATCCAGTCCCCAAACCTGGTGGCTCAGAGTCCACAACAAACACTCTTGCCCATGTTTCCCGACACCCTCCTGTGGACCAGATGCTTCCTGTGCAGCTGCGTGCCGAGGTTCCCCCATTCCTTGGGCCTCACCGGACCCAATTCATGGTCAAACTAATGGTTTCCACCCCCAGGAACCAGCTGCGCCTGCTTCCCCACACAGAGTGGGAACGCAAGGGTAGAGGGGGTGTAGGGGGGCCCATGACACTCACCTTGGGGGCTGGCTGGGCTTCAGGCTGAGTGGGAGCTGGCTTCACTGGTGCTGGCTCTTTTTTCTTGCCTCTAATGAGTGATACGGGAGTATTGATCAGGAACATTCTTCAAGAGTGAACTGGGAAGGGGGTGGGACCGGGAGGAGGGAGTGGAGAAGCCTAAAAACTCTGGAACAAGGTTAGAGCCTCTGGAACAGAACTGGGCCCTGACCCTCCCCAGCACTCCGCCCACCGCCGTGGCTGCAGCCCTGAGTCGCCCCCGGGCGTGCTTCTCCACCTCCAAGCCACACCCATTGGGCTCACGTGTAGAAATGGTGCTCGAGGAAGGCTCCAAGCAGACCCATAGCAATGGCCTCCACAATGGCGATCATGATCAGGAGGACGCCCCAGCTGAACCCTGCGGACAGGAGATGTGCGGGAACAGACAAAAGCTGGTTGTGTGCAGTTGCTGCTGGTCCAGCCTCCCTCCGTCTCCAGCTTCAGCCCCTCCCTCTCACTCAGAGCAGGCGGCCCTCAGCCTCCCCAGGACCCGGGAGGAAGGAAGAGGCCCACCCAGCACCTCACATACCATCCAGAAACCTTCATCCCTTCCCTCCCTAGGGGCTGCCCAGCCCAGAGTCTGTGTGACAGACCCACACGAGTCCCTGCAGGACAGGGGAATTCCAAGCCCCTCCGCACATGCCGAGGCAGAGACAGACAGAGCTGGGGGCAGCTCCTCCTCTGCAAGGGTCTCATTCCTCTCTGGGTCTACAACGGAAGTAGTCAGTGCCCAGGGGCATTTCTCAGTGACTCCAGAAGGTTCTGGGCAGGCAGGTTCTGAGAGCTTTTGGGCAGATGCTGATTGCTCCCTGTCCCTGCTGGAGCACATCCTGAGGGTCAGAGGTGTCTCTGGGCATCAGCTGTGGACACTGTGCTGCACAGGAGGGACAGCAGGAAAGGAGAAGGGTCACATGGGGGCCAGATGCCATTAGCACCGAGAGCTCGCTGTGGGGGGGTGTGCTGGGCTCCAGGGTGTGGTGAGGGGTGCAGGCGCGTGGGGGAGGGGTGGATGTGCCAACACAGCACGACAGGCAGTGCCGTGACCCGTCTGACACTGCACTGATGTGTTCACGACAGGACGTGTCTGCAGAAACCCAGAAAGTGTGAGGCCCTGAGCGAGACCTCACCTGTTGCCCTGGGCTTTGGGAGAGGTGCCGAGGTAGCCAGGGGCAGAACTAGGTGCCCCCTGGGGTGTGAGCAGAGGAGGTGCCGTGCGTGTGGGGGTCTGGGACCTCTCTGCCTTCCTGTTCTTTTGAAGTGACCTCAAAAGACTTGAGGAATCAAGTTCACTAGAAAGTGTCCCCAGGACATCGGGGGCTAAGGGACAGAAAGTCTCACTGGGGAGGATCAGGAGGAAGCGAAGGGTGGCCAGGGCAGACCAGGCTCAGCCGACTGTCAGGGCCTGGCTGGCTGGGGGTCTGCTTCACCACAGTGCCCCTCCCCCTCAGGGCTGTCCAGCTCTGACTGAGAGTGACTCTCCCCCTCACAGCACCTCCTACCGTTTCTTTCACAGAACTCCGGTTTTTGTGGGTCACCTAGGATGAGAGACAGGTATCCTTCTTAGGGACATGGGTGTGGAGAGACCCCCATGGCTCCCCCACCACAGAGCTGCCTGGGGGGCACCACGTCTCTCTGACTCTCTCCTCAAATCGACTTCCAGCTTCAAAGGCATCTCAACAGAACCCTCCTTCCCCCATGCACCCATGGGACCCTGGATATCCTGATCCCCACACTCACAGGTGACTTTCAACTTGATGCTTTTTGAATGGTGATGTTCTTACGAGGGGAACAGCACCTCACAGGTCACAACAGCGCCGTTGTCGCTATATCGGGCGTGAGGCTGAGCTTCGAGGAGAGTTTCGTCTTGGTGACCAGGTAGGAGGGGTCGGTAGTATCCAAAAGAAGATGGGGGTTTTTCTCCCATTTACAGACCCAGGGCACAGAGCAGACCAAGGTCTCATTGTGACCAGCCATCATTTCAGGGGGCTGCATGGACCACTGGTTCTAGGTTCTCTGTGAGAAGAGGGAGAGATTGGGAGGGGGCAGCCGGGAGGGTCTGAGGTGCCTCCGTGAGAAGAGGGAGAGATTGGGGGAGCAGCTTGGAGGGTCTGAGGTGCCTCCGTGAGAAGAAAGAGAGATTGGGGGAGCAGCTTGGAGGGTCTGAGGTGCCTCCGTGAGAAGAGGGAGAGATTGGGGGAGCAGCTTGGAGATTTGGGGGTAACTGGGAGTGTTCTAGGTGTCTCTGTGAGAATAGGGAGAGATTGGAGCACTTCACAGAGGCTGAAGTGCCCCTGTGAGAAGAGGGAGAGAATTGGGGACAGCGGGAGGGTCTGAGATGCCTCTGTAAAGAGAGGGAGAGATTGGGGGAGCAGCCGGGAGGGTGAGATGTCTCTGTGAGAAGAAGGAGAGAATGGGGGAGCAGCCGGGGAGAGTTGTAGGTGTCTCTGTGAGAAGAGAAAGATTGGGGGAGCAGCGGGGAGGGTCCTAGGTGTCTCTGTGAGAAGAGGGAGAGATTGGGGGGCAGTCTGGAGGGTCTGAGGGTCTGCCTCCCTGCAACAGCTTTGGTCAAACTGTCCATCTGAGCCCTCCAAGAATCCACCAACCTCCAGAGCAGCAGGAGCGCTCTGCCTCGGCTTGCACCCCTTTGGTGGTGGTAGTGGGTGCTGGTGGTGGTACTGGCGTTACCTGGAGGTGCTTGGCTGATTCACGGCTCTGTGGCTCAGGGGTTACTTTTGGCAGGGCTCTGTGTGGGGCTTGTGGGGCTCTGGGGACTGAAGCTTGGCCTGTCCCATGCAAGGCAAGCACTTTTCCCATGTCTCTCTCTCCTGCGCCCCTGCCCAGTGGCTCAACCTCCCCTCTGGGTACTCCTGGACCCGCTCCTTACCCAGCACTTGCAGAGTGACCGTTTTCTGGAACTTGTGGGATGAGCCCCCTATGTCGAGTTTAAAATAGAGCACACCGCTGTCTTTCATCATGACGTTATCGATGCTAAAGGAACAGTCATTGTTGCTTACGTTCCCAAGGCACCTGACTCGGTGGGAAAATGCCGGATTAGTGACTACTCCTCGCGCGCCGCTGGTTATGCATATGGGTTTTGTGTCATCATCATCACGATACCAGGAGCCAGTGACATTTGTAGAATTGCCTGAAGTTCTGGGCACAGAGAAGGAGCAGGGAACAAAGACACAGATGTTCTTCTGCGCCAGCACGATGCTCTGCACGTCCAGGATGTACTCCATTGCTGTTGTACGCATCAGCGTGGACATGGGCTTGAATGTGGGTGGCAGGCTGGGAGGACTGTATGTGGGTGGCTGACCGGAAGAATTGGATGTGGGTGGCTGACCGGAAGAATCGGATGTGGATAGCGGATTGGGACTGGGCGGACCAGATGTTGTATTCTGTACAGTTTGATTGTCTGTGAGGACAAGACAGTAAGTAAAACAGTTCCCTGGCAGACGGCCCCTCCCGAGTCCACTATCCATTCCCTGGCCGACTGTCCCTCCCCGAGCCCACTCACCGGCCTGCAGCACAGCTAGTGACCAGAGCAGTAGCATCAGGAACAGCATGTCCGAGGGGCGGCTTCTGGGCTTCCTGGGGAGAAAAAGGGGAAAGTGAGCGGGTGTGGGCAGTGGGAGCCGAGAGGAGTTCTGAGCACTGGAGTTCAGTCTTTTGTTTGCTTGGGACTCACGCCCAGCAGGGCTCAGGGCTGACTCCCTGCTCTGCACTCAGAGATCATCCTGGCGGGGTTTGTGAGATCAGACGGGACGCAGGGGATTGACCCTGGGTCGGCGGTGTGCAAGGCTAACGCCCTCCCCTCTGCCCTATGGCCCTGCCCCAGAGCCAAGTCTTCTGCAGAAGACGGTGCTCAGAGCCTCAGCCCTACCCTCCTGTATGCAGAGGAGGGGTGTCCGTGACCACAGACCCTGCACAACCGCCCTGCAGAAGCGGCAAGGACAGGCCCTGGGTCCTGCTCACCCCGGGGCTTCCCTCCAGCACTGAGCTGCACCAGCACTGCCAGGTCCTCAAGAGGGGATGCAGGAGAGTGTCCCTCTGAGGCACTGTCCTGAGAACAGTGTCCAAGCCAGGGCCTGTCACCGCCTGTTTGCTGGAGGGTTGCAGCCTCCATCAGCCCTCGGACTGTGGAAGCACCATCAGCCCTTAGTGTGTGGGAGCACCATCAGGCCTTAGTGTGGGGAGCACCATCAGCCCTCGGTCTGTGGGAGCACAGTCAGTCCTCGGACTGTGGGAGCACCATCAGCCCTTAGTGTGTGGGAGCACCATCAGCCCTTGGACTGTGGGAGCACTGTCAGCCCTCAGTCTGTGGGAGCACTGTCAGCCCTCAGTCTGTGGGAGCATCTTCAGCCCTCGGACTGTGGGAGCACCATCAGCCCTTGAACTGTGGGAGCACTGTCAGCCCTCAGTCTGTGGAAGCACTATCAGCCCTCAGTCTGTGGGGAGCACTATCAGCCCTCAGTCTGTGGGAGCACTATCAGCCCTTGGTCTGTGGGAGCAATGTCAGCCCTTGGACTGTGGGAGCACTATCAGCCCTTGGTCTGTGGGAGCACTATCAGTCCTTGGTCTGTGGGAACACTGTTATGCCTTGGACTGTGGGAGCACTGTCAGCTCTTGGTATGTGGGATCACCTTCAGTCCTTGGTCTGTGGGAGCACCGTCAGCCCTTGGTCTGTGGGAGCACTCTCAGAGGAGACGTTGGGGATCCTTGAGGAAGTGCGGCCAGTGCTTCACTCACTCATCAACACTTAGAGCCCTGTACGCTGGGGAGGAGTGACAGAAGCTGTTTCTTGTCCCTGAGCCCCCCAGCCCTGAGGCTCATTTCCTCCTAGACCCTCAGCATGGAGGGCATCAGAGCTGAGTCCGGGAAGGGGGCCAAGTGTCTTATTATTTAGTAAAGTTACCTTTGGGACTTTTTTTTTTGCGAGTGGTGGAGCCTTGCTTTGTTTTGGGTGCACACTGGCCTGTGTTCAGGGGCCACCTTGGGCTCGGTTCATGGCTGTCACTCACGGAGGTGGGTGGGGAACTGTGTGTGTGCTGGGTTTGAGTTCCTGCAAGCAAAGCATGGGCTCCTGCCTGCCATGCTCTCTCGGGGATAGAGGGTGTTTCTTTCTTATTTCTACTATGCTTATTCTCCCAGTTTCAAAAACATCTCAGATTCCCCGTTTCAAGCGACCCTCCGGGAAGTCGAGGCTCTGAGCGTGTGTGTCTCCTCCCTAGAGTTGCTGCCTGCTGTTAGACCCCGTCCTACAAAACTGTATTTCCTGGGACATGGAAACTCTGATTACCTTGTGAAATCAGAATCATCAATTTTCACATTCATGGAAAAATGTTCTTAACGTTAGAGCTTCAGGATCGGGACCAGAGCGATAGTGCAGAAAGTAAGGGACTCGTTTTAGACATGACCGACCTGGGTTCAATCCCTGAGACTCCATATGGTCTCCAAAGCTCATAATATTAATCATCATCATCATCATCATCATCATCATCATCATTTCAGCATCAACCTTCATCATTTCCTTCAACTCTGTGAAGGGAGACACTGGGAAATTGTGGTGTGATGGCTGACATGTTTTTGTAAAGTGCTCTCAAATTTTACATCTAAAATTCAGCAATGCTTACTGGTGCTGCTCAGAGAACTCTCACCTCCAGATTGAAAAACTGAACAATTCTCCTTTTTTTTACATGCTTGTGGAAAGTAATGATGTGGTACTAAATAGGAACCTAGAACACTGGTTTTTTTTTTTTTTTTTTTTTTTTTTGCTTTTTTGGGTCACACCCGGCGATGCCCAGGGGTTACTCCTGGCTCTGCACTCAGGAATTATACCTGGCGATGCTCGGGGGACCATATGGGATGCCGGGGATCGAACCCAGGCCAGCATGGGCCGGCCGCATGCAAGGCAAACGCCCTACCCGCTGGGCTATCGCTCCGGCCCCTAGAACACTGGTTTAATTAAAAGAAATTCCTTATGCTCTGTCCAGGGGCTGGGAAGACCTCTGTTCTCACTGTGCCTTGAATGAGCATATACCAAAGAAGAGATGGCACTCAAGGAAGTTTTCTGGACGTGTGAGTGTGAGCGAACATTTCAGTCACACAAAGCTCTTCCCATAGCCACGTGGCCACTGGACACTGGCAGGAAAACGGTGTCGAATAGAGAATTTCCTAGCAATAGAATGGTGTGTGCTTGCATTCGGGTGTATTTTTTCAGCACAGAAAAATATTTCTAAAATGAGTTTCTGTGGTTAATGTCTTAGGAAGCCCCTCACTGTTTATATAGACTGAACCAGATGACTTCTCCATTCTAGAGAAGCCGATATTCTCTCTCAAGCGCATATCTCTCTTCCCTCCCTTTAATTCCACAATAAGCTTGTTTTACTTAAAAATATATTTTTCTGGGCCTGGAATGATAGTGCAGTGGGAAGGGCATCCCATATGGTTCCCCGAGCACTGCACGGAGTGATTCCTGAGTACAGAGCCAGGAGCAATCCCCGAGTTTCTGGGGATTGCTACCAGGTGTAGCCCACAAACAAACAAAAAATTGACTAAGGGGTTGTGGGAGGGAGTTGAGAGGGAACCTTGAGACTGGTGGAGGGTCTTGGACACTGCTGGTGGGTGTGGCGTTGTAATAGCATATGCATTCAACTCTTATTAACAGTACTGCAAAACTCAGTGCCTAAGACGTTTAAATAAAATAGTGATAATGACAATAAAAGAACTGGATCGGGCCAGAGTGATTATATAATGGGTTGAGCATTTGCCTTACACAAGGCTGACCCAGGTTTGATCACTGCATCCCATATGGTCCCTTTATATGTCTGTAGCCAGAGCTAACCCCCTGTACATGTCTAGGAACATGTCTACATCCATGGCAAATGTCTATTTACCCATATAGTACTAAATCTGTGACATTTACATATGTATGTTTGGGTGCATATGGTGGGAGTACAACAAAAAGAATTTAATGGCCAACACATTATTCTCATGAAAACACACAAGGTTGGAATCCATGGCAGGAATTGCCAAGCCTGTCTCCTGCCTGCCTGCCCTGTGTCAGAATCTTGCTGTTGTCACTCTTTCAGATTAGCACTGAATAGTAATTCTATTCAAATGCCATCATATTTTTGTGGTGCGTCATTGAGTCACACTGTGTGGTACATGGTGGCAACTATGGACCAATGATTTCAGCCTATCTGTCCTGACTGGCACACTCCAGGGTGTGGATCTAGTTCCAGACAACACAGTCTGAGTCTGGGGGACAGCTGATGGCATATGCCGGTCACTCTGAGAGCTCTCTCCCTCCCTCTCCCTCTCTGTTCTCCCCTTCTTCTCTCTTCCCCTCTCTCCCTCCTCTCCCTATTTCTCCCTCTCCCCTTTCTCTCTCTCTCCCTCTCCTCTCCCACTCCTCTTCCTCTCCCTCTCTTCTCTCCCTCTCTCCCCATCTCTCTCCCTCTCCCTTTCACCCCATCTCTTCCTCTCCCTCTCTCCTCCCTCCCTCCCTCCTTCACTCCCTCCCTCCCTCTCCCTCCCTCCCTCTCTCTCTCTGTGCTCCGGCCCTAGGAAACAGAGGCTCAGCCCCAGCTACGTGCAGGGGAGATTTTCTGCGATATGGTCAATGTGCATGCCAAGGGCCTGTTGATTCTGGGTTCTTGCCACTGCGCCTGCAGTCCCGGGTGTTTCACACTCTCCTCTTTAGGAGCATTTATATCATCAGGCCATATTTCCCCCTTTGAGTTCCATTTGAAGCTTTCCTTTCAAAGTTGTTCTAACAGTTCACTCGATCTTCCTCTCTAAGCTCCTGAGGACAGTGAGGCTGAACATGTCACCAAACTTCCCTCGTGTAGAGTCTGGTGAAGCCTCTGGCTGCCTTTAGTATGGAAAAATGTATGCCAGGAAGACGGTGCCCCTGGGAATGCTGCTCTTGTTCACTGGCGGCATTTAGCACATCCACAGCGATGTACTAATATCACTGAGGTCTGTCTCCACACTGGCTCTTCTTTCCTGCCCGAGATTTGCACCATGCAAAGAACGACTCTCCGTGTCCTCTCTGCCCTCAACCCCTTCTGGGACCTGACAAGCTCCGCTGTCCCTCGGTTTTTAGACACTTCAGAGGTGAAATCACACTGCATGTACCTCTCTGAACTGGGCCAGTTTCCTTTAACAACGTGCACCCCCAAGCTGAGCGAGGGCCCTGTTTCTCTGCTTTCCTCTGGGAACCATTGGCCTTGAGTCCATTGGTGTCTCCACTGGCTGTGGGACCAGATTCTGTTTTGGGATCAGATTCATGCTGAGTAACAGATCCTGAGTTTGCTTTAGTTTTTAGCAACACTGCTCTTAACAGGTGTTTGAAATACCCCTTGAAGCTCTTGCTTTTGATCTGGGTGGCCTTTACCCAGACATGAATTACTGGGTGATGAGCTACTCTATTTCTGGATGACCAACTGCCAAACTTTCTCCAGAGCAAAGCACGAGCGTCCGCATCCCAGAGTTCCTGCATCCTTGCCAGCACTAGCCCCTTTGTTCTCGCCACCCTGGAGAGTGTGGGGACGGCATCACAGCGTGTGGGTGTCGAGTCTCGTGGACCTAAGCTGGACCTTGAGCAGATTTTCATGGACTCCTTGGCCTTCCCTTTTACGCCTTTGAGCAAAATACATGGAAATGCTTTTAGTGTGGCAAAATTATGCTTTTACACTTTTGTTGAAGGCATTCTTATTTTTTATTGAATTATTTGGGCTGTCTCCATAGCAAGGGTCTGATGGTCCTTGTGGACTTTTTTTTTTTTTTTTTTTTTTTTTTGTCAAACAGACCAGTGGGAGCATCCTGAATTTGGGCTGTGGCTCAGTCCTTATGAGCAGCTGGGGGTTAGCTGGGCCCCTCTGGCTGTGCTCGTGCCTCCTGGGTCTCAGTCATACTCAGTGTCTCTACCTGGTGGTAGTCGGGGGCGGGGATCACATGATCCATGTTGAGCAGTTTTGCTAAGGGAAACTGCTTTAATCAATTTACTAGCTTTCTGGACTCATAGACATGGGGCAGAGCTGCTACCGGCTCTCCCTGTGCCCAGCTGCTCACGAGGTGCCCGGGAGGGATGGCGGGTTCTAGCCCTGGCCCGCCACCTCAGCAGAGCCTCGCAACAAGCCAGACGACCCCCCACTCCATGAGGGCCTCCATTTTCCACATCCGGACTTCCCCCTTGTCAGAACTCCACCCAGCAGACCAGCCTATCACAGCCCGGCTGGCGTGGTCGCATGTGGCCGCGCAGTTCATCAATAAATGCTGGATTTAGAGATGACTACAAGAGTATGCTACCTACGGCAGAGCCTGGCAAACTACCCGTGTCGTATTTGATATGCCAAATACCAGTAACAATTATAGACCTCATTCCCATGACCTGATGGAATGGTTTGAGGCTCTTTATGTTCCTGGAGCAAGCAGGTGCCCTTGGGCTCTACTAGCATGAGACAGGACATATGGAGATGTTACTGGTGCCCGCTCGAGCAAATCGATGATGAACGGGAAGACAGTGATACTAGCTCTCTAGTCCCTAGGAGGTCTTTTTGTTGTTTGTTTGTTTTTAAATATAAAATTGGATTTCTTGGATAATGGGCTTGGAACAGTGGTAAAGCGCATGCCTTGCATGGCTGATCCTGGTGTCGATCCCCAGCACCCCGCCAGCACTAGATTCTGCTCCATGATCTCGCTTTGTTGGAGCCCCAGGTCTTTTCCCAGACATCAGTACATAGATGGCTTCTGCCTATTGGTGATTTTAACTCACCTCTTGAAATCAGATCATCTGCACTGGGTGTGTCCCTGTTCCCTTGCTGTGTGTTCCCATGAGCTGACCCCTCATAGGTCAGCAGGTGAAAAAGCAGAGCAGAGAGAAGGTGTGTGTGATTGCAGGTGGGCATTTGAATGGGGGGCACAAGGTCAGGCAAGGCCTTCTTAGGAGCACCCTCCAGTCTTGGCCCAGTGCACCCTCTAGTCCCAGCCTGTGCACCCTCCAGTCTTGGCCCAGTGCACCCTCTAGTCCCAGCCTGTGCACCCTCCAGTCCTGGCCCTGTGCACCCTCTAGTCCCAGACCTGCGCACACTCCAGTCCTGGCCCTGTGCACCCTCTAGTCCCAGCCTGTGCACCCTCCAGTCCTGGCCCTGTGCACCCTCTAGTCCCGGCCCTGTGCACCCTCCAGTCCCGCCCTGTGCACCCTCCAGTCCCGGCCCTGTGCACCCTCCAGTCCTGGCCCTGTGCACCCTCCAGTCCTGGCCCTGTGCACCCTCTAGTCCCAGCCTGTGCACCCTTCAGTCCCGGCCTGTACACCCTCCAGTCCTGGCCCTGTGCACCCTCCAGTCCCGGCCCTGTGCACCCTCCAGTCCTGGCCCTGTGCACCCTCCAGTCCCAGCCTGTGCACCCTCCAGTCCTGGCCCTGTGCACCCTCCAGTCCTGGCCCTGTACACCCTCCAGTCCTGGCCCTGTGCACCCTCTAGTCCCAGACCTGCGCACACTCCAGTCCTGGCCCTGTGCACCCTCTAGTCCCAGCCTGTGCACCCTTCAGTCCGGCCTGTACACCCTCCAGTCCTGGCCCTGTGCACCCTCCAGTCCCGGCCCTGTGCACCCTCCAGTCCTGGCCCTGTGCACCCTCCAGTCCCAGCCTGTGCACCCTCCAGTCCTGGCCCTGTGCACCCTCCAGTCCTGGCCCTGTGCACCCTCCAGTCCTGGCCTGTGCACCCTCCAGTCCTGGCCCTGTGCACCCTCCAGTCCTGGCCTATGCACCTCTAGTCCTGGCCCTGTGCACTCCCCAGTCCTGACCCTGTGCTCATATCTGATCCCCCGTTCCTTCCCCTCCCTCCTTCCTTCCGATCCTCCCTCCCTTTCTCCATTCCTGTTGCTCAGAGGGATCCTTGGTCTCATCTTGCTTTTCTGGGAGGCCCCTGATGAAAGTCCCTCGTATCCAGCTGCTCATCCTCGCTCTCCTGCTCCCTGGTCTCCCCTCACCCCTGCCTCGCTGCTCACGCGTGTTCACTCCCCCAATGCCCTCCCTCCCTGGGGAATCCCTCCTGAAAAGGCTCCTGTGTCTGCTTCCCAGGCTTCCTGCTTGCCCAGATGACTGGACCCACCGCCTGCACATCGCAGTGTCTGTCGCCTGCAAGACTTTCCTCACCCTATTACCATGCAACACGCTTGGTAATTCCTTGTCAGTCAAGAAGAGGCTCCCCCCCACTCCCTGGGTGGGTCCCTGGGACGCGGCATAGATGCTGTGACTACTCTTCACCTCAGGCACCCCTGAGAGGGTGGCCATAACGGGTCTTGCACACATGCTGAGTAAGTATAACTTGGACATACCGAGTGTCAGGAAAACGAGTTGAGGTTGACTCAAGAAGCAGAAATGAGGTAAGTGAAGCATTTCAGGGGGAGCCCAGACATCACCTCAGGGTGTCAGAATGACCCCTGACCACTGACCGCAGGCTTGGACACTGAGCTGAGCAGCAGAAACTAAGCTGGGAAAAGCATTTCAGGAGAAGGAACAGCCTTTGCAAAGCCTCAGAGAGCCAGGGGCCTTGGCTGGGCTGAGCATGTAGGTGGGGAAATGCGAGGAGGGGATGGAAGGGGTGGCAGCTCCCAGGGGGACCGAGCAGCCATCATACCTCATGTCTGACCCTGGGGTCACCCTGTGCAGGTGATGGTGACAATTTCTTTGATATCCAGTCTGGACCCATGTGTGGAGGAGAGCAATGGAGGGAGGAGGTGAGGTGAGTTCCAAGACCAGCTGGGTCCAGAGGAAGGCAGTCTTCAGGTAGAGGTTGAGTAAGGGAGAGTAATGATAAGAGATTGTGTTGGATTGTTATGGGGAAACAGCAGAGGATGTGTTTGGGGGGAGGAGATATTCAGGGTTACCCTTAATGAGAGCAATCCATGCAGACTACCTGGAAGAGGAGGGCTGAGTTGTGGGCTAAGATTAGACACTCCTTACTCACCTCAGGATTAACCACTGATGGTCTATGTTACTCTTCACTCCCTGTGGGCTTGGTGTTTCCGTCCTGTACAGCCTTAGTGAGCTGCTCTGTTGTTCTGTTGAGATGGAGCAGAGGAGCAGCAGACCCCATGCCCTGACAGGGGTGGGTGGATGACTGAGGAGGAGGAGAGGACAGGGCCCTCACAGCTGCTATGAGCTCAGAGACTCACATAACCTGGACAATGGGCGGGCGGGGCCTTAGGGGATGGCCCAGGTCACTCTTCCTCCTCAGCCTCCTGGGCCATCTCGGAAGAAACCATGGCAGGCCGTGGGGCTTTGAGAATGGAAGCAGGCCTTGTGGTGAGGCGGGAGACGACACAGCAGGGAGGGCGTTTGCCTTGCCAGTGGCTGATGCGTATTCAATCCCCAGCACCACATATGGACTCTGGAGCCTGCCAGGAGTGATCCCTGAGCACAGAGCCAGGAGCACTGCTGGGTATGGCTGAAAAACAAAGCCAAAGAGCCCCAAAGACAGTGGTGGAGGGTGTTTGGTTTCTAGTGCTTGTGGAGCTACAGGAATTTTGTACAAAAGGCCTGAACATTAACACTACTGAAACAATGACACCTCAATAACAATAAAATATTTTTAAAAACAGTGATACAGGAAACTAAAATATAATTCAGGAGTAGTTCGATTCCACACAGCTCTTGTACTGTTAGTTGATGACATTGGGCTGATGGGGCTTGGAGGTGACAGCGAAAGATTGACAGCTCTAGGAGGTCTGCCTGGAGGAGGCAGTATCTGAAGCCCCAGCGACACAATAGCAGGATCAGTAAGACAGGATGAGGAGGAGCATTGTAGAAAGGAGCAGCAGGCTGTGCAGACATGACCAAGGTCCAAGCGTGTCTACTGGAGGTGAATTTGCATTTTTGGAACACAAGGCCATGTCTGTGTGTGTGTGTGTGTGTGTGTGTGTGTGTGTGTGTGTGTGTGATGGGGTGGGGAAGGGCTTTAGGGAGAAGCTGGTGGGAGGAAATTCAGAGTCTTTTTACAAACAGCAGTGGAATACAGAAGCCATCTGAAAAGATTCATAATTGTTGATACGCAAACAGATCTGTAAATGGCTTTGAGCATAAAAAAGAAGCTAGAGAAAGAACAATGAGATCCTGAAGTAATTTTAAAAAGGCAAATAATAAAAATACAAGCATAAATCAATGATATGGAAATAAAAATAGGGTGACAGACTCGCAGTTTATGCTGCGAGTAGGGCCAGTCTGTGTTTTAATAAAGTTCCTCATTGAATGATAACCAGATTAAGTCGCCTAGGAGACAAGGCATAGAATATGAACACACACCACACTTCATGGAACGGAAGAATCAGCAGACGCTCATCATGGAAAACCACGCTCAGCACCGTCCACGGTGAAAGGTGTGGATAGGAGACGCCCAATGGGCACTACTGTGGGCACAGATGCACAGGTTTAACTTGCCCGGCTTAATGAGGCTGAAACAAGAACACTCACATTACTGAGGGCATAAAACTGCCCACTCCCATGAAGACAATTTAGCACGAACCTCAAGTTAAAGGATGTGGAGGAAAGAAAACACAAAGTAAATAGAAGAGTTGGAGGCCAACAGCCTGAGGAAAGCAACCATTCCTAGTCCCAGGGGTTCCCAAAGGGGCTGGAACTTGAAGTTTTTATTTTCTGGTGGGAGGGCCACAGGGATTATTCCTGTGCTCAGGCTACTCTTGGCTCTGCACTCAGAAATTACCTCTGGCAGTGCTTGTTAGGTAAGCAAAAACAGCAGGCAGGTTCAATGAGCCAAAGGGCTTCCACTTTGATGTGCAAAGTTACCAAGGGCCGGGCATCACCGCCCCGACCCCCATTTGGCCTTGGGAAGGACATCTGGGCAAAGAAAAACAGCAGCCTATCTGTGGTATCTATGGGAACCGCTCGGGTATGGGCAGGGCGTACTAACATTTAGAACATCCTGAGACATATCAAAATAACTTGTCTGTGCAACTTGAGTTGTGTTTCTCCTTGAGTTATGTTTTTCTTTGAATTTAAGTTTGCAGGGTCTGATACTTATAGTGGCTATATAATCTAAAGCTTCCTCTTACTCGGGGTCTTGCTTTGGCCTGTGTGCTTGAGAGCTTGACCCCAGCTAGCTGGCTTAAATAAACCCCGCTTGCATTTTGCATTACTGGCTGGTTTCTTTGTGATTCCTAAGAACTTGGGACTCCAGACCTTAACATGGACCATATGGGATACTGGGGATTGAGCCCAGGCCAGCAGCCTACAAGGCAAACGCCCTTCCAACTGTGCTATGAGCCCCAGAGAACTTACTTGAAGTTTTATAATAACTGAGTACCTCATGGCTGGGAAGCTCGAGATTTCAGGATGGCTGTCTTACACCATGTGCATAAAGAAGCAGAATGGGTTCCTGTTGATCAGAGCCACACCCAGCTTTGTTCATAACTTACTCCTGGCTTTGAGCTCAGGGAATACTTCTGGCAGGACTCGGGAGGCCATATTGGGGTGCTGGGGATGGAATCCAGGTCTGCTCCGTGCAAGGCAAGTGCCCTCCCGGCTGTGCTGTCACTCTAGCCCTGGTCCTCCAGACTGTGACTGCAGAAGCGAGGCTCCTGAAAAGGACAGGTGCGAGCAAAGCTTGCAGTGCACCACGGAGAGCGCGGAGGGTGACAGGGCTAAAGCTTGCAGCGCACCACAGAGCGCGGAGGGTTACTGGGCCAAGCTTGCAGCGCACCATAGAGAGCGCGGAGGGTTACTGGGCCAAGCTTGCAGCGCCCCACAGAGCGCGGAGGGTTACTGGGCCAAGCTTGCAGCGCCCCACAGAGAGCGCGGAGGGTTACTGGGCCAAGCTTGCAGCTCACCACAGAGAGCGCGGAGGGTTACTGGGCCAAACTTGCAGCGCACCACAGAGAGCGCGGAGGGTTACTGGGCCAAGCTTGCAGCGCCCCACAGAGAGCGCGGAGGGTTACTGGGCCAAGCTTGCAGCGCCCCACAGAGAGAGCGGAGGGTTACTGGGCCAAGCTTGCAGCTCACCACAGAGAGCGGAGGGTTACTGGGCCAAGCTTGCAGCGCACCACAGAGAGGCGGGAGGGTTACTGGCCCCTAAGGCCAGCGCAGCTCAAGGACGCTTCAGTTGCGGGTGATCCGCTGCTCCTGAAACCAACCCCGCGCTAGAATCAACTCCACTACAACCAGAGTCAGTTTTCGCTTATTTTTGATAAAAAAAAAAAAGAAAAGAAAGAAAGGTCACGTGAAGACAGCTAAATACAGGAGAATGAGACTTCAGAGGAAGCAGCCTGTGCCCTACACGGCCCTACCTGCTGCGCTCTCCGAGGAAGGACAATTCTCACCGCCCACAGGGACTCTCGTGACCAGGAACCTACAGGTGACTGGGCATTGTCTGTCATAACGAGGCTCCTGTATAGAGCTGGTCCCCAGAAACACGGGGGCATGGTGGGAAGCTGCACTTATGGAGCCCCCTCCATCCTGCAGTAGAGGGGCTGGGTCGATGCGGGGCTTGATCATGCCTGTGTGGGGCGGCCTCTGTGGAACGTCCGCCCAGGTTGGTGCTCTACTGGCTGTCTGGTACCGGGGACTCTCACCTTCTCATCATCTTCCTGAGACCTTCCCTGACCCCACCCCCACCCACCAAGGCTCTGAAACCAAGTCCACTAGTAGGTATCCCCAGGGCGTCACAGGAAGAGCCTCTTGGGGTGGGGAGGAAGGGGCAGTTCCTGTGAGAGCAGGGTCCAAACTCTCAGGGAAGGACCTTCATGGGATTTCTGTCTAATCAATGGCCGCTCTGTCGCGCTATCTGAGCTCCCCAAGTCCAGCTCTGAACCCTGGGCAGTGATACCATCTAGTCAGACCTCCTCAGACAGACGGATGTAGGATCCTGGGGTCTGTGGAGCACCAAGGGGAAGGAGAGGGGTTTGGGTAGTGAAATGACATCCCCAACCCCCAGGAGCCTCACAAAAGCAGGAAGGACACGGCCTGTATTTCCCAGCTCAGCAAGGCCTCCAGCACAAAAGCACCAGTGTCCAGTGTCCCAGCTGGGTCCTCCTTGGCCCCAACACTCACAGGGTTCTGGGTATCCTGTCCCCACACTCACAGTCACCACTGATCTGAACGTTCTTGCCACAGTCACACCAGCTGTCCGGAGAGCACCTAACAAGGAGGTTGTGCACTGTTCCCGCGTCATAGGGCAGAAGGTGAGCACCAAGGAGGGGAGTGTATGAGGGGGGCAGCTGAGGTCAAGGAGAAGCAGGAAGACACGCCCCCCCATTCTCAGAGCAAAGAACACTTCATGATTCCAGGGGTGGGGGGTTCCTGGTCCATGAGGGGGACAGAATGATAGCACAGCTTGGAAGGCACTTGCTTTGCATGTGGCTGATCCAGGTTTGATACCCAGCATCCCAAAGAGTCCCCCAAACCCTTCCAGGAGAGCTCACTGAGTGCAGAACCAGGAGTCAGCTGAGGAAAACCAAGGGCCCAAAACTGAAAACAAAGCAAGCAACAAACCAAACAAAAACGAGTCCCTAGAAGAGACTGTTGGGAATGTGATTCATGACTGGGGGGGTGAACATGGGGATCAGAAGGAGGTTCTGAGTGTGCGCGATGCCCCTCAGGTGTTGGTCCAAGTCCTTCTGAGTCCCATATACATTTCCTACACCCCTGCCCAGGTCAGAACCTTTGTGTAAAATGAAATGGATCATGTTCTCTCCACCAGTGCAGGGAATAATTCCAATAAAGACTGCTGTGTTCAAGGGGGCAGGGCAGGATTGTTTGTTATAGACCCTGTCCCTGTCATATTAAAAAAGAAGTATGCTTCTTGCAGTTACAGTGGCCTCATGAGATGGTATTTCCAAAGATGGGAGGGTGTCTGGCTAGAATGCTAGTTTCAGGTTCCATTCAGATCACTTAAAATCTCGCTTCTGCAAATTCTCCACAGTGGGACATCATAACATTGTTTTGTAAAATATTTCACAAATATCACAAAGCTGTCTTGCCTAGATAAATGTCCCTTCAGTATTTTCAACATAGATTTTGTTCTCTCATTTCGTGCATAAGGAAATAAGTATCTAATAAGTAAAATGACAATTTATTCTACATTTGGGAGTGGGGATTGGGCCAAAAAGCAACATCAAGCATTGCTCCCGATGTTGTCAGGGCTTACTTGTGGCTCTGCGCTTAGACCTTTCCTGCTGGGGCTCAGGGAACCATATGGAGTGTCAAGGATCAAACTCAGGTCTGCTGTGAGCTTGCAAAGCATGTGCTTACCTGCTACACTATCACTGACGCCTAAATAATTTTTTAAATATACAGGAGGGGCCGGAGCGATAGCCCAGTGGGTAGGGCTTTTGCCTTGCATGCGGCAGCCTGTGCTGGCCCAGGTTCGATCCCCGACATCCCATATGGTCCCCGAGCACTGCCAGGAGTAATTCCTGAGTGCAGAGCCAGGGGAAACCCTTGAGCATTGCCGGGTGTGACCCAAAAAGCAAAAAAATATATATATATATATGTATATATATACATATATATATGTATATATATATGTATATATATACATATATATATACAGAAATCCAATATATTAGGTTTTATCACTAATGAAGCAGACTTTTGGACTTGGAAACAATATTTCAGTGGGAAGGACACTAGCTTTGTGTTCATCTTATGTGGTATCTCATACAGTCCCTCTAGCACTGCCAGGAGTGATCCCCAAGTGCAGAGCCCGAAGTAAGCTGAGCACAGTTGTGTGTGATCCCCTTCCTCCCTCAAGAAAAAAAAGCCCACACGAGAGAAAAATTGAAGTTATAACACTTCATTCATTCATTCATTTTTGCTTTTTGGGTCACACCTGGTGATACTTAGGGGTTACTCCTGGCTCTTTCCTCAGGAATTACTCCTGGCGGTGCTTGGGGGACCATATGGGATGCTGAGGATCGAACCTGGGTCAGCTGCATGCAAGGTAAATGCCCTACCCGCTGTTCTATTGCTCCGGTCCCCAAAGTTATAGCGCTTCTTAACTTTGAATTAAATAGTAATCAAAAGTTCATGAATTGCAACCATAGTACAGTGGGGATGGAGTCTGCCTTAAATATGGCTGTCTGGGTTCAATCCTCAGTTTCCCCTATGGTCCCCTGAGCACTACCAGGAATGATCCTTGAGTGTAGAGCCAGGAGTAATCCCTGAATATCTCCAGGTGTGGCCCCAAAACAACAACAGCAACAACCACAACCACAACAACAACAACAACAACAACAACAACAACAGAAAACCCTCTATGGTCCTGGAATAATGATTCGCAGACCAGTTTAATAGAACAGACTTGGGGCCAGAGCGATAGTCCAGTGGGCAGCCTTGCACCACGGCTGACCCAGGTTCCATCCCTCAGCATCCCATATGGTCCCTCAAGCACCACCAGCAGTAATTCCTGAGTGCAGAGCCAGGAGTATAGGCATTGCCAGGTATGACCAAAAGTCAAAGGGGAAAAATAAAAAGAACAGCAGAATCGAGAGACCTGAGTTAACCCCTCAGAGGGACAATGAATCTCTGGTCTTGTTTCTTTAATGAGTTTAAAATGTACATAACATGCCATGTGTCCCCTGGTACTTTCCATTTCTATGAAATAAAAGTGTACACCCTGAATTGACTGACACAGTTCAACTTCAACTCTGATCTCCATGTCTAACTTCCCACCACAAGTAACCATGGATAATGCTCCATCAGCGTGAAGTAATTTTACTATTTGAGACTTTCTTGAATATATACACATTTGCATCTATATTATTGCTTTGGGGTCACACTTGGATGTGCTCAGGGCTTGGGGGGTCACACTTGGATTACTTTTGTTTTGGGGTCACACTTGGATTACTCCTGGATCTACAGGAGTGTTTGTATTTTGGGGTTACACTTGGATTACTCCTGACTCTACACTCAAGAATCACTCCTGGAAGTTCTCAGAGGACCATATGTAGGCCAGGGATTAAATCTGGATTGGCAAAAAAAAGGCAAGTCACTTACCTGTTGTACTCTCTCTCTCTCTCTTCCTCCCTCTCCTCTCTTTCTCCCTGACCCCTCCTTCTCCTCTCTCCCTCTCCTCTTTCTCTTCCTCTCCCTCCCTCTCCTCTCTCTTCCTCCCTCTCCTTTTTTCCCTCCCTCCCTTGCCTCTCTTTCTCCTCTCTCCCTCTCCTCTCTTTCTCTACCTCCCTCTCTTCCTCCCCCATCCATATTATTTAATACCGTATAATGCATCTGAAGTGAATTCAAGCTTTTGGCATCTAAATTTGTGGAGTGGGGTGAAACATACCGAGTGGTGTTCAGGGAATATCCCTGGCTTTTTGCTTGGGACTATCAAATAGGCAGTGATCAGGGCACCATGTATGGTGCTGCGGATTCGATTCAGAGTAGCAGCAGCTACATTGCGTGCAAGATAAGTTCCAGACCTCCTGTCCATACTATCTCTCTAGCCCCTGCCATCTGAATTGAAAAAGACATCTACTAATCATTAGGTTATATGTGTAGACATTGAACCTTTATTTCTCTAGAAAGACAATGGAGGTGACTGCATTTTGGCTATAAGAATGTGATGATTTCTGGACGTAGGTTTTTTTTTAAATAAGATTCAATACTAAATAATTGCACCCAATCAAAGAGAGTTTGAGAGAGCAGGAATCCCAGTGTCTGGCTTGATTCACAGAACACAGGTGTTGTAAAAGCAGAAAGATGTATATGATTTGAAGAGAAACCAGAGCTGAACCTAGGTGTTGTAACTTAGAAGACTTCAGGCACGGGATGGCTTGAGCTAGAACCATATTGCCAGTGCTGAGTTGGATGGTAAGATACGGAGCAGTTTCCAGAAGGTTCCAGACATAAATTTGCGGAAAAGCAGAAGAGGGTGAAATGCCCAAGACGAAGAGTCAAACTCAGCTGAGGTGCCTGGATTTTCTTTCTCCAGTTCTGGTCATGGGATTTACAGTCCCTGGGATGAGCGGGACAGACTCCGGCCAGTGCTTAAGAATGCCAGGTGTCAGAGTCGATGTTATGCCAGGGACTCCCCTTCCTTTATGTGAGGAAGGTGCCCACATGAGTCTTCTTGGTAAGTGTACTTCTTGGTTCTTGGTAAGTGTACTTCTTCTGTGGGCGGAGGGATCAGGATGCATTGTCTGTCTTTCCCTTCGAGTCATAGCCAATTTGTCTCTACTGACTCATTTTCATGACTCTCCCTTAATGCCCCTTGCACTGTTGACAGGGTTAAGAGTTCTCAGTAGAGGATGTAAGAGGGAAGCAGAGCATATATCCTGTTGGATCAATGTCCTGTCCATCAGCTTCACGTGTGCTTAGGAGGCAGGACGGCTCCCTGCATTGAACCTGCCATGATCGTAAACAGAAGCTTGACTCTACATTTCTTTTGATGGGAGTGGGTGGTGGTGTCATGACTTTTTTTCCCTTTCACACAACCATACCAAAAGTTTTACATTGGTTTTCCAGAATGGGACCTTATGAAATAATGTTTTATCCCCTTTGTGGTACAAGTGCCACTCTCTCCAAGGTGGAAGGAAACAGAATTCTCTGAACTCTCACACGGCAATGGAACTTAAATCCACATGTAGCTGCATTTTATAAGAATATAGCAGGTTTGTACAGTAGGGCTTCAGAACCCTTTCCTAATGTCAGGAAGCCGAGACATGGAGAAGTTCGATGACTCGCGTGACCCCATGCTCTGAGTAAAGGGCTGATACCATGACTGATGGCAAAGCTGAGGACTGTGAAGGAGTGCAGGAAGCTCATGGAGAGTTTATGATCCCAATGGTTGTGGGCATGTTAAGTCTCCTAAGAATCACCAACTACCCATAAAGCATCGCGTGGATGGATATTTGTGACATTTAAAATCCCAGCAGTTCCTCCTGGGTCGTGGGCATCTCCTCCTCGGGCTCTGGAGTGGAGAATGTGTTGGAAAGTTGAGGCTGCTGTTGCTCCACACTCATGGGAAGTTCAGCCACTTTCGAGTCAGCACGGCTAAGGGAAGACCGTCTGAAGTCCTGGGTATTCTGTGTGCAGAGCAAGTAAGGGAACTGGGCATCGTGGCTCATTCTTCCTTCCTGCCAGCCAACACTTCCTAAGTTCCAGTGTCTTCAGTGATCCAAATGCATTGATCATATTTCAATTTCATAATCACTCAAGAGTGGATTTGTATAAGACCCGTGTGGGAATACCATTTCACTGAGAGGGGATCTAAATCTAAAAGTGGGGGCCGGAGCGATAGCCCAGCGGGTAGGGCGTTTGCCTTGCATGTGGCCGGCCCGTGCCAGCCCGGGTTCAATCCCGGCATCCCATATGGTCCCCGAGCACCGCCAGGGTGATTCCTGAGTACAGAGCCAGGAGAAACCCCTGAGCATTGCCGGGTGTGACCCAAAAAAGCAAAAATAAATAAAAAAATAAAAGGGGATGGGCTGGAGCAATAGCAAAGCAAATAGGGCATTTGTCTTGAGCGCAGCCCACCTGAGTTCAATCCAAGTCCCCACGCACCACGAGTGATCCCTGAGCACAGAGCCAGAAGGAAGCCCTGAGTGCTGCTGGGTGTGGCCCAAAAACAAAGAAAGAATGAATTTCACCTTAAGAGGAGTTAGGACGGGCTGGTATGGTAGTTTGATTTCAAGCACCCATTTGACTCATATGAAAATACCATTGACCCTGAGTTCCTCAGCCAATGACAGAATTTCATCTACTTTTATCATCTAGTAGTATCTGTTACATACCTGTCACATCTTCTTTGCCCACTCATCTACTCCTATGATACCATATGAGTCAAATCACTATCACTATCACTATCTTCCTGTTGATCATCTAAGGTCAAACCCTGCAGCAGTTTTTTTTTAATCCGGCCCAGGTATGCTGAACCAGAGACTCTCAGACATGGGGCAGAGCTGCTACTTGCTCTCCCTGTGCCCAGCCGCTCATGAGGCGCCCGGAAGGCATGGCGGGTTCTAGCCCTGGCCTGCCACCCCAGCAGAGCCTCACAACAAACCAGACGACCCCCTGACTCCATGGAGGCAAGAACGGCAAGCCTGGCAAGCTGCTTGTGTCGTATTTGATATGCCAAATACCAGTAACATTTATATTAGGTCATTCCCATGACCTAATATAATGGCTTGAGACTCTTTATGTTCCTGGAGCAAGCGGATGCCTTTGCGTTCTACTAGCATGAGACAGGACATATAGAGATATTACTGGTGCCCGCTCTAGCAAATAGATGATCAATGGGAAGATAGTGATAGTGATATGAATCATATGGTATCATAGGAGTAGATGAGTGGGTAAAGAAGATGTGACAGGTATGTAACAGATACTACTAGATGATAAAAAGTAGATGAAATTCTGTCATTGGCTGAGGAATTCAGGGTCAATGGTATTTCTTTGTGGCTCCAGAAGGTTTTGGAAGAGGTGGGGTTCTCAGAGCTGCAGGTCAGAAAAGTCAGTTCCCTGACCCTGCCTGGCTGTCTCCCTGGGGGCCCAACTCCAGGGTCAGAGATGTGTCCCTCTGCATTGCCCATTGACAGTCGATTAACACTGGGTCTAGACAGCAGGCAGTGAGCAAAGGTTTGCGCACAGCCTGTCATATCACCAACCCTTCCCAACCTGCCCCTCACTTCCATGGGTAGCCCCTCCCTCCTTCACCAGCCCCTCAAACCTGCTGACCGAAGTTCACAAGTGCTCTTGCCCACGTTTCCCTGTCATCCCATTTACCTCCTATGGACCAGGTACTTCCATGAGTGCCGAGGTTCCCCACTCCTCGCGAGACTCACCAGACCCAATTCGTGGTCAAACTGATGTGCTCCACCATGAAGAACCATATGTTCCTGTTTCTCACATGCAGAACGGAGTGTGGCTGGGGGGGTATCATCATAAACGTGGAGAATGGAGGGGACGTGGGTGTGCCCATCACTCACCAGGGAGGAAGCTGTTTCTTTGGCAGGGTGGGTAGTTGCTTTCTTCCTCCAGATCATCTTTCTGGAGGGAGATACCAGAGTCTCAACTTAGCGTCAGTTCTTGGAGGGTGAACTGGGTAGGGACAGTCTCGGAAAGGTTCCGAGCACCCTGAAGTGTGGGAGCAACTGGACCCGGAACCTGGCTGCCCTGAAACTGTGTCACTCTCACTCTCATCACACCTCCCACCCTGGCGCCAGGTCTGATGAACCCCCACACCATGCTTCTCTATCTCAGAGCTCCCTGACCCAGCTCACATGTAGAAGAAGACGTAGACAAAGACACCAAGCAGGACCGTGATACATGATCCAATGATGGCGCCTTCAGTCCATCCTAATGTTGTTGTAAGCTTCCCTGAAGACAAAGGGAAACCAGGGCTGAACCCTATTCTGGAGCAAAGTTCCCTCCTCCCCAAAGGAAAAGACTCCCATGATTCAGCCCCTGTGGGGGACTGGTGTTCCCCCAAGGGGATGTCACCCCCTGTGGGGGGACACCAGTCTCCTCCAGGACATGGCAGAAAGAACCTGATCCATTCAACTCTCTCCCACCCCCCACACTCCTGTCCAGCATCTCCAGGCATCTCAATATCTCAGGCCTGAGCTGCGGCACTGTGGGCATTCAGGAGGACAGTGAGTGAGCTGTGAGGGACTCTCCTTCCTTCTCTGTGGGTATTCCTCTCCTGTCTGGGCCTACTCAGGCAGAGTAATTCAGGTTTAATGGTAGTGTGTGTGTGTGTGTGTGTGTGTGTGTGTGCATGCATGCGCACGCATGAGTGTGTGCATGTGTGTGCTTGTCTCCAGAAGGTTCTGGAAGAGGTGGAGTTCTCAGAGCTTTAGGTCAGAGAAGTCAGTTCCTTGGGGCTGCCTAGTCATGTCTCGTGGGGCCCAAACTCCAGGAGTCAGAGATGTGTCCTTCTGCATTGCCCAGTGACAATCTGAAGACCAACCCCACTAGAACGCGTCCCCAGGACACTGGAGCCTGAGGGCTGGAAAGAGCCTCACTGGGGAAGGGAGCTCACCCTGCAATAGAGTCCGTGTCCAGACTAGTTCATGAACGAGGCGGTTGGAGGTGGGTTCATTGCTGTGTAGCCATGCCTTGGTCACTCTCCCAACCCCTGTCTGTGCTCGGGGTGAATCCCGCATGGTGACCACATCCACTCCTGGCTCCTGCTTACCTCTTGGCGATGTACAAGTTTCTGGGTTCTCTGGACTGCCTAGGACAGGAGGTTTCCCTCTTAGCGGGAGCAATAGGGAGATGAGTGGGGGACCCCCACCTGTAGATGTTACAGAAATACTGAACAGGACTGTGTCCTTCTAGGCCTACGGCTCAGCCTCTGGGACAGTCAGACTAAGTGTCCCACCCTGGCCCTCCTGCTGTCACCCTTTCCCCCTCCTCAGGGAGCCAAATCCCTGCTGCCACACTCACAGAGGACATTGATCTGCACGACCTTCTCCCGAACCACATTGGTGATGGAGTAGTACACCTGACAGGTGAGCTTGGTGCCGTTGTCCTGGACCACTGGGGTGAGTAGGAGAGTCGTCGAGTGCTTGGTCCTGGGGCCCAGGGTGGAAACAACAGGTGACAACCAAGTGAAGAATGGAGGGTTTCCCACTCACAGCTCTGGGGCACTAAGCAGGTCACGTTGTTGAGGTGGCCAGAGTACATGGATTCAGGGGTGAAGACACTGGGAACCACGGTGTTGTCTGTGAGGAGAGGGAAGACATTGTGGGGTCAGGGGGAGGAGTCTGAGGTGCCTCCAGGAGAACAGCCCCAGGCTTGGATCTAGCTTCCCTCTGAGCCCCCTGACAATCTCCCCAAGGGAGCGAGGTGTCCCTGCATCTCTCCTGAAGCCTTACCCGTCACAAACACAGATAGCATGTTCTTCTCGTAGTTATAGATGGTGGTGCCTTTTTTCACGCTAAAGTAGTATTGGCCCTCATCCTTCTTTCTGGCATTTCGGGATGACAAAGAGCAGTTGTTGGCTGAAACATTCCCAGAGAACAGGAAGTGATTCCAGCCACGTATTTCCGCTTGATGAGTGGGGTTGCTGGTGGCCACTGGGTCGTCAAAGAGGGCGCTATTCCCTTCTTGGAACCAGGAGCCAAATAGCTCTTCCGAAGGTGAACCGACCTCAGGGAAGGTGAAGTCACAAGGTACCTCCACACACAGTCCCTCCTGCACCGTCACAGGGCTTCGGATGTTCAGTGTATACTCTGCCTTCTGTGCCAGAGACCCTGTGGGGGCAAGGTTGTCAGGGGCGTCCCCCTCCCCCGGCACACACAGCCCTCGAACCTCGCCCCACTCACCAGCCCACAGAAGCTGCAGCAGCAGTGGCAACATGTCAGAGATGGAGGTTTCTGGGCTTTCTGGAAGGGAAATGGGGAAGAGAGGTAGAGGGGGCCCGGAGCGCACTCACAGGAAGCTGGAGGGGTTCTCTGAGCACCAACCTTCAGCCTTTCTCAGAAGCCCAATTCTGTGTGTGCAGAAGGGGGCAGCTCACAGATCTGAAACCCCAGATTTTGCCAGGAAGAGTGCTGGGAACAATCTGGACAGCCTGGGGACTAAGACAGATGCAGAGCAGAGCACCCTGTAATCCTGAGTGCAGGAGTCACGCGAAAGCCCCCAGGGCAGGGAAGGGGCAGGGTGAGGTCCTTCGACAGCTTGTCCTTGCTCTTTCTCCCAGAGGAAGCACCATTAACCCCAATACTCGTCCCACAAAGCAGGACCTTGGATATGTAGAGTTAAATTGGCGTCTGACTGAGACTCTCCTCCACCTTTTCTAATTTTTTTTATTATTTTAGCTTTTTTGGGTTACACCTGGTGGTGTTCAGGGCTACTCCTGGTTTGCATTCAGGAATCACTCCTGGTGGGGCTCGGGGGATCATATGGGGTACTGGGCTTCAAAGTGGGGTCAGCCACATGCAAGGCAAGTGCCTACCCATTTTACTATCTCTCAGGCCCAAGAAGGGGTGCTCCTGAGACGTCCCTACCCTGTGCTCTCCCTCCTTCCAAACTCTCAGCACTGGGGGGCTTCAGACACTCTGGGGGGCTTCTACCTGGTCCAGCACTGCATTGGTGATTTGTGAAAATATCTTTGGGGACTTTTGGGAGGAGGTTGTCTTGCTTTGTTTTGAGGGCACACTAGCTGGTGTTCAGGGCAACTTTGGCTCCATTCATGGGTGTCAGTGCTGCTGGGGAACTATGTGGTGGGGGGTGGAGCCCCTCGAGCCTCCTGCGTGCAGAGCATGGGTCCTGCTACCGGTCTCTCTCGGCGGCCTGGGGCTTCTCTCATTTTTACTGTGCTGATTCTACAACTTTCAAATGTTTCTCAAACTCCCCATGTAGCAACTTCATGTGGCCCTAAGGGAGGCCCAGGGTCTGAGGCAGGGGCCCTTCCGTGGGCTTCTCTAAGTGTAGGGGACATTTAATAAGGCCACAGTGTCCTCCAAGGTGCTGGGTACTTGGGGTTTCCCCCTCAGTGCCTGCCGATCCGGACGCTCCCCACCCTCCCGCACTTGTATCATCAGGCTATATTTTTTCTCCTTTTCTATATTTGCCCTATATTTGCTCCTTTTCTGGCTATTCTAATAGGCCCTTCATCTTCATCTTCATCTCACTGGATATGAAGGACCTGTTATTCATCTCACCTCGCTAATTTCCTGAGGCCAGTAAGGTGGAGTGTGTGTCACTGAGTTTCCTTAGCACAGAGTCTGACCAAATCTTTGGTCAGATTCTAACCATTCTTAGGGGAAACTGTGTGCCAGGAAGCCCGTAAACATGGAATCTCTGCTCCTGTTCAGGCTGGTGGCAGTTAGCTCATCCACGGTGATGTGCAAACATACACTGGTTCGTCTTCCCAGTCTGAGATCCGAAAGGAACAATTCTCCCATGTCTCTGTTCCTCCCCCCATCCCATTCCCGTCCTGGCCCTGAGCCTCAGCAGTGTGGGGCTCCGGACCCCTCTCGAGTTACTTCCATGGTACATGCCTCTAAGCTGGCCTAGTTTCCTTCACTGGCATGCTCCTGGGTCCACCATTTTCTTCTTCACTGCAGGAGATGCCGTTGCTTGTGAGATTCTCTTCGGCTTCATCCTTATCAGAAGCCCTGGGCTTGCTTTCTCCATTCTGTTCTGCAACACTGCAGGTCTGAGCATGGACTTTGGAACTATCTACTCAAATTTCTACTTTTGATTTGGGTGATCTACACCCATGAATGAAATTACTGGATCTTGAGTCAACGTTTTTCGGGAGAAGCAATGTCCAGACCAAGCTCAGTTTCACCATTCCCACATCCTTGCCCACGTTTATTATTTCCTTCTCTCTTGCATTCACCGTCTGAATGGTCACTTCTCTGTGGGACTATAATCCTTATTAACCTAATCTGGAGATGTGGAGCATATTTCCAAGCGCTTCTTGATTATTTTTGTATCTTTGGGCAAAACATATGTTAATCCATTCCTTTTCTAAATGATTTTTTAAATTCTTATTGCTGAAGGTATTTTTTTTTTTTTTTTGTAGACTCATTTGGGTTTTTTCCCAGTAGTGCTCAGGAGGCCTGTTGGCCCCTCTAATGCTTTGGCCAATGACTGCACCATGACTCAGTTCCTGAGCTGCTGGAGATGCCCTGGACCACCTTGGCTGCGCTTGAAGCAACGAGACCACATCTGGTGCTGCTCACAGCTTATTCCTGATTCTGTGCTTAGGAATCACTCCTGGTGGGGCTCGAGGGCCACCTGATGCTGACACCAGTCAGACACGTGCAAGGCAAGCATTTCACCTACTGTACTATACCCCAGCTTACAAGCATCTTTTCAGAAAAATTATGTTTATTTTGGGAGCCACAATAGGCAGTGATTGGGGCTTATTCCTGGTTCAGAGGACCATATGTGGTGACAGGGATTAAGCCTGGGTCAGCTGCATGCAAGAAAAGTGCCCTACCAGCTGTATCTGGCCCCCACAAATGCCTTTTTTTTTTGCCTTTTTGGGTTACAACGGGCTATGATCGGGGTTCCTCCTGACTCTGCACTCAGAAATTACTCCTGGGGGTGCTCGGGGACTATAACGGGATGCCGAGGATTGAACCTGGGTCAGCTGCGTGAAAGGCAAATGCCCGATCCGCTGTGCTATGACTCTGTTCCCCCATGAATGCCTTTTTAGAAACACCTTCCCCTTTGGGCCAGAGAGATAGTCTGTTGGATAGGGAGCTTGTTTTGTATGTGGCTAATCTGGGTTTGATCTCCAGCATCCCATATGGTTCTCTGAGCCCTCCAGGAGTGATTTCTGAATGCAAAATGAGGAGCAACTCTTCCTATCCATCTTCCTCCCTCCCTCCCTTCCTTCCCCTTTCTTCCTCCCTTCAAGCCCTTTCTTCCTCCCCCAGACAGCTGGACCCACCCTCTGCGCATCACAGTGTCTGTCGCCTGCACAGCTTTCCTCACCCTGTTACCATGCAACACGCTCAGTAATTCCTTATTTGTCAATCAAGAAGAGGTCCCCCTCTCCCTGGATGGGTCCCTGGGACACGGGGCATAGACGCTGCGAATGTTCTTCACCTTAGGCACCCCCCAAGAGGGTGGCCATAATGGATATTGCACACATGCTGAGTAAGTGTAACCTGGACCCACACAGTGAGTGTCAGAAAAATGAGTTGAAGTTAACTCAAGAAGCAGAAATGAGGTGAGTGAAGCATTTCAGGGGGAGCACAGACTTCACCTCAGGTGCCAGAGGTTCAAGCCGGGCTGGGCATGTGACACTGGGAGGTGCAGGGGAGGAAGGACGTGGGTGTAAGGTCACAGCAAACACAGAGGTCAGATCTTCCCAGGAGTCTGTTGCGGGAGTCCATTGTCAGTCTTTGGCAATAAGGGATGAGAAGGGTGTCTCACGCTGTGTGTCCGTCTGTGGTCATGTGGGCTGGAGCCTTGTGTGGAGGAGAGGGGAGATAGGCACCGAGGGGGCTCAGAAATCATGGAGGAGAGGAAGCAGCAAAAGAAGTAGCAAAATCTACGGGATGAGGATGGGGAGCAACCTTCAGGAAGAGGACGCTCAAGGAGCAGTGAGGAGAGGCTAATTCTTAATACAAGAAAAGTCCAACAGAAGCTCCTTGCCTGAGTTCTCATAAGATGTAGCCACTGCGGCCACACCGTGATAGGGAGCCAGCAGCCACCACGATTACAGGGGTGCACTTGCTGGAAGCAATCAACCTCTGAAGGTGGATTCTGGAGGAGGTGTGGGTGTGATGTGGGCTCTGAGGTTCACTCTTACTCACCTCCTGATTTCACCTGGATGCTGTGTGGATCCTCCTCGGCTCCTGAGGGCCCGGCATCCTCCCTCCGTCAGCTCCTCTCTCTGGGAGGGAGACCAGGGTCTGTCCCTCGCTCAGGATTCAGGCAGGGCTGAGAAACAACCCACCTTCACTGGCAGGTGAGAAAGGCACAGACCGTGAGCACGGGGGCCCCACGATCAAACTCACTGAGGCGTCCCCTGTCCTGGACAATGGGTGGCGGAGCCCCGGAATGCTGGGTTGCACATCGTCACCCTCAGTCACCGGGACACTCAGGTCCCTCTGGCGCTGTTCCGGACTTGCCGTGCACCCGTCCCTCACGGGCAATGCTCACAGGCATCGAAGCAGCCAGAGGACGAGAAGCAGCTGAGCCTGTGGCCGCCAGAACCATGTCTGCGGGCCCTGGGCTGCCTCCAGGACAGGGGAGCAGGGCGTCACCGCTGACCTTCTGCTACCTGTACGCTCTGGACTCGCTCCTCCAGGCCTGCCTTAGAGTGAAATCGTCATCTGGCAGGTCAGCAGAATTTCTGGACACTGAGTCCTAACAAACTCTTAAACCCAAAGAGGTCATAGGACCTCCCAGATTTCAGCCAGGCAACAAGAGGAGCGACAACAGACACTGGGGGCCTTGAGCTAGGAACTGTGTTGTCTGAGCTCTGGGATGTGATGGAGCCACCTGGCAGGCCCTGCAAAGACCCGGGGAACAGGCCGAGTCACCCAGCCCAAGTGACCTAAATGTGCCTGTGGAGAGCCTCTCCCCCTCCCTCCGGCTGTGGCATTTAGTGCGCCCTCTAGTGGGGACTGAGGGGGGCGGTATCTGCCCTTGGGAGGTCACACTTGATCACTAAAGGCCTGGGCACTGTTCTGTTGATTTGCTGTGACCTTCCAAAGTCCAGTAGTAACTGTCCCCAGAGTGAAAGAACGCCATTGAGGAGCACTTGAGGAAGAGCATGGTCGCCCTGGAAGGCCAGTGTCCACTATTTCAGGGAAGGGCCTGAAGGAAGGGGATCTCTGATAAAAAGTCGGTCCAAAAAAAAGAAAAAGAAAAAGTCGGCCCATTCCCCCAACTGAGCTCTGTCCACTGTAACCCCCAGTGTTGACCTCCTGAAGAGTATTGGATACCCCTGGACTACTCTGCCACCACCTAGATGCGCTCAAGAGGTCGGGGTCTGGTCTGTGAAGCAGCGCATCCCACACAGGGGAGCAATGGGTGGTGATTGACCACCAAGGTGGCCTTTGGGAAAAAACAAACAAACCCCTAAATACTGAGGCCCCAAGCAAGGTCTCATGCATCAGAATACCGAAACTTCTCTCCAAGCCTGTTTGCTCACTTGTCCCTGGAGGGCTCCCCAGTTTTTATCCTTCATGCACAGGAGAATCCAGAAGGCGGAAAGAGGGGAACATTCCACAGACCCAACAGGGCAGAAGGGTGCATCCCTATCAAGCTTCCTGCAGGCCGTTGTCTGTCATGCTCCGCCCTCTGACTGCTCTTGGCCATTTGCTTGGTGGTTTGTCATCAGCATTAGACATGGGACCCACCGGGCACAGTTGACAGACTGGCAGAGCTAAGATCCTCTTAAAGTATGTGGTTGCTGCCACTTTAGGGGACAGAAAAGTGGCGCCCATGAGGCCTTAGGCCACATCTGACTTCCCTGCAGAGAAGAGTCTGTAAGTGAGACTGTACGCAGAGAGCTGGTGCGAAACCACGTTGCCCCTAAGCATGTCCTTAAGCTTTCCAGGGGAAGCCACTTCTGGGAGGCCATGTGTACCTGTGTTTCAGCACCGGGGTCCCCCTAATAGGAGATGGCACAGGTGTGCAGGGTGTAAGGCCAGGCTCACCCAAGGTGCCGGAAGGGTAGATATAGGCTCAGTCTTGGACTGGTGGGTAAAGTTCATGGTTTAGTAAAGTTACATGTGCACGCATGCACTCACAAATACACATGGAATCCCAGGCAGCATGAAAACATAAAAGGAGCCACACATCAGTGTACAGGGGAGGGGACAGGACTTTCAGGCTCCCTTTCTTTCAGCACTCAAGAGTTCCTGGCCCCAAAGGACTGGGATCCGGATATCTTGAGTAGTAACTGCACTAAGTTGCAGAGCAAGTATCATAATTTTGAGATGGTAAGGCCATCGCCTAGTCATTCTCAGAAGGTTCTGGACAGAAATATGAGGAACCTCAGAGGAGGGAAAAACCGGAAGCAAATTGACAGACAGCTCCAGTGGAGGAGCTTGGAGTGCATCAGTGATGAGACGATTCCCAGAGGCCTGCTGTACGCATGAGCGCATCAGTGATGCGGCAGTTCCCGGAGGCCGGCTGCACGCATGAGTGTGTCAGCGATGCAGTCATTCCCGGCTGCCAGCTGCACGCATGAGTGCATTAGTGATGCAGCGATTCCCGGCTGCAAACAGGACACAGATGAATTCTTCTCAGGTCTTGCAGCAACTAGACTCCAACGTGATTTCCTGTGTGCATGGTTAAAGACTCCTTCACGCAATGCAGAAGCTGCTCCTTCATCCTGTCTAATCACTGTGAATACTTGGGCCATTCCATCCTCCCCAAGTTAGGAAAAGGCACAATCCTTAATCCAATCCAGAGGGATTTGAGTCCAAGTCCGAGGGTAGAACCAGATCCTGTCGCGTCCCTGGGTGCCCCAATGTCCTCGGATGTTCCCAGGCCCTTTTCTAGGCCCTTCCCTCTCTGCCCTGAGGGTGCTAAGTGGTGGGTTCACCCAAGGCTTTCATGCACCAGGCACACACAGTACCAGGCCGACCTATCAGAGCAACGGATGCTATGCGTGGTACTGGGGAAATGTCTTGCGTTTTCTTTTGGAAGGAGCTCAGGTCACTCCCTGCACACAGAAGGCAGGTTATACCATAGTTCAGAGCCATGAGGGAAATCAGTGCAGGTGTATGGTGGAGGGATGTATGGTGGAGGGATGGACTGACGGATAGATGGACGGATGAGCGGATGGAAGGATGGGTCCAGGGAAAGAGCAGACAGAACGGGAGAGTTCTGGTCTCTGCTCCCCCCCACTCTGCTGTTCACTCTCAGGCCTTGCCCTCCTGTGGGTGACCTTACTGTTCTGCTCAGATGCTTTGCGACTGCACTCTGTTCCTTACCTGTCAATACCAACATACATGTACACACAGACTTAGGTTAAGATGACTTATGTGCATATTTGAACCAGGATAAACCCAGGGGTAGGGTTTGGAGTATCACATCATGCCTGGACTATTCCTCCAGCTTTTCTCCCCAGTTTAGAGGTCAGTCAGGCTTGAAGAGGACAATGTCACCAGATGTCATTGACCCCTTTGCTGTGTGGTAGTTTGATGATGCCAGGGGAGGAAGGAACTCTGGTCAGGGTTGGTCTTGGTCAGGGTTGGGAAATGGTAGGTCCTTCTCTTGTGCATGAAGGTATTTATTCCCTTCCATGCTGGAGATCTACCTGGCTCACCTTAAACAGGGGTGTTCGTTGCAAATAGAGGTGAGTAGGAGGGAACCGGTGGTCAACACATCTTGTTGGATTGGCACCTGCTCACCTCAGTGTGTTCAATGGGCAGAATGACTCGCTTCACCTGAGCTATAATCATAGACAGACCGCGATTTGGCCATTTCTTCTGGGTGGAGGAGTGGGTGTTGGTACCATGATACTTTTTTTTTTTTTTTTTTTTTTTTGGGTCACACCCGGCAATGCTCAGGGGTTTCTCCTGGCTCTGCACTCAGGAATTGCTCCTGGCGGTGCTCGGGGGACCATATGGGATGCTGGGGATTGAACCAGCGCCGGCACCGGCCCGGCGTGCAAGGCAAACGCCCTACCCGCTGGGCTATCGCTCCGGCCCCCCATAATACTTTTTTTTAATCCAACCAATCTAGAAGTTTTACATTGGTTTTCCTGAGTTTGACCTTATGACATATAATGGTTTATCCCTTCACAGTGTAGGCACCAGAAGAAACCTGGAGTTCTTCAACCTCCCACAGGGAGCAGAACTTTATTGGTGGGTTTCCCATGAAGATGTCCATGAAATATAGAAAAAAATTACTATATTTAATCAAAATATAGTAAGTCTTGTAAAATAATTATATTATAACAAGAAGCAAGAAATAATTTTTTCCACTAGATTACTTTGTCATCTACCTATTTGCCCTTTTGATATGTGTTTGATTTATGTTAAGAAAGATCAGAAACACTATTGAAATTTTGGATAGAGTTTCTAAAAAATGCATGAAAATATCCTTTATAAAGTATTTTTTATGCTAACTCACATTACTATCCGCTGGGCTAATGCTCCGGCGTGAAAAAAGCTGACCAACCACAAGGCCTGTGTGCGTGGCGTCAGTTGGCACCCCTTTGAGGAGAAGATTGTCAGCAGCTCGATGTTTGAGCCATCTTGACCATGCTATATTATGCATCTTTTTTTGGGGCACATGCTGGAATCTATCCTGAGGAAATTATTCACACGTGTGTAAAGGTGCACTTCGGCAGAGCAGAGCAGAAACCAGCTTTCCCGTTGAACCCCCTGCATTCCATGGACCACGAGAGCAACTTCCGACCCGAGTCCACCATCCTGATGGAGCCTCGGAGGAGCCCAGAGAAACCCCACACCTTGCTGGCAGCGATCTGTGTCACAATCCACACTCTGCAGCTGGTAAGATCTCCCCCCAGCATATTAATCCAGTCTCCAGCCCACAGATTAATCCAGTCTCCAGCCCAGCTTGTCAGAAACCCAGCCCACAAGGACCCGCCCTGCAGAGACCCGCCCTTCAGAGGAGAGTATTTCAAGCCCAGGAATGCTTGAGCCTAAGACACAGGTACACCCGGCAGAGCAGAAACCAGTTTTCCCGTTGCGCGGCGGCCGCTGCAATTTACCTCCAAATTACCACAAATATTCTACCCACCCTCTGAGAGAGCCCCACAAAGTAATGAGAATATAGTGCCCGCATGGCAGAGCCTGGCAAGCTGTCCGATGCGTGTTCGATATGCCAAATCCAGTAACAAAAATGTTTATTTTCCTGACCCGAAAGAGCCTTTAACACGGCAGCAGTAAGAAAGGCAAACAAGCAGTGCCTGATAAAATTTCACGGCTGTCCTAGGCTGCCAAAGCGAAGAAGGACTAAAATGACTGTCTGTACTTTCAATGCACGTACACTGGCATCGGAAGCATATATTGAGGATCTGATGCTGCAAGCAAGAAAGATCAAGTACAACATCATTGGTCTGACTGAGACGAGGAGGCGTCAGTCGCATCATGCTGTATTTGACACTGGAGAAGAATTGTTCCTTGGAACGTGATGAAAGAGGCGTCGGTGGCGTTGGTGTCCTTGTCAACACGAACATGGCTGTCAACATTGATTCATTTGAATGCCTAACAAACCGAATAGGACGATTACACTTGAGATGTGGCCCACTGCCAGCAATTTCTATCTTCATTGTCTATGCACCAACATCCACATACAAAGAAGATGAAATTGAGAAATTCTACATGGAATTGGAGGAGTTCTATAAAAAAGATCACACCTTCTACAAGATCATAGTCGGTGATTTTAATGCCAAGATAGGACCGAGAAGATCGGCTGAAGAACTCCACATCGGGACCCATGGCCTAGAATGGAACGAACAGGGTGAGAGACTATCTGAGTTCATCATGTCCACCAAGACTATTCATGGGAACTCACAGTTTCAGAAGGCTGAAGCGAAACGTTGGACATGGGAATCTCCTGGCGGACAGTTCCACAAATGAAATTGACCACATCATCTTCAATCGACGGTTTTGTCTGACCGATGTTGCTGTCGTCCCCAAATTCCAGACAGGATCGGACCACCGTCTCCCTTCGTGCAAAATTCTACTTCCCACAACGGGGAGAAAAAGCTGCAAAGTTTAAGAAGAGAACTCCCAGAACGACCACCAACTGGGAACTCTTTGGCACCATTGCGGCAACATGGGAAGATACCATCATTGATGACATCGATGAAGAATACAACCGACTGGTTCAGCACCTCCATGATTGTGCGAAGAATGCCGAGAGAGAGAAAGACACAAAAGGACGCTTGTCTTCAGAAACTCTTGAGCTCATTCGCCAACGTGGCAAGGTGCGAGCCTCAGGAGACCAAATGCTAACGTCCAAGCTTGCTAAACAGTGCAGAGAAGCGATAAAAGCAGACCTCAAAGACAGAAGAGCAGAAATACTGGAAGATGCAGGAGAAGCCAGGAAAAGTATTTGCACTGCCCGCCTGTCCTTCGCCAACTATAAGACCAAGATGACTGCCCTCCGACGCCCTGATGAATCTATCACATCTTCCAGAAAGGCAATGGAGAAGATTATCCAGGACTTCTACTCAAATCTCTTTGATAGCCACATCCACCTGCCCACATACCAAATTCCACAGGATGGATATGTCATTCCCAACGTTCTCCCTTCTGAAATCCGACATGCCATCTCATCGGTAAAGAAGGGAACAGCACCAGGCCCAGACAAAGTCAGACCCGAACATCTGAAGAATCTGCCGTCGGTACTCATCAATACACTAGCTCGGCTCTTCACACGCTACCTGTCCGAATGCAAGGTGCCCTCCCAATGGAAAACCAGCAGGACAGTTCTACAATTCAAGAAGGGAGACATTCACGACATCAGCAACTATCGCTCCATCTGCCTGTTGTCTGTCATCTACAAGCTGTTTACACGAGTCATCCTGAACAGGATTAGCAGAACACTAGATGAAGGACAACCATGCGAGCAAGCAGGTTTCCGGAAAGGATTCAGCACAATCGACCATATCCACACAGTAACCAAGCTCATTGAGGTTTGTAGGGAGTACAAGATGCCACTCTGTCTCACGTTCATTGATTTACAGAAAGCCTTTGATTCTGTGGAGACTGAAGCAGTCATCGAAGCCCTAGTCAAACAGGGTGTTCAAACCCAATACATCAAGATCCTTCGTGAGCTCTATTACGGATTCACCACCAGGATCTCACCATTCTACAAAGAAGTGATCATTGATGTCAAAAGAGGGGTTCGACAGGGTGATACCATCTCACCAAAACTCTTCAGTGCCACCCTCGAGAACATCATGAGACAATTAGAATGGGAAGGAATGGGAGTGAAGATAGATGGTCGGCAACTACACCACCTCCGCTTTGCTGATGACATCGTTCTAATAACACCAAACATTAGCCAAGCGGCACAAATGCTGGCTGACTTTGACCGAGAATGTGGAAAGGTAGGTCTACAGCTGAATCTGAAGAAAACTATGTTCATGAGAAATGAACTAGTTCCAGAGGCCCCATTCACTCTCAATGGAACAAACATCTCTGAATGCAGCAGTTATGTGTACCTAGGTCGAGAAGTCAACATGATGAACGACCTAAAACCTGAGCTGCGCAGGAGGAAGAGAGCGGCATGGAATGCCTTCAAAGGCATCGAAGAAATAGCTAAAAGGACAAAGAACCTCCGGCTCCAGGCACATCTCTTCGACTCCACCGTTCTCCCTGCATTAACATACGCCTCAGAGACCTGGGCCCTACGAAAGCAGGATGAGAATGCTATTCGGGTCTCCCAGAGAGGCATCGAAAGAGCTATGCTTGGAATATCACGTCTCACTCAAGTGAGAGAAGGAATCGGAGTTCTGACCTCCATCGCTATTCCAGAATCCAGGGACGCTGTCTCGTTTGCCAAGGCATCGAAAATCAGATGGGCTGGACATGTAATGCTATTTGGAGACAACCGCTGGACTAGAGCCGTTACCGACTGGATCCCACGGGATGTCAAAAGATCACGTGGCCGCCCACCTACAAGATGGTCAGACTTCCTTGTTAAGACCCTGAAGGAACGGTTTGAGGCTCTTCATATTCCTGAATCAACCAGATGCCATTGGGCTACACTGGCACGTGATAGGATCCAATGGAAATGTTACTGGCGCCCGCTCGAGCAAATCGATGAATAACGGGATTCAAGTGATCAAGTGAAGTGATAGTAAGTCTTCCTATGTTTATTTCTTAAGTCAGAAAACTAAGGTATGGAGGGGGTAAAAGGGCCCACAAGGTGCCATTCTCTCAGGAGAGAGCCGAGGTTTGGTCCACAACGCTAAGGGCAAAGTTGGGGATCGTGAAGGATTGCAGGAAGCGTGTAGAGACTCGTTTGTAATCCCGAGGGCTGTGGGGATGTTACATCTCTAAGAATCACCTTCTGGGTCCTGGATCCTTAAAATTCCGTCCTGTTCTTCCTGGGTCTTGGGGGATCCCACCTCAGGATCCGTCGTGGAGGGGAGTGAGAGGAGGGGGCTGCCGTTGCTCCACGTTCACTTTTGAAGCCTATGTGCTGAGCAACATGGGGAGGCAGCACATAAAGCGAACTTGTCCTTGAGGGTACATTCGCTCATTCTACCTTCTTTTTAATTTTTCCCTTTCCCTAAAGTCTTCAGATATCCCGGAAACAGCTGGCGTTGGCTGCATTACAGTGTTAGGAACTCTCACACAGACCTCAGTGGGAATGGTGGTATTTCACCGGGGGTGGGTGGGGGGTCTAAGCTGAAGAGAGGTGCTGTACTTCCCAGGTCTACGCAACTACTGAAAGCTAACTCCTGCTTTCCCTGGGCTCTCTGGGGGCCTGTGAGTGCATACACTGGAAAGTGCTTGTGAAAAATCACTTCTTTGCCCTGAGTCCCCTTCACTCTGCATACACTTATTCTTTTCCCATCTCTCTTGAACTCTCTGCAGCCATCGTCTCTGCTGCCACCAGACAACTACATCCACACTTGTCAAGGTCAGCAGTGATGAGCCTGAGAGATGCTGCAGCAGGTAAGATGCTCGCCTTGCACACGGTTGACTTGGGCTCAACCTCTGGCATCCCATATAGTCCCCCCACACCCTACCAGGAATGATCCCTGAACGTAGAACCAGGAGAAAGTCCTGAGCACCACCAGGTATGACCCCTCCAAAAACAAAAGAAAGAAAAAATAATAAGCTGAGCAGTGATACCGCTTAGGCACATTCTGATGGGCGCTCCTCACACCCCAGCTTCCTGGGCTTAGCCGCTGAAACAGGATTTCCTTTCCCAGACCAAGGAACTCACTGACACTGGTCAGGTGTCCTAAAGTGGAGCTCACTTCCGATTGGGATTGCCAAGAGGCACAGGGCTCAGTCGTACAGGGCTCAGTCCTACTGCGTGTGTGTTCCCAGGACCCTGGCTGGGTTGCTAACTGTACTCTCCCCTGCTGGCTACCAATTGGAAGACCCTGGGAGCTCTCTGTGGGTTCCTTTGGTTTGTGAGAATGGTAACAAACAATAGGGAAACAGGGGCCGGGAAAATAGTCTAATGGGTAAGGCACTTGCCTTGAAGGCAAATGACCCAGATTCACTCCCCAGCGCCTGACCCATCCGAGACCCACTGCCCTGCTAGGGAAAGTGAAAGACTCGCCGGCAGGCCTGTCAGAGTGCCACCAACCTCTCCAGAACCAGCTCCACCCCTGCACTAGCCTGTCCAGCCCTGCTGCTTACTCGCAGCTCCTGTGTCTAAAGAGAACGTTCCTATGGCCCCTGCTTGCCCATGCTGAGGCACCGGCTCCAACTGCCAGTTGCTCTTTCTATTAGCAGTGTTCTCTTCTTCCATGGACCTCACCAAATCCAAAGTGTAATAAAACCGACTTTCTCCCCCATAAGGGCCTGGGTGAGCCTGAAAAGGGCACACGGGGGCCGGAGCGACAGCACAGCGGGTAGGGCATTTGCCTTGCATGCGGCCAACCCAGGTTTGATCCCGGCATCCCATATGGTCCCCCAAACTCCACCAAGAGTAATTCCTGAGCGAAGAGCCAGGAGTAACCCCTGAACATCACCGGGTGTGACCCCAAAAAAGAAACAGGCACACGGGTGCCCAGTTTCCTCACCGTGGGAACTGGCCCGTAGCAGCCTCACTAGCCTTCTCTTCCTCTGGTTCCCCGTGTTCTTTCACCTCCTTTTTACCTATAAGGCATCGGGGTCTTGATTCAGCATCAGCCCTTTGAAGTTGGGCTGTGACTGAGGCATGTTGAGGATGGGAGCAGCCCGACCACCAGACTCGGAAACAAGGTCCCCCATGGGTGTGTGGGGCCGGGACTGGGCTCCATGGATTCCCACCCTGTGAGCCTCCACACGCTCCCACCAGTCAGTCTTACATGCAGTAGATGAAGTAGAGAAGAGAAACAAGCAGAATCGTGGCCGTGATCCCTATTAAAGTTCCCTCCATCACCCCGATCATGGATCCAGATTCTGTGGACAAGGGAGACTTGGGGAGCCCCACTCTGCCTTCCTCCTGCTCTCCCGAAGGTTGGGGCACCTCTCTCCTCACACCCCGGTCCCTGCCACTACTTGCTCCCAGTAGTGTTAGGACTTCAACCTCCCCAGGACATGGTCCACCTCCATGTTCCTGTCCATAAAAGCCCATCTCTAGGGCCATTCAGTGTGTATCTCTGTAATGGACCCAGACTTGTCACCACTGGACAGTGAGTCCTGGGCTGTGTGGGCATTCAGCAGGGGAGGCAGCTCCCATTACCAACGGGAGCTCACTGTGGGGATGTGCGGAACTCCGGGAGTGGCCAGGGTTCAGGCAAGTCGGGGTGGGGACGTGGGTGATGACACTGCACAGAGGACATGGGCACTGCCATGACCTGCCCAACACAGCACAGAGGACTCGGGCACTGCCGTGACCTGCCCAACACAGCACAGAGGACTCGGGCACTGCCGTGACCTGTCCAACACAGCACAGAGGACTCGGGCACTGCCGTGACCTGTCCAACACAGCACAGAGGACTCGGGCACTGCAGTGACCTGTCCAACACAGCACAGAGGACTCGGGCACTGCCGTGACCTGTCCAACACAGCACAGAGGACTCGGGCACTGCCGTGACCTGTCCAACACAGCACAGAGGACTCGGGCACTGCCGTGACCTGTCCAACACAGCACAGAGGACTCGGGCACTGCAGTGACCTGTCCAACACAGCACAGAGGACTCAGGCACTGCAGTGACCTGTCCAACACAGCACAGAGGACTCGGGCACTGCAGTGACCTGTCCAACACAGCACAGAGGACTCGGGCACTGCCGTGACCTGTCCAACACAGCACAGAGGACTCGGACACTGCAGTGACCTGCCCAACACAGCACAGAGGACTCAGGCACTGCCGTGACCTGCCCAACACAGCACAGAGGACTTGGGCACTGCCGTGACCTGTCCAACACAGCACAGAGGACTCGGGCACTGCCGTGACCTGTCCAACACAGCACAGAGGACTCGAGCACTGCAGTGACCTGTCCAACACAGCACAGAGGACTCGGGCACTGCCGTGACCTGTCCAACACAGCACAGAGGACTCAGGCACTGCCGTGACCTGTCCAACACAGCACAGAGGACTCGGGCACTGCAGTGACCTGCCCAACACAGCACAGAGGACTCGGGCACTGCCGTGACCTGTCCAACACAGCACAGAGGACTCGGACACTGCAGTGACCTGCCCAACACAGACAGAGGACTCAGGCACTGCAGTGACCTGTCCAACACAGCACAGAGGACTCGGACACTGCAGTGACCTGCCCAACACAGACAGAGGACTCGGGCACGGCAGTGACCTGCCCAACACAGCACAGAGGACTCGGGCACGGCAGTGACCTGCCCAACACAGACAGAGGACTCGGGCACTGCCGTGGCCTGACACTGCAGTGATGTGCTCATGCTATCGCACATTTGTCAAGACCCAGAAAGTGTGAAGCCCCGAGTGAGATCCCCACATGTCACACTGGACTTTGGGGAGGAGCCAAGCAATCATGTGTGTGACAAGGAACCCTCTAAGCAGAGGGAGTCTGTGCATTGGGGGAACCGCTGAGTCTAGAAATCTCTTCATCTTGACTCTCAGGTGATTCTGAACGGTGAAGTCCACCAGAAAGTGTCCCCAGGACTTGGCGACTGAGGGACAGGAGCAGGAGGAGGGGGTATCTGCTGGACAGGAGTCAAAGCTATTGGGATTGTGCTTCAGGTGTGTGCAGGTACCAACCGTGGTCAAGTCCTAGCATTGCATGGCCCCTAACATTTGCCGTGCGCCCTGGAGACCAGATGCCTGGCAACGTTGAGCCCAGGGACACTTGTATTGAATTTGAGGCTAAGAATCAACAGGCAGTGGGATGGAGGCAGAGAGATAGGACAGCTAGGGAGGACACTTGCCTTGTAGGCAGCCAACCCAGATCCAATCCCTGGCCCTCGATACGGTCCCCTGAGCACCACCAGAAGTGACACTTGAGCACAGAGCCAGGAGTAACCCCTGAGAATCACTGGGTGTGGCCCAAAAGCCAAAGAAAAAATCACAAGGGGTTGGGGGAGGGCTGGTCCTGGACCTTCTAAGCACTGGGAAATGCCCCCTCAAAAAGGGGAAAACACAATTTTGGGGGAGTGGGTCTGAGGGGAGCCTCTTTCTAACTGCAGTGTCCACCGCACATGTCCACTGGAGCTCTGCAGGGGTTAGCCCTGAGCCCTGGGCTGGGACCCCTTTCCCGTAGCTCCTGCCTACCTGAGACTTTCTGGCAGTATTTTGGGTTCCGGGGGTCACCTGGGGCAGGAGAGAGGGAATGGGGAGATTAGTGGCACTCCACAGCCTCCCAGGCCAGAAACCTGAGGAGCAGGACTGTGGCCTCAGCCACGCCCTGTTGCCAGGCCTCCAATGGGAAGGGCCCAGTGAGCACCCCCACCTGCTCCTCGTGCCCCCCCACTCCGGCTCACAGCTGACATTGACCCTGACCGTCCTCTCCACAGTCAGGCCGTTCTCAGGGAAGTAGACCTGGCAGCTGATGTTCGTGCCGTCATCCTTGAGCACGGGGGGTGAAGATGAGCAAGGAGGAGGTGTTGGAGCGGGCGCCCAGCTTGGCCTGGGCAGGCGCCTTCCACAAGATGACCAGGGACGTCTCCCACGCGGTGACCCAGCGGACCGGAGCACATCAGGTTGCTGGGGAGGCCAGAGCGAAGCATGGCCGGCATGGCGATGTCAGGGGGCATGAAGGTGTCTGAAGGGGAGATGGGGGGCCAGGAGGGAGAAGCTCTGGGAATAACCCCCCCAAGAGAGGCAGGACTTCCGGGGCCCTGCCCCTCCCCCGTCCCTCCTTACCTGACACGTGGATATGGAGGGGTACCACGTGTAGCTAAATTTACTCTGTCCTCTGATTATCCGATAAAAATAAAAGCCGTTGTGCTCTCTGCGGGGTTCCTGATGATCAGGGAGCAGTCATTCTGCAGGGGGTCCCCAATCATCTCGAATCTACCCTGGGTCGTCGCCTCCACTTCTGTGTCTCCTTCTCTTGCAGCCACGGGTTTGTCCTTGCCCGCCATAGCACTCCGTGGAACCAGTAGCTGTAGATGACCAGCTTGTCCTTCGTGCCTGTACTATTGGCCGAGCCCGTCTCCTGATTTGTCTTCCTCCAGAAAGCGGGATAGTAGACTCGGCAGGGGATGTAGAAGGACATGCCGGGGGCCACTGTCACGTTGGCCTCCACATTGATCCAGTACTTCAAGGACTGAGCCTGCGACCCTAGAGTGAGGGTCAGAGAATCAGTCCCAGTCAACCCCTGGGAGCCCCTTCCTAAACCCCACTCACCAGCCCACAGCAAGACAAACACCAGCATGTCTGAGGGGCGGCTCCCGGGTTCCTGGGAAAGAAAAGGGGAAGGCGAGTGGGTGCAGGGCTGTGGGGGGCCCACAGGGAGCCGGAGAGAGCTCTGAGAACGGGAGCTCAAGTCTTTCACTGAAGAGGGTGCTCAGAACCTCAGCCCCACCCTCCCGTGTGCAGAGAGAAGGGGCATCCGGGACCTCCAGACCCTGCACAACTGCCTTACAGGAGGCGGCAAGGAGAGACCCTGGGTCCCGCCTGGGGCTTCCCTCCAGCACTGAGCTGCACCAGCACTGCCAGGACCCCAATACTGGGACACAGAAGTGTCCCTCTGAGGCACTGTCCGAGTGCTGTGTCCAAGGCCTGTCACTCTTTGCTGGAGGGCCATAGCCTCTATCAACCCTCTCTGGGCTTTAGTTTTCTTTTAGAGCCACACCTGGCAGTGCTCAGGGGGCTACTCCTGGCTCTGCACTCAGGAATTACTGCTGGCAGTGCTCATGGGGCCATATGCTGGGGATTGAAGCCAAGTTGGCCTCATGTGAGACAAATTCTCCGGCCTGCGGTCTTTTCTCCTTTTGGTTTTGGGGCCACACACGGTGGTGCTCAGAGCTTAGTCCCGGCATTTGTACTGGGTTGTCTCAGTTTCCTTACTCAGGAGCCCTCCCACGCGGTCACTCCTCATTTGGCATGGTGGCCACTGCGAATCCATCATGCCCTGCTCCCTACAGTCTCCAGGTGCCCTAGGCCCTCGCAGGCTTCTCCACTCAGCCCCACCTCCTCCAGCTCGCTCTCTTCCCTCTGCTTCCAGAGGGCGCCCTGGTCATTCCTGCTTCCCTCCCCACCAGGCCTAGCAGATTCCCTCTGAGGAAAGGCTCAGTCTCCTTCTGGCCCCAGCCTGCCTGCTGCGCCCGAGGGAGAAGCTTGTCTGTATCTCCCGTTACTGGTAGGTTGCCCCCAGAGCTGACTCCTCAATGAGCATGCTCAGTCCGGCTCGGGGCTTTAGTGCTCAGGAATTGTCTCTGCTGCTTCCTTCAGGACAGAGGAGTTAGCTGTGCTGTGTGTGATTGCTTGTTTGTTTTGTTTGGGGGTTACATCTGGTGTGCCTAGGGGCCCAACTCTGGGCTCAGGGATCACTCCTGGTGGTGCTCTGGGGACCCTATGGATGCTGCCCTCCTACTGTCCTATCACGCCAGCCCTGCCATGATTACTCTTTGCCTCCAACATGGCGAGAGGGAAGAAGCCGCCACATGGGTGGGAGCCCTCGCATTGGCAATGAGCAGGGAGGAGGGGCGGGGACGATCCAGGGGGCAGGAAATGCATTTCAGGAGGAGGAACAGCATGTGAAGCCTCCAACACAGAGGGGCTTGGCCGGGTGCTTGAGAGGAGGGTGCCGGGTGCCGGGTCTCAGGGCAGAGAAATAAGGGCTCTGCGGCAGCACTGCCGGACGCCTGGTCGATGGTCCTGGGGAGTAAAGGGGCGTCACCCTGTGCAGGTGGGGACAGTGACAGATCTGGATGCCTGGAAGCAGGGGTGGGGGGGCTCGAGAGATCTTGGAGGGGCCAGAGTGGAGGGAGACAGGTGTGAAGAGGGAGGAAAGAAGCTCAGGATTTGGTGTCCAAAACCAGCGAGCAGAGAAGCGGTGTGACCTGATGAGATGGACCCACTGTGCCAGCAGCGATGGGGACACTCTGTTTGGTCAGGACAGTGACAATCAGCTCTGTCTAGTAGAAATCCCTGGGGCCGGGGCCTGAGCCGATAGCACAGCAGGTAGGGTGTTTGCCTTGCACGTAACCCACCCAGGTTGGATCCCGGCATCCCATACAGTCTCCAAGCTCCACCAGGAGTAATTCCTGATCAAAGAGCCAGGAGTAATCCCCGAGTGTCGTCGGGTGTGACCCAAAAGAAAAAAAAAAGTCCCTGGGGCCTTCCTGGAGGCATGGGTGTGATGTGGGCTCTGAGGTTCACTCTTACTCACCTGATTTCACCTGGATGCTGTGTGGATCCTCCTCGGCTCCTGAGGGCCCGGCAGCCTCCCTCCGTCAGCTCCTCTCTCTAGGAGGGAGACCAGGGTCTGTCCCTCGCTCAGGATTCAGGCAGGGCTGAGAAACAACCCACCTTCACTGGCAGGTGAGAAAGGCACAGACCGTGAGCACGGGGGCCCCACGATCAAACTCACTGAGGCGTCCCCTGTCCTGGACAATGGGTGGGCGGAGCCCCCGGAATGCTGGGGTGCACGTCGTCACCCTCAGTCACCGGGACACTCAGGTCCCTCTGGCGCTGTTCCGGACTTGCCGTGCACACCCCGTCCCTCACGGGCGATGCTCACAGGCATCGGAAGCAGCCAGAGGACGAGAAGCAGCTGAGCCTGTGGCCGCCAGAACCATGTCTGCGGGCCCTGGGCTGCCTCCAGGACAGGGAGCAGGATGTCACCTCTGACCTCTGGGGCCTGCGGACCCGGGTCCTCCTTGAGACTCCGGAATCGTGCCAGGCTCCTCCGGGTCTCCCTGCACCACTGGGCCCAAGAGCAACTTCGAGAGTTTGTCTGTCCCACCTCGCCACACCCTGACTCCAAGTGAGTCTGTCTGTCCCACCTCGTCACACCCCAACCGACCCATTGTTGGGGCCCAGCCTTTGTGGACAGGGCTGAGGCAGAATTATTGCAGAGGATTCAGAAAATGATGGGCAAGGGGCAGCGCAATAGTCCAGCGGGAAGGGCATGTGCCTTGCGTGCAGCTGACACCAGTTCAATCCCGGCATCCACAGGGTCCCCAGAGCAAGGCTAGTGCCCTCCCTGTTGTAGTCACTCTGACCCAAGTCCTCTGCCTCCTCCCCATTTACCACATGGCCCAGCCTTCCTCCCTGACGCTCCCCTGCCCTCCTCTGCACAACGGTGTGTATAGTGGTGGTGCAGGTGATAGCTAACAATATCTTTGTTGCAAGTGGAAAGGGGTCATTTGGGAGGTGAGTGGGGCTTAGTTGTTAGGGGTATCTTTTTTTTGAAGGGGCCACATCCAGCATTGCTCAGGGCTATTCTGAGCTCTCCCACTCAATAGCGGCCCCTGGAGGTGCTCAGGGGGACTGTATGTAGTGCTGGGTGGTTGGCCACATACAAGGCAATGCCAGAGGCCTGTTTACACGCTGGCGAGCCGCTGCTGGGAGTATCTGTAGCGAGAGTCCCCGAGCATCTCCCACACAGAGCCTTCCCACCGCTCCTGGAAGCTGCGGTTCTGATTGGAGCGTTCAGCAGCAGCAACCACAGAAGCCTGAAGGTCGGAGAGCACATTTCATGGGAAGGAGCACACACTTGGAGTTGAGACAGAACATCAAGGGGCAGCTTACAGATGACCTGATCTGGGCTGGAATCCAGGCTCACTGACCCTGTTTTTATTCAGCTGGACGCAGCCTGCCCCAAATGGAACAGGACGTCCTCAGCCTCCCCACGCCCCATCCTCCTTATACCACTTATCAGCCAGAGATTTGGAACCAAGACGAAGGATACAGGAGCTGCAAAAAAAAAAAAAGTCCTGTGCTGGGAATTCTTCCTGGGCCCGGAGCAGGGGGCAGCAGTCGGGGATACTTCCACTTCCTGTGGTGGAGTCGGGGGGCGGGGGGCTCTCTCCTGAGCCTCATTTCCCTCCTCTATAAAGCAGGACACGGGTCGATACACGGATTGTTGTGGGAACCAGTGAGAGTGTGGCCAGTGGCCAGCATGCAGGGGGCCTGGCTCGGTCGGCCCCTCCCTCCGTGTGTTCCACTACCCCGTCCTGTCTCCCCTGGGGCTCGGTCATAGGGCCATTATTTTCTCACTCCTCCTTGTGGGCCCTGCTGCCATGCCTGGACAGTGGGGCTCGGAGGCAGCTGGAGTTGCAGGTGGGGTCTCTGGTCAGAGGATGACGTCTGTGGGTGTGGGGAACAGATGCACCCCCAGGGGGCAGACACCAGCTTTAGATCTCCGCATGTCCCCACAGATGGCCCCAACTCCATACCCTGATGAAGTGACCGTCACTGCTGAAAAGGAGACTGGGGCTGGAGCAACAGCCTGGTAGGGCGCTTGCCTTGCACGCGACTGACCCAGGTTCGATCCCTGGCATCCCATATGGTCCCCTGAGCACCGCCAGGAGTAATTTCTGAGTGCAGAGCCAGGAGTAAGCCCTGAGCATTACCGGGTGTTACCAAAAAAGCAAAAAACAAATAAATAAAAAGCAGACTGGGTGGAAATGTCCAACTGGTGCTGAAAGTGTTCACGGTTGATGAAACAGGCAGCGAAGCTTCATCTGACCATGATTCTGATTGACTGATGGATGGATGGGTCTAGACTGATCGAGATCACGTGTAATGTTTAGGAATGCCTTGTACAGTCTTGTGTGTATACTAGGGGTATGTGTAAACTGCTCTTGCTCGAGCGGGGAACCAGTAACATCTCCACACGTCCTGTCGCATGCTAGTGTAACCCAAGGGCATCTGCTCACTCCAGGAACACGAAGAGCCTCAAACCATTCCTTCAGGTCATGGGAATGAGGTCTATAATTGTTACTGGTATTTGGCATATCACATACAACACGGGCATTTGCCAGGCTCTGCCAGGGTTGATAATACCATAGACTAAAAGAAACTTGTCACAGTAGGTTCAGGCTAGCAGAACAAAATACCAGGCACCGGGTGGAAAAGCCGCAAGGCAAACGCTGCCCCCGCTCAACTATTGTCCCGGCCCCTAATAAACTTTTTCACCTATACTACTTTTTTTGTTTGTTTGTTTTTGCCTTTTTGGGTCACACCCGGCAATGCTCAGGGTTCTCCTGGCTCTGCACTCAGGAATCACTCCTGGTGGTGCTCGGGGATCATATGGGATGCCGGGGGATCGAACCTGGGCCAGCCGGCCGCGTGCAAGGCAAATGCCCTACCCGCTGGGCTATCGCTCCGGCCCCCACCGCCTATACTCTTGGTAAATTATTTCGCAAACCCACAGAGCAGTCCCAACATCTTAAACTTTATCTCTCGTCCCTCGCCTTCAATTCCCACTCACATGGTTTAAGTTTACCCAAAATGAAGCCGAGGCTCTAGACCGCTCACTGCCGCAGGCCCTCGGTGCTCAGTCAAGACTCCTGAATCTGTGCTCAGGGGGCCACGTGGGGAGCCCGCATCCAATCCCGGCCGTCTGTGGGGGGGGGACGCGCCCTACCGCACAGGCCCGCAATATTTCCCATTCCTAGAGGCAGGGGCGTGTGCAAAGGCTCCCCACGCCGCAAAGACAGACATGCACAGAGCCCTCAACGCCCGCCCTGCTCCCGCACACGCAAACACCGCGGCACTCCGTGGCAGGCGCAGATCCACGCCACCCCCCCCAAAAAGAAACCCTCCTCCCCCATGGCGTCTCTGAGCGTGCGCCGTCTCCTCTTTCTTTTCACACTCACTAAGGGGTAAAAAAGAACATGGCCTGTAATCCCGTACAAGCCTAGCTAGACCCACTCAATTAAAAAACGCGAACAGGTATGTCCCTCAAGCCTGCAGCACAGTAAGGGTGAGGGCGGGACCACCGGGTGCAGGCGCAGAAAGGAAAATCATGCACGGCATCTTGGGAGTAGTAGAAAGGGGCGGGGGAGGTAAGGGGGAGGCGCAGGGGGTTCTGGGAATCGAAGGCCAAGCGCTCTCAGCAGCCGAGAGTAGCGGCGGAGCTGCCGCGCGGGATCCTGGGAGTTGTAGGCGCATGCCCCCACCCCCCGCGCGAAACGTAACTTCCGGAACCTCTTCATGCCAGGCTTCCGCGTGTCTGTTTAAACGTCCCGTTCCCGACTTCCTGAACAGGTGAGTATTTGTCCCGCTGCGGCTGGGCTCGTGGCCTCCCACTTTTCTTTTTAATTAAAAAGTTATTTATTTCTGTGCCATGTGTTAAGAATGTCTCCGACGGTGGAGATTATTGTTTCTTCCCAACCGCCTGGTCCCCTGTGTCCAGAGCCCCAGTGCGGCCCGCGGCTTTGTCCTCCCACCCCCGCCGCTGACCGGTCAGCTTTTGGTTATTTTCCTGCCCGCCCCTCGCCCCAGGGGGGCACTTCCGGGAGACCTCGATTCTGAGCTGGGACCTCTGTCCCTGGAAGAGGCGCACGCCCCCTCCCCTGTACTCAGCTGGGGAGCCGGAGCGCGGAGTTCTGGAATGGTGGGCGTGGTGGAATGGTGGGCGGCTGGAACGGTGGGCGTGGGCACTGCAGGGCTGAGAGCGGGCCGTGGGAACCCGGGTGGGTCCCCGAGCGCCCCGCCCCTGGACAGCACAGTTATCGAGCTGGGCAGCTTTGAAAACCAGGAGTGGAGAGGGAGGAAAGCCAGTAACTCCAGGGAGAATCAAGTTAGACCTGGGAGAGAAAACAGGACATGGGCGGACCCAGTGACGGGGGGGGTCGGCTGGCAGAGGGCCCGGGCAGAGCCAGCACCGGGAAATAGCTGTTTTCTTGGGGGAATTGAGGCCCCGGGAAAGGGGAGCCAGATGGTATCGTTCCTGTGAGACCAGTCTTGGAGACAACGTGATGTCAGCCCCCACGTCCCCAGAGGGACCCACCGACCGCCCTCCCTGCCATCCCCCTGCCCCGACAGCGACAGGCACCCAAACCCCCAGTCTTGGCATTTTACCTTTTAGGGGCCACACCCAGTGATGCTGAGGGTTTACTTCTGGCTCTGGCTCAGGAATTACTCCTGGTAGTGCTGGGGGACCATATGGGGTGCCGGGGATCAAACCCAGGTTGCCCACGTGCAGGGCAAACGCCTCCCCCCTACCCTATTCTGGCCCTGGCTCCTCAGACTCTGCACTGCTCTGGACTGGGTCCCTCTGGTCAGGGCTATGGAAAGAGAAGGTGAATCGGTCCCCCAAACGGGGTCCCAGCTCATTCTGGCCTGCGTGTCCTTACTCTTGATGGTGAGACCAAGAGGAAGGAGCCTTGGTCCCCCACAAGGGACCCACGTGTCAGTCTCCCGCGTAGCGCCTGTGCGGGTTCTGCGCTGATCTGCTCTTAGCCAGGGCGGCCCCGCCACCGGCAAGCCCGGAATCCTCCTGGAACCCCCTTCCCCTCTCTCCCTGCCCAGGAGGAGCTGCCACCCCGGGACCGCGATGCCCGCCCCGCAGTGCGCCTCCTGCCAGCACGCCGCGCCGCCTCCGCCGCCAGCGCTCGGGGCAGGCGCTGTGCAGCGGCTGCTTCTGCGCCGCCTTTGAGGCCGAGGTGCTGCACACGGTGACCACGGGACAGCTGCTCCCGCCGGCGCCGTGGTGGCCGTGGGCGCTTCAGGGGGCAAGGACTCCACCGTGCTGGCACACGTGTTGCGCGAGCTGGCGCCGCGTCTGGGCATCACCCCTGCAACTGGTGGCTGTGGACGAGGGCATTGGCGGCTACAGAGGCGCGGCGCTGGCGGCCGTGCGCCAGCAGGCAGCACTGTGGGAGCTGCCGCTCACCATCGTGGCCTACTCTGACCTGTTCGGGGCTGGACGATGGACGCGGTGGCCCGCAGCACCGCCGGCACCGCCGCAGCCGCGCCTGCTGTACCTTCTGCGGGGTGCTGCGGGCGCAGGGCGCTGGAGGAGGGGGCACGCCGCGTGGGAGCCACGCACATCGTGACCGGTGAGTCCAGGCGTGGGGACCAGCTGGGGAGGGGCACCGGGAGAAGTTAATAGTCAGGAGCGGTCTGCAGGGAGAAATGTGGGATTAGGGACAAGAAGCATCTAGAAGCCAGCCCCGGCCAGAATGGGGGCACAGGGGTTTTGAACCAACAGCTCATGTGGGCGGAGAACCCCACGACCCGGAATCTCCGGGTCACCAGTGGGAGACCCTAAGGCGCAGAGCGAGGAGCCTTAGGGCCCCCTGTGTGCACATCTCTTGCCCCTCTTCCTAAACACCGCGGGGCACCTGGACACCCTGTGCGGGCTGCGGGCCCTGTGCACAGGCTGCTAGCACTTTATTATGATTTGAGGCCACACCCTGCGGTGCAAATGTCAGGGTTGACCTCTGGTTCTGCAGGGATCAACCTTGGCCGGGCTCTGGAGACACTGTGGGGTGCCAGGAGCAAAGTGGCCTGATGAGCCGCTTGCAAGGCAAATGCCCTCCCGGCTGTACTACTGCAGTACCCCTAGCTGCAAGTACTTTGAAGGGAGCCCCCAGGTGGTTTCGGTGCGCAGAGCACTCACGGAGCACTCACTCCCTGCGTGCCGGAGCCCCAGTGCCGGGCGGTTTGCTCAGTGGAGACAAATGCGCCCACCCAGGTCACTCCAGGTGACTCAAGGGGACCCGGGGTTGGTAGGTTCCCCTCGTTACTCCCTCCGGGACCCACCGCCAGCCTCCATCGGGATCCCCCAGCCCCCGACCCTGGGCTCCAATGGGGGGTCCCCCGCCCGCCTCCTGTGCCCGCTCACCTACTCCGAGCCTCTCCCGCAGGTCACAACGCAGACGACATGGCTGAGACCGTGCTCATGAACTTCCTGCGGGGGACACCGGACGGCTGGCGCCAGGGCGGGTGCTGGGCTCCCCGGCGAGGGGGCGCCCTGCCGCGCTGCCGGCCACTGCAGCTGGCCTCGCAGAAGGAGGTGGTGCTGTACGCGCACTTCCGCCGCCTGCGCTACTTCTCCGACGAGTGCGTACGCCGCCCGAGGCCTTCCGCGCCACGCCGCCGCCTGCTCAAGCTGCTGGGGGCGGCGCGGCCCCGGCGTGCTGGACCTGGTGCATTCGGCCGAGCGCCTGGCGCTGGCCCCCCGGCCGCGCCCTCCGCCCCCGGCGCCTGCACCCGCTGCGGGGGCACTGGCCAGCCGCACGCTCTGCCAGGCCTGCGCCCTGCTGGACGGCCTCAACCGTGGCCGGCCCCGTCTGGCCATCGGCAAGGGCCGTCGGGGCTGGACGAGGAGGAGCCATCCGAGCCCGAGCCCGAGCCCGAGCCCGCCCCAGTCTCCCGGGACAAGCTTACCTTCTAGGGGCCCCTGCGCGCCCCTGTGATGCGAGTGAGGGGCAGCCTGGACATGGCCGTGGGGGTAAGCCCGAGGAACAGTTGCCGGGGCTGCCCTGAGGGGACCCGCAGAAGTTGGGCTTCTAACGCACCCATAGCCCCTCGCACCACCGCATCAAGCCCGCGGTGCTGGGCAGTGCCGGTCCACTCATGAGATGTCCAGCAATTTAAGCTTTGGCCGCTGGGGGGCGCTGGGCTTCCAGGAACGTGTCGAGCCGGGCCCCTTGCCGACCTAAGGGGGACTTGACATTCGGGGTCACCCCCTTTCACACAACTCCCGCGTCCTCGGCTGGAGGCCCCTTGGTTAGAAATGTCCTCCCTGCCCCCCTTCCTGCTCGTGTTCTCCAGAGTCCTGGCCGGGTCACTCATTCCACAAACTTATTTTATTTTTAATTTGCTACCTTCTCTCCTCCTGGCAGTGGCTCGGGCTGGGGTGCTAGGACCACAGCCCTGAGCAGACAACAAAAACCCTGGCCCGATGAGGTTCATAAACGACAGGCCAATAAATAGACCCTGTCTCTCCAACTGTGGCATCAAACAAAAATAAATCAGGCCAGAGCCGGAGCTCGCCAGCTAGTGCGTGCTCTGCGTGCGTGAGTCTGGGTTCTCCCACGGAGAACGGGCTCCCCCTAGCTCTGCTAGGGATGACCCTAGGCGTGGACCCCACACAAACTCTCAGGGAAGGAGAAGCAGGCCAAGGGGCAGGGAACTAGCAAGCCCGTTTCCTGGAGGCAGCATCCGAGCAGAGACCAAATTAAGCAAAGGCCATTCCTGGGAGTTCTTGGGAAGAGCAGGATTCCAAAGGGGGCCAGAGGTGATGGAAGGAGGTGAGGCAGAAGGGGCTGGTAGAGGCAGGATTTGTTTTATCTGAGGAGTGAACTGATTACTGGAGGGTTTTGGAGTAAGGGTAAAGACCATCCTGTTTCCAAATAAAAAAAAAATTTATAAGCTGCAATGCGGAGGGCGGTCGGCAGGGGGCGCGGGAGGCCGCGTTAGCGAGGTGAGGCTTGTGCTCGGGAACCGGCTCTTGTCGGTGTCACCCGGGGGAGCCTGCTAATGCCACCCCTGGGTTTTCATTCCCGGTTTTTTTTTTTTTTTTTTTACTTTTTGGGTCACACCCGGCAATGCTCATGGGTTACTCCTGGATCTCCACTCAGAAATTCCATTCCCAGTTTTATAAAGGATGAATCTGACTTGAAGGCCTGGGCTGGATTCCCGCAGCAACAAAACTAGTAGCTCAGAGGTGCAGTGCTTTGCCCAGGATCATGCAGCAGCAAAACACCTTTGCCCTTCTCCTGCGCCACCTGCTTTTCCTTTGAGGCTCAGAATTATTAGAATAGGGATAAAAATTAATATTCGGAGTCAGCATGAGGTAGCTTACCAGCAACCCTGGTTCGATTCCCAGCACCGCCGCCAGGTGGCTCCCGCACGCAGTCAGCGCCGCTGTCTGCGGCCCCCAAGCCAGAAAATTTCCCTTAAAGTCTGATTGTCATGGATGGAGTGGGGGTGGAGATAGCGGATGAAATCCTAATTAGCACTCTTTTCCAAAATTCCCTTGTTCTAGTATGTGATCAATATTCTAGTATGCAATCAATATATTAAAAGAACATTTTAATGAAATGTTTGGTTTCTGATTTTTTTTTTTTTTGTGGGGGCACGGTAGCTGAGGTCATTATCGAAGCCCCATCAGTGGATCCACGCAGCAGGTTCGCTGGGGCCCCCATTCTGCTCTCCCAGGTCTCGCAGGTGGTCGGGGAGTCTGGCGGAGACCCAGGGCGCTGTTACGACCTCACCCCGTCGGAGGCTCGTGGGAAGAGGAGCGCGGCGTGCAGCGGGAAGGGCGCGCAGGAGCCCGCCAGAGAGAACGGCTGGCCCTGTGCAGCTGGGCGCTGGGCAGAGAGGGATGCGGGCAGGTGGTTGGAGAGAGGGGGTCGGGAGCCGGCAGGGCCTCGGTCGCGCAGTGGGCGTCGGGGGGGTCCTGACCACCAGCAGGTCCTGGTGCAAGGGCGCGAGGGCCAGTGCAGCTAGGGCGCCCGGAGCCCGCACCCATGCGCTCAGCGCGGCCTCTGCCTCCAGCCCCAAGCGGGGCACGACCGTGAACAAACAGAGACCCAGGCCCTGGGGGAGACAGTCGGGGGAGCCCCAGCAGCTCTGCAGCTTTCTGCCCCAGGACAACAGAACGTGACGCCGAGAGGCCCAGGCGCAGGGGAGGGACCCTTAGCACCCGCCTACCTGCTAAGGAGCCCAAAGTGGGGCTGGGTGGGTGTGACAGGTGACCTCACACTGGGTGCCCACTCCAAAACCACGGCCCCATGGAACCCATTTCTGCTGAAGAAAGCATGGGGAGAGGGCCCTGAAGGCAGAGCTAGGTGGGCTGAGGGCAGGGGACTCGGGTTCCAGCCCCCTAAACTCACAAGGACCCCCACCCTGCTGGGAGCAACTCCCAGGCAGGAGCAGCCCCTGAACCCTGCTGGGCACGACCCCAAACCCAACTAAATGGAACATGTTTGGCCACTCTGGGGGACCAAGAGGCCGGTACAAGGGACAGGCAGGAGACAAGATGGTGGGTGACAGCAGGATGAGGGTGGGGGCCCCTATGAGAAGTGCCGGGCAGGGAGTGAGCATGGGAACACTCAGGACCACCCGGCCCTGAACCCCACCGCTAGGGGGCAGTTTCAGCAGAACTAAGGGGGGACAGAGCTCCCCCAAAGGGTCTGAGACGGCCCTGGGTGCTCAGTGGGCTGCATGTGCTTCTGAGCCCGGGAGGTCTGGGCAATCGGGGACAAGGAGGCTAGCAGGGAGATGGCTGGGTTTGTGGCTCGCTGCACCCCAGGGGCTCAAAGGCAGTGTTGGGCAACCGACCTCATTTCTCTCCCTTTCCACATCCTCAACAGGAGGCTCAGGCATGTCTGGGGTGGGGGTGGGGGGGCCTTGGCACAGTGGGATGGCAGGGGTGGTGGGAAACAGAACGCACCAAACCCCAGCTGGTCGGGGGCCCCGGAGACGGCATGAGGGTCCCACAGATGCTGCATGTGGCGCCAAGATACTAGGACCCCCCATGTCTCTCTGGGTGTGGACACAACCTCACTGGGCGTGTGTCTGTCCAAGGGTCCTCACTCACATCCCACCCAGAAGCCCAATGAGAACAGTGCAGCGCGGGTCCACCTGCCTCCCCAGCAGAAGCAAAGGACAGTGGTCTCCGGGGTGGGGAGCCTCCCGGAGACAGGAGCCTGGGCATGCTCCTCCATCCACTCCTCCCACGGGTGCACCCTGGCCCCTGGCTCTCTCTGGAGGCCCCACCTCTGTGACCACAAAGCCCGCCCCGCCACCACAGTGGCTGTTGTCTGGAGCTGCTGGTGGCCCTGTCCACCCCTCTTCCACCTGAGACACGCTGACCCCTCAAACAGCCCCCCACACCCGCCCCGCTGTGCATCTCCCACCACCCACTGCCTGCAGGCCAGCCCTGCCCTCTCCTGGGTATCCACATCCCCAAACCCAACCTGGAGCCCAGCCCAGCCTCCCACTGCGGACAAGGGGCTCCTGAAATTCTTGAAAGCCAAGTTCTCCGGGAACAGCCCCGTGGCCCTGCCCGTCCAGGTGCCCCTTGGGATGAGCTGGCCTGGGAAAGCAGGGCCACCAGGGCGGGGACGGTCCCCACTTCCTGCCGGCTGGCCCTCACCGCACCCGCAGCCTCGCCTGCCCTTCCTGCTTCCTTCCTGGGACAATGGAAGAGGCGTCTTGCCTTTGTCTGGGCTAATCCCACCGCCCTTGCCCACACCATCGGCCCCTTTGTTCTGTGGCCTCCACTCCCAGTGGTGGCTCAGAACCTGCCCTCCGCCCACCTTGGGTAATATCCTGCACCACGGGCGAAGCCTCTTCCGCCTGGTTCCTGGCGTTTGTCTCTCCCAGGACCATAGGAAAGGTGCAGGGTGTCCACGGAGGAAAGAAGAGTCCAGAGGCTCAGTGAGCCGGAAGGCTTTGGCCTTGCGTGGAGCCGGCCTCAGTTCGGTTCCCAGCACCCGGCAGGATACCCTGAGTCCTGGAGTGAGCCCTGAGCACAGACCCAGGAGAGAGCCCTGAGCACAGACCCAGGAGAGAGCCCTGAGCACTGCCACGTGTGGCGACATCCTCCAGCCCCTCAAGGAAAAATGAAAAGGTGTTGTGGGGGGCACAGAAACAGCTGAGAGGGCTGAGGCCCTGCTTCGCATGCCGGAGGCCCAGGTTGGGTCCGCAGCACTGAGCACTGTGGAACTGAGCCCAAACACTGAGCTGGTAGAGCCAGGGGAGGCCCCAGCACCTCTGGGAGTGTTCACCTCCCCACCCCCAAGAAAACCATTCAAATACTGGGAGCAGAGAGGAGAGTCAGGCGAGAGTTTGGGTGATGTTCTCAGATCAGATTCGTGGCTGTTGGTGTCCCACTAACCTCAGCTCTCCTCGCCTCCCACCCCCTTCCTGTGCCTCCCTCCTGCCCCCTGCACTGGCCTCCCCCCTCTTGTGCACATGCTGTCCCCTCTGCCCGGAAAACATTCTTCCTCTCTGCTCCACGAGGCTCAGGGCCTTCTTTCCTTCAGGCCTTTTGCTCAAAGGCCTCTTGGGGGCACCCAAGAGGAAGAATGCAGTGGTCAGAGAGGCCACCTGCAGCTTAAGGTCAGGAGTCAAACTCCTGGACCACCACATGCTGAGCACCATCCTAGTGCGTGCACACATGCACGCACACACACACACACACGCACACACACACGCACGCAAGCACGCACACACACACACACACACACACACTGTGAGGGGTTGCCTGCAGCCAGTGGTGTGTGGCCCCCACCATGAACGCCTGAGCCCCCGCCAGCCGAGTCACTACCACCAGGAAGTGGGTTCCTAGAGCTGGGAAGTGCTGGGTCACCCCACAGAGCAGAGGGGAGGATGTGCGGGCCGAGGCCGAGGGCACTGTGCCCCCTGCCCTGTGAGCATGCGCGACCCTGGAGGGCACCAAAGCCAAGTGTGTGAGCCTGATAGCCAGGGTGCGGGGGAGCCCCAGTACTCATGACCCAGGGGAAGGGAAGGTGAAAACAATCCATGAAAGCCGCCCGGTTCGGAGGCAGGAGAGCGCACAGAGGCAGAGACACTTGGACGCAGATGACCCAGGTTCAGACCCCACATGGTCCCTGAGACCCACCAGGAGGGATCCCTGAACACAGAGCCAGGAGTCATCCCTGAGCACTGCTGGGTGGGGCCCACCCCAAAAAATAACAGAAAGAAAAGAGAAAGTCACGTAGTTCAGACTTTCCTAACCCTCCGTCTTTCTTATTCTTCCCAGGCCCCACCACGTAAGGCTGAGCACATAGCCACGGACCTCCCGAAGACGAGTAGAGATTTCGGTCTGCTTGGGTCATGGCGTCACCGCCCTGCGTTAGGACCGTGACAAACGCGGGTGCTCAAGTATGCGTTGACTGAAGGGGAGGAGGAAGGACAGGAGGAATGAAGGAAGCGATTCCTGGAAGAGAAGTTACAGGGTCAACACATCCTCCACCTGAGGGGGCAGGGGGCGACTCAGTCACAGCGAGGAGGGGCAGCCCTGTTCCCACAGAGGCCGCGGGGCATCCCGGCAAGCGTGCAACCCAGAAGGAAAGCCAGAACCAGAAGAGTCAGGCCCAGAAGGCAGAAAGTGGAAGTGGGGGGAAGGGGACCGGGCTCAGCTAGAGAAGACGAGAAATCCCGGCCCGGGGAGGTTGTACAGAGGCGGTTAAGGTGCTGAACCCACCCCAGCTCAGAACCAGCACGGCACTGGGCCCCCTGACCCCACCAGGAGTGACTCTGGACGGCCTGCTTTGTTGTGGCCACACCTGGCTGGGCTCCAGGGTCATTCTTGGGGGCTGTGTCCTAGGGGCGGCACCTGGACCTCCTGCATGCCAACCCTTTGAACCATCTCCCAGTCCTAAATCGGACATTTATTTCAATGTAATGTTTTTGTTTTGTTTTGTTTTTTCTTTTGGGATGGCTGAGTCACGCTCAGGGAATGCTCAGGGGTTATGCCTGGCTCTGGATCCACTTTTACTGGTTTTACGGGGGAAGCGGGAATGGGGGTTCCGTCTTGTTCCCTCCCATCTGGGCGTCCTCCTCCAGCGCCCCTGGCGTCATCCGCGTGTTTTCCTGCATCCGCGTGTTCACACGCATCTGGGTCACGTGCCTGAGCGCCCCTCTCTGGGTCACGTGTGCATTCGCGGCTCCGCGCATCTGGACCACCTGTGTGCGCGTCATTCCCGTGCCACTGGGTCACGTGTGCGTGCCATTTCCCTCCCCCCCACACACACGGTGAGGGGTTGCCTGCAGCCAGTGGTGTGTGGCCCCCACCATGGACGCATGAGCCCCCGCCAGCCGAGTCCCTACCACCAGGAAGTGGGTTCCTAGAGCTGGGGAGTGCCGGGTCACCCCACAGAGCAGAGGGGAGGATGTGCGGGCCGAGGCCGAGAGCACTGTGCCCCCTGCCCTGTGAGCATGCGCGACCCTGGAGGGCAGCAAAGCCAAGTGTGTGAGCCTGATAGCCAGGGGTGCGGGGGACCCCCCCCCACCACCATACTGACGACCCCAGAGTAGGGAAGGGTGAAAACAATCCACGAAAACCGCCTAGTTGGGGAGGCAGGAGAGTGCAGAGTTGGGGCACACGCGAGTCGCTGCATGCAGCGCTGAGACGCATCCGAGCCCCGAGCTGCTTCCTCTCCCTCCTGGCCCCGGTGCTCTAGGAGGTTTCTCGTCCCACGCCAGCCCCCACTGTATCTCTCCTTGGAGCTGACCAGCTGCCCAGAGCAGGGAGGCCCTCAGGAGCCAGTATCCGGGAAGCCCTTGCAGCGGGCAGCGGTCAGTGGACCTGGACTCTGGTGCAGAGGCTGTGCCGGCAGGGGGAGAGGTGCGAGGCGGCCGGGGTCCTGCAGGGTGGAGGCGCCTCCTGAGTCACCGCGTGGTGGTCGCCATGGGCGGCGGGGCCACAGACAAATTGCAGAGTCACTGCGGAATTTAAGAGGCTGGGGAGGGGCTGGGCAGGCCCTGCCCAAGTTAGGACACGTTGGATCCCCAAACCCAGGGCCGAAGTGGGCGGGCAGGGAGCCTTCCGGGCCAAATCGCTCAGACTGCCCTGTGTGCTTGGAGCTGTCCCACGCTTTCACTCTGGGTCTCTGTCCCTCTCTCTGGGTCTCTGTCCCCCTCTCTGGGTCTCTGTCCCTCTTTCTGGGTCTCCGTCCCTCTCTCTAGGTCTCTGTCCTCTGTCTGGGTCTCCGTCCCTCTCTCTGGGCTCTCTGTCTCCCTCTCTCTGGGTCTCCGTCCCTCTCTCTGGGTGTCTGTCCCTCTGTCTGGGTCTCCGTCCCTCTCTCTGGGTGTCTGTCCCTCTGTCTGGGTCTCTGTCCCCCTCTCCGGGTCTCTGTCTCCCTCTCTCTGGGTCTCCGTCCCTCTCTCTAGGTCTCTGTCCCCCCTCTCTGGGTCTCTGTCCCCCTCTCTGGGTCTCTGTCCCTCTCTCTGGGTCTCTGTCTCCCTCTCTCTGGGTCTCTGTCCCTCTCTCTGGGTCTCTGTCTCCCTCTCTGGGTCTCTGTCTGTCTCTCTGGGTCTCTGTCCTCTCTCTGGGTCTCCGTCCCCCTCTCTAGGTCTCTGTCCCCCTCTCTGGGTCTCTGTCTCCCTCTCTCTGGGTCTCTGTCTCCCTCTCTCTGGGTCTCTGTCCCTCTCTCTGGGTCTCCGTCCCTCTCTCTGGGTCTCTGTCCCTCTCTCTGGGTCTCCGTCCCTCTCTCTGGGTCTCTGTCCCCCTCTCTCTTGGTCTCTGTCCCTCTCTTAGGTCTCTGTCCCCCTCTCTGGGTCTCTGTCTCCCTCTCCATGGGTCTCTGTCCCTCTCTCTGGGTCTCCATCCCTCTCTCTGGGTCTCTGTCCCCCTCTCTCTTGGTCTCTGTCCCTCCATATCTTCCTCTCTGTGTCCAACCCCAGTTCCATCTCTGTCCTGACTCCGTGCCCGACTGTCCTCTACAGGCCTGGAGTTAGGGGATCCCAGTCTGGCCCTGACCCTCTCCCCCATCTTCAAGTGCCCAGGTGAAGAACGTGGGGAGTCCATCTGTCAGAGGCCTCTGTTGGTCCTGACCACCCCCGCAGCTCTGCCAGCTCTGGCCCTGCTTGGTTATTAGTTACGGTCCACACCCGGCCACGCTCCTGCTGGTGGCTTGCCAGGTTCCCAGGCCACAGCTGGTGGGACTCGGGGACATTCCCATCCCATGTGGTGTTGGGGGCCAGCTGCAGAGCGCATCCTTCCTAGGGCCATCTCCTGCCCCGCCCTCGGCTCGTATCCTTCCCCTTCCTCTCTCGGGTCCACAAATCCCCTCCACATGGAATTGGAGGGCAGCGGGCCGGGGGTCTTCCTCTTCCTTCCCGTTCTGCTGCTCTCCACTTCTGCCCTTGTCTCCGCTCTGCCGCCCTTCTGCCCTGCGTGTCCGTCAGCTGCACAAGCCGCTTCTCAGTGTCCTTGTTCCCCCAGCTGAGCAACGCCCTCCACTCCACCCTGCCCCGGGGTCCCCCTCCCCGGACATTCTCTGCTGGCCGGGTCCTCATTACACTGTGGCTGCTGCTTTGGCCGGAGCAGGAGGGAGGGATGGGCTGGGGACATTGCAATGGGAACAGGTAATAAAAAAGAATAATTATAAGCGTCCGGGAAGGGCGGGGTGTGGGGTGGGTGTGGGGCAGGGCCAGCAGCCCAAATCCGGGATAAAAGCCTCCCTGAGGAACGGGAGAGAGGCGACACCCCCACTTCCTGGGCGCTGAGGCAGCAAGTGGGAGTAAGGCCCTCTCAGCCTCTTCCCTGCACGCCCCCGACCTCCCCAGTAGCCCCATCTCTCTGTCCTCTCCTCCACCCCTTATCCATGTTGCTGGGAGTCTTGGTCTCTGGGTGACAGGCTCTGTCAGTCTCTATCCTCCATCTCTGGGCTCCAGAGCCCTCCCCGGTCTCACTGCTTCTGCCCCAGCAGCGCCCAGAATGTTCCTCCTGCTCACTGCACTCATGGCTGTAGGTAAGCTCCCGGCAGGGGTGGGGTGGCCTAGAGCAGAGGGTCCCTGATGGCCCTGGGAAGAGAAGGTGAAGGGCTCTTGGGAGCCAGGATGCTGTGCGGGCAGCGGGCCTGGGACAGGTGAGAGGAAGCAGGAGCGGAGCCGGAGCAACGGGGCGGCGGGAGGGCACGTGCGCGCATGCAGCCACCCCGGGCTTGATCCCCGGCACCCCGTAGGGTGTTTTGGAGCACCACCAGAAATAACTGAGTGCAGAGCCAGGAGTAAGCGCTGAGAATTTCTGGGTGTGGCCCCCACAAAAAAGAAGAGGAAGAGGAGGAAGAGAAGAAGAAAAGGAAGAGGAAGAGAAGAGGAAGAAGAAGAGAGGAAGAGGAGGAAGAAGAGAGGAAGAGGAGGAAGAGGAGGGGAGGGTGGGGAGAAGCAGGAGTGGTTTGGGGGCTGCAGCTGAGCACGCTTTGGTCCTAAGTGGCAGAGATGCCGCGAGGAGCGACCCAGGAGCTGGAGTGGAAAGAGCAGGAGCTGGGAGACCCTCGGTGGGTCAGGTGAGGAAGGGGAGCAGAGGCAGTGAGACGGTACCACAGGGAGGCGCTGACCTTGCATGCAACCAGCCCAGGTTCAATCCCTGGCACCACATAGGAGTCAGAGCAACCCTGAGCACCACTGGGTTTGGCCCAGTCCCCAAAATAGAACTGGAGAGTGGATGGTGTGTTGTAGCAAAGGACGGTGGGTGTGACTGGTGGGGTGGGCAAGGGGGACAGAGGGTCTGAGTAGCTGGAGGCTCCTGGGGAAAGGGGTTTGCTGTGGGGGCTTTGGGGAGAAGGACCAGGAGTGTGGGTTTATTTTTCTTTTGGGTCACACCTGGTGATGCTCAGGGTCACTCCTGGCTCTGCACTCAGGAATTATTCCTGATGGTGCTCGGGGACCATATGGGATGCCGGGGATCAAACCTGGGTCAGATGCATGCAAGGCAAACGCCTCTCCCTGCTGTGCTATTGCTCCGGGCCCCCAGGAGCATCTGTTGGAGGATGAACAGCGGATGTGTGTGGCCTCTGGTGAGGGGTGAGGACTGTCAGTTCCCAGGGGGGACCAGGGGGCAAGAAGAGTAAATGCCCAGCTTGGGGAACAGTACGGCAGGCAGGGCGCTGGCCTTGCACATGGCCGACCCCAGCACCGCAGAGGGTCCCCTGAGCTCCACCAGGTGTGGCCCAACTCTGCCCCCTCCCAAGAGGAAAAGAGTAAATGTGTCGAGGTGGCATGGGGCAAATGACCAACACTATGGAGGTGACGAGGACCAAAGGCTCCTGGCTATGTCGGCCACAATAATAGCAATGCCCGGCTTAGCACCTGGGGGTGGTGCAGCTAGAGGTGGGCGCTCTAGGGGCTCGAGGCAAAAAAACAGATTTGCAGGTCCCAATGTCCCATGAATAAGGGAGGGAGGAGCACTTTACACTAAGTACCCCCCCACTGTCCCCAGCTGTGGCACAGAACCCCGAGGACGACAACAAGATCATCGGCGGCTACACGTGTGCAGAACTCCCAGCCCTGGCAGGCGGCCCTGCTGGCGGGCCCGGACTGCGTTTCCTCTGTGGGGGGCTCTGATCTCCAACCAGTGGGTCCTCACCGCCGCTCACTGCGCCCGCCCGTGAGTGACCCCCCCCTGGTCCCCAATGCCAGGGAGTCTCAGGCTCAGGGTATCGGGCCGTGTGTGGAGCCTCAGTCTTGTCCCTGGTTTCTGGCCTGGGATCTAGTGAAGAGCTTAGAAGGGGCTGGAGGTGGGGAGGTGTAAAGACAATTCTGGAACTGAGAGAGCCAGGAACAAGAGACCCTAGAATGAGGGTAGTCTAGAACCAAGGGGCCTGGATCCAGGATAGTCTAGAATGGGATGGTTTAGACCAAATCAGCACAGAAACATGACAGCCCAGAATCCAGATAGTCTAGAACCAGGGTAGTCCGGAACGAAGACAGATGAGAACGAGGGTAGCCCAGAACCAGGACCACCTAAAACTCAGGACAATCAAGAACTAGACTATGCTGCAAACAGGATGTTTGCAAACAGGATGGTCTAGGGCCAGGATAATCTTAGGACCAGGGTAGCCCAGAACCAAGAGAGCCTGCAACCAGGAGTGTCTAGAGCTGAGAGAACCTAGAACCAGGATGACCTAGAACCCATGAGAGTCTAGAACCAATAGCTTGCCTTGTACATGGCCAGTTCCCACAACCACATAAGGTCCCTGAGCACTTCCAGGGTTCATCCCTGAGCCAGAGCCAGGAGTCAGCCCTGAACACACCTGATTTTGATGTCATCCAAAATCAAAAACAAAAGCAATCAAATTCAGAATCTGGCCCACAGACTAAAGCCTAGACCCCAGTCTGATATCCAAGTCCACGAAAGCAGAGCTAAAGCCCAAAGTCAAAGCCCCTCTAAGATTTGAGACCAGAACCAAAACCCCAAATAAAAGTTAAAATCCAGACAGGTCTCATCTGGTGCCTATAAACCAGACCCAGTACCGTGTGCTGAAGTTCAGGCAAAGTCTAGAACGCAGAACCCAGCCTAGAGTCTAGAACACGGAGCTGCAGCAGCACCTACCAGCTTGGGCCCAGCTCATTCTCTGGAGTTCCGCCTCTATGCCAGAGCCATGCTGGAGCGCTCAGAAGGCTGTGTGCACGCCGTGTGTGCTGGGACCCATATGTGGTTGCCCCAGTACTGTCAGGCACCGGGCGGGGGTAGCCTTGAACATTTCCAGGTGTGCCCAGACTCCTTAAAAATCAAACCAAGAGGTAATAGAGCCCAGAGCCTCACTTAAGGCCAAGGACTCAGAACAAGATTGAGAACCTAAGCCCAGGCTCTCATCTGAATCCAGTGAAGAACTAAGGCCAAAACACAGAGCCAGGGCCGGAGAGACAGTACAGGGAGCAAGACTCCGCCAACCAGGGTGTGATCATCGGCACCACGTTGGGTCCCCTGCACACAGAGCCAGGAGTGGGCCCTGATCATTGCCAGGAGTGACCCCACCCAAAGAAATAAGTGAAAATCCTAAAGCTCACGCCCATTTCTAGAAAGTAGCCAAGGTTCAGCCCTGGAGGCCTACCCTGGCCCAATGTCAGGGCTTAGAATATCCACACTCAAGGCCAGTCAAGGCCAGTCAAGGCCAGTCAAGGGCCAGTCAAGGGCATCGGGGACTCCCGGGGCCAGTGGAGAGCCTGGAAACCTGAGTCCCCTTAGAGCTCAAGGCTCAGGTGTGGGACAGCTCCTGGCCATGTCCAGAGCTCCCAGCCGCCTCCTTGTGCCCAAACCAGATGACGAAGTACAACCTGAGGAGGGATGGGCAGTGGGCTGGCCGGTGGCAGGCACAGGCCACGGGAGAGGCTCAGTTGTGCTGCACCGCCTCCTGCAGCAGCGGGGGGCGGGTCTGGGAGGGGACACGGCCCGGGAAGGAGCGGGCCATCCCCAGTCAGAAGCTGAACAACATTGTTGTATTGTTGGGGGTCCTGGGCCAGGATCCTTCATGTTGCCCTGGGAAAACACAACCTGAGGAGGTGGGAGGCCACTCAGCAGGTTCTGCGTGTGGCTCCGCCAGGTGCCCCACCCGAAGTACAACGCCCGGGCCCACGACAACGACCTTATGCTCCTGCAGCTGGCACAGCCCGCTCGGCTGGGGAGGGCAGTGAAGCCCATCAGCCTGGCCACGGCCTGTGCCAGCCCAGGGACTGCCTGCCATGTATCCGGCTGGGGCACCACATCCAGTCCCATTGGTGAGAACCGGGTCTACGGGAGGCAGGGACAAGACCCCCAGGTCTGAGGGATGAGGCTGGGGACTAGACCTGTGGGCCTGAGGAAGGAGGCTGAGTGCTGAAACCCCAGGTCTGAGGGAGGAGGCATGGGGCTGGACCTGTGGGTCTGAGGGAGGAGGCATGTGGCTGGACCTGTGGGTCTGGGGGAGGAGGTTAGGGACTGGACCTCTGGGTCTGAGGGAGGAGGCTGGGTGCTGGACCCCCCAGGTCTGAGAGAGGAGGCTGGGTGCTGGACCCCCAGGTCTGAGGGAGGAGGCTGGAGGCTGGACCCCCAGAGCTGAGGGAGGAGTCTGGGTGCTGGACTCCCAGGTCTGAGGGAGGAGGCTGGAGGCTGGACCCCAGATCTGAGGGAGGAGGCTGGGTGCTGGACCCCAGGTCTGAGGGAGGAGGCTGGAGGCTGGACCCCCAGGTCTGAGGGAGGAGGCTGGGGCTGAACCTCTGGGTCTGAGGGAGGAGTCTGGGTGCTGGACCCCCAGGTCTGAGGGGAGGAGGCTGGGTGCTGGACCCCCAGATCTGAGGGAGGAGGCTGGGTGCTGGACCCCAGGTCTGAGGGGAGGAGGCTGGAGGCTGGACCCCCAGGTCTGAGGGAGGAGGCTGGGTGCTGGACCCCCAGGTCTGAGGGAGGAGGCTGGAGGCTGGACCCCAGGTCTGAGGGAGGAGGCTGGGTGCTGGACCCCAGGTCTGAGGGAGGAGGCTGGAGGCTGGACCCCCAGGTCTGAGGGAAGAGGGACTCGGACCTTCTCGACCATGTGCCCCAATGTAACCCCCAGTTCCCCCAGCCAGGTACCCCAGCGCCTGCAGTGTGTGAACATCAACATCGTCTCCGAGCAGGCGTGCCGACAGGCCTATCCGGGCCATCACCCCGGCATGATCTGTGCAGGAGTTCCCCAGGGCGGAAGGACTCGTGTCAGGTGAGGCCCAAGATGAGGGCCGGAAGAGGGAGGCACAGGGCACTGGGGGGTCAAGTCCAAAAAATTCTCAGGACTCTGATGGTCATCACTGCCCACTGCCCCAGAGACCAAGAGAAAGAGCTGAGAGCCAGACTGCACTGCTGGGCCTCAGTTTCCCCTTCTCGTAAGCTGGACAACGCTTGGCATAGGTGGAGGAACCATGAGATTGTGCAAAGCTTCAAGGGAAGGAGAGAGGAGCAGGCTGAGACACTTGCTGACCACTGCCCAGCCCCTGGCCCTACACACAGTGACCCCCAGGCACCGGCCTGAGCACAGCCACTGTGGCCAAGCCCGGGCCCCAGTTAAGGCTGCCAGTTAAGGGAAAGCCGGTGAGACAAGACCCGGGGGCAGACCAGGCGGAACCGTGAAGGCAAGGACGTGACTGCGTCTGGGACTGGCGCCCCACACCCCACGGGCCTCACACCTCCTTCCCTGTCTGCCTTTCCCTAACAGGGTGATTCCGGGGGACCCCCTGTGTGCAAAGGACAGCTCCAGGGTCTTGTGTCCTGGGGAATGGAGCACTGTGCCATGCCGGGCTACCCCGGGTCTATGCCAATCTGTGTCAGTACCAGGCATGGATCCGGGACACCATGCGGAATTACAAATGAGCACGACCAAGCACCAGCTCTGCCTGCTGTCAGCCCTGCCCTCCTCCCCCTCAGACCCGGAGCCCACCCGTGCCCTCCTCCCTTGGGCCTGGGAGCCCACCCCTGACCTCCTCCCTTGGACCCAGGATCCCACCCCTGCCCTCCTCCTTCAGACCTGGAAGCCCACCCCTGCCCCTCCTCCCTCAGACCCGGGAGTTCACCCCTGCCCTCCTCCCCTCAGACCCGGGAGTTCACCCCTGCCCTCCTCCCTCAGACCCGGGAGCCCACCCCTGCCCTCCTCCCCTCAGACCCGGGAGCCCACCCCCTGCCCTCCTCCCTCAGACCCGGGGAGTTCACCCCTGCCCTCCTCCCTCAGACCCGGGAGCCCACCCCTGCCCTCCTCCCTCATACCCGAGAACCCACCCCTGCCCTTCTCCCCTCGGGCCCGGGAGCCCACCCCTGCCCCTCCTCCCTCAGAACCGGGAGTTCACCCCTGCCCTCCTCCTTCAGACCCAGGAGTTCTCCCATGCCCTCCTCCCTCAGACCCGAGAACACACCCCTGCCCTCCTCCCTCAGATCCAGGTGTCCACCCCCTGCCCTCCTCCCTCAGACTCTACCCCCTCCCCCCTCAGACCTTAAAGCGCAGCCCCCCAGCCCTCCTCCCTCAGACCCAGGGTTCTGCTCCTCCCCAGCCTGCCCCAGTGCCTTCCTGTCCTGCCCTCACCGCATCATCAGTACTCAAGACGCCCTGGGCAGGATCATGCAGCCACTGACCGGCTCCATACCTTCATGAAGAAATATCACCTGGCTTTTGTCTAGAAAGGCCAGAGAATAGTAAAACTCGGATTCGTCCTAAGTCCTCTTGGTTTTGTGCCGCCCATCCGTCCAACACACGCTGTACGGCGGCTGCCTAGTGGCTGGTCGGGCCACGTGCCAACAGCTTTCTGGGCTCCGTGCCACCATGCACAGCACCTGGCCTCTGGTGTGGAGGGACCCCAGGTGTCCCCTCCAGGGGCTGTGGTGGAGCCAATGCTCGCCTCAGAGAGGGCCTCCTGTCCACTCCAGGTCTCGGGACCGTTGTGCAGGAGTTTGCAGCCTGCCGAGCCCTGCTCCTGCCTTCATCGTGCTGTCCACCTGCCACGCCTCACTCCTATGCCCCTCCCTGGCCATAGGTGCTAACACAACTGACTTTGGATGCTGGACCCCAGTGCTAACTCTAGTCTTCATGAAACTGTTGGGGCCAGAGCAACAGCACAACAGGTAGGGCATTTGCCATGCACGTGGCCGACCCGTATTTGATCCCCAGCATCCCATATGGTCCCCAAGCACCTCCAGGAGTAAGTCCTGAGCAAAGAGCCATGAATAGAGGGGCCGGAGTGATAGCCCAGCGGGTAGGGCATTTGCCTTGCACGTGGCCGACCCATGCCGCCCGGGTTCGATCCCCCAGCATCCCATATGGTCCCCCCGAGCACCGCCAGGAGTCATTCCTGAGTGCAGAGCCAGGAGTAAACCCTGAGCATCGCCGGGTGTGACCCAAAAAAGCAAAAAAAAAAAAAAAAAAAAAGAGCCACGAGTAGCCCCTGAGCATTGCTGGGTGTGACCCAAAAAAGAAAAAAAAAATATGCTGCACATTTCCTTCCTTCCTTCCTTCCTCCCTTTTCCTCTTTCCTTCCTTCCTTCCTCCTTCCTTTCTTTCCTTCTTTCCTCCCTCCCTCCCTCCCTCCTTCTTTCCTTCCTTCCTTCCTTCCTTCCTTCCTTCCTTCCTTCCTTCCTTCCTTCCTTCCTTCCTTCCTTCCTTCCTTCCTTCCTTCCTTCCTTCCTTCCTTCCGTCCTTCCTTTCTTTCTTTCTCTTCTCTCTCTTCTCTTCTCTCTCTCTCTCTCTCTCTCTCTTCTTTCTTCCTTAGGAAGGGGTTAAACCACAAGCCCTGGGCGGGCTTAGGGCTTGCTCCTGGCTCTGTGCTCAGAGATAACTCCTGGCAGGTATCGGAGACCCTGTATGGTACTGGGCTGCCCGCTTGTAAGGGAAGCACCTCAAAGCCTGAACCCCATAATCTCCAGCCTCCCCACCCCCAATTATTTCTTAAAACTGTTGCTTTGGGCCCAGTCCAGAATTTCTGGTCTGGTTCAAGAAGACATGTGTTGTCCACATAAAAGCACAGAAACGACTGAATGGGAAAAGGCTGGAGCACAGGCGTAGCATGCAGGAGCCCAGGTTCCACCCCTAGCACCACATGGTCCCTTGAGCACTGCTGGGAGTGACTCGGCATAGAACCAGAAGTAGCCCTCGAAAGCACCGCCCCCGTGATCAAAAACAAGTAGACAGACAAAAGTGAAGAAACGAAGGACTGGTGTGATAGCACAGCAGGGAGGGCATTTGCCTAGCATGCAGACATTCTGGGTTCAATCCCTGCCATCCCATGTGGTCCCCCAAACCCCGCCAGGAGTACTTCCTGAGTGCAGAGCCAGGAGTAACCCCCTAAGCATTGCCGGGTGTGATCCAAAAAAGCAAAATAAAAACAAACAAAAAAAAAAAAAAAAACAACCAAGAATGTTTCTGCTGCCAAGCAAACAGCTTGCATGTGCTGGGAAGTGAGTGTGGCTGGCGCCCTGCAGACAAGCCCCAGGGGGAGGAAAGAGGGCTCCGTCTTCTGCCCAGAAGCCCCCACTTTTACGTGTGTCACAGACAGACACACTTTTGCATTTTCAAGAACCGTTCCCAAGCCTAAGAGGGGGCAAACAAGGGCCGTGCTGTGGGCCTCACGCTGTGGACAAACACCGCACGCACAGGAAGGGACAGAGAACCCAGGGGGCATTTCTTCCTCTGGGTGCTCAGGAGGAGGAGCCGAACAGCGGGCAGGAGGATTCTGCTACACGAACCTATTTTGCTCTGCCTGGGCCTGGGGTCCTCTTGGCCTCCTAAGAGATCGCCAAGGCTCTGCTTTGACCCCATCAAAGACCAAAAAAGTGCATCAAAGCGGGTCCTAAGCTATAAGTACAGAGGGGAACACTTGCTTTACACGTGGCTGACCCCCCATTCAGTCCCCAGCACCACCCCCTGAGCCCCACGGAGTGATCCCCTGAGCAGAGACCAGGAGTGAGCCCTGAGCACAGACCAGGGAGTCAGCCCTGAGCACCGCCAGGTGTGGCACAGATGAAGAACAATCAAGAGTCTGTTGAGGACACCTGAAAGTCCTCGGGCACCCGGTACTCAGGCTCGGAAGGGGTGCGTTAGGCATCGAAGAGGCGGAAGAAATGGCAAAAGGGACCAGGGCACTCTTGGGGCCAACAGAGCCTTGATATTTCCAGAAGCGTGACTTTCTCTCCGAGGGCGGTGGGAGGCCCCGCGGGTTATCGGAGGAGGGAGCACCTGGCACCAGTCCCCTCTGGCTGCCGTGCTGGAGAGAGTAGGTGGACAAGGGCAGGGACGAGACGAGCAGAGAGGAAGGAAGCAGGAGAACCCCCGGTGAGTGACGAGGGCACTGCCAGCCCCCAGCGTGGAGGCCAGGGAGAAGCCGTCTTCAGGGCCTGCTTCAAAGGGAGAGCCAGAGGGTACAGTGACCGCTGTGGGCGCGTGGGGAGGAATCCCAGGGTGAGCAGAAGGTCCTGGCTGAGATGATGGGGGAAACTGGGATGGCGAGGGAACCTGTTTGGACCTTGAGGGTGGCGGAGCTGTTGGGGAGCTGCAGATTCAAGGCTGCTGAAAGCCAGGAGATAGGTAAGATCACCGAGAGCAGGAGGGGAGGGAGAGAGAGAGGCAAGAGGGGAGAGAGAGAGGTGGGAGAGGAGAGAGGAGAGAGAGAGGAGAGAGAGAGGGAGGAGAGAGGGGAGAGAGGAGAGAGAGAGGAGAGAGAAGAGAGGAGAGAGAGGAGAGAGAGAGGAGAGAGGGAGAGAGAGAGAGAGAGAGGGGGGAGAGAGAGGAGAGAGAGAGGAGGAGAGAGAGAGGAGGGGAGAGAGGAGAGAGAGGAGAGAGAGGAGAGAGCAGAGAGAGGGGAGAGAGAGAAGAGAGAAGAGAGAGAAGGAGAGAGAGGAGAGAGGAGAGAGGGGGAGAGGAGAGAAGAGAGAGGGGAGAGAGAGGAGAGAGAAGAGAGGAGAGAGAGGAGAGAGAGAAGGGAGAGAGGAGAGAGAGAAGAGAGAGGGAGGAGAGAGGAAAGAGAGAGGAGAGAGAGGAGAAGAGAGAAAGGGAGAGAGGAGAGAGAGAAGAGAGAGGAGAGGAGAGAGAGGGAGGGGAGAGAAGAGAGAGGAGAGAGAGGAGGGGAGAGAGAAGAGAGAGCAGAGAGAGAAGAGAGGAGGAGAGAGAGAGGAGAGAGGAGAGAGGGGAGAGAGCGAGAGAGAAGAGAGAGAGGGAAGAAAGAGAGAGAGGGGAGAGAGAGGAGAGAGGAGAGAGAGAGGAGAGAGAGGAGAGAGAGGGAGAGGAGAGAGGAGAGGAGAGAGAGCATAGAGAGAAGAGAGGGAAGAAAGAGAGAGGGGAGAGAGAGGGGGAGAGAGAGAAGAGAGAGGAGAGAGAGAGAGGAGAGAGAGAGAAGGAGAGAGAGCGCGAGCATGGAGCCCCAGAAGCTGCAATCATGCAGAGGTGGGGAGAGGAGGGGGACAGGGTCAGGGCATCGGGAGGAAGGCAGGAGCCCAGGGGAAGAAAGTCTGAAACAACAGGAGTGACCACATGCTAAACGCTGCTCATTCTTCCCATGCAGTGAAGCCCTCAGGAGCGGGGTTCAGTGAGGTTGCCCCCATTATCAGTGCCCTTACTGGAGGGGGCCCGGGAAGGTGTGAGCAAGCCTGTGCCCCCAGCCAGGAGGGGGCCGGAGAGAAGGGGGGTGAGTTCGCCGAGGTCTGAGAAAGGCTGCAGGTGAGAGGAGCAGACATCAGACTTGCAGCCAGAGGGAGTCGTGGTTTTTATTTATTTTTGGTTTGGGGCCATACACTGTGGTGCAGTGCTCAGGGGCTGCCCTGGAGGATCTCGGGAACCTTACATGGTGCCACAATGGAGCCCAGGTCAGCTGAGTGCAAGGCAAGCGCCCTGGCCCAGAGTTTTTATTTCTACTCTTTTGTGGAACTCAGATATTGGGTGGCTTAAAGACCCTGTCCGGTGGAAATGGACAGTGGGGGAGGCGCTGGCCTTGCAGGAGGCCGACCCAGAGTCCACGCCTGAGCTCAGCCAGGTGTCGAGACTAAACCCTGAGCTTTGCCAGGTGTTGCCCGTGCACTCCCAGAGATAACCCCTCTCTTCCAGGAGGCTAGAGGGAGCAGGGAGGCGGGCACAGGTGCCGCCGGTCAGGCCACCACTAGGGACCCACGTCTGCCACTTTGATGGAAGGTGGGGCACAGAGGCCACGGGACCCTGTTCCAGAGAAGCCGGGCTCTGGCCGCCGCCTTCACCCCCCAGAGCCTGCCTCTGGTCTCTGCCCCGGGTTCTCGGTCTGTGAAGGTGTTCGTAGCCTCTGTCGCCGCATCTCTGTCTCTGCATTTCCCTCTCTACCCCGTGGGTCCTCCTTGGTGTCTTGCTCCTTCTCCCTGCCCTCTTTGGTGTGTACTATCAGCAGCAGGGGGCCCCTTCCTGCAGGCCTGGGTGTGGGCCCCACTTTCTCGTCCCAGCACTTCCTCCAACCAGATCTTCCAGTCCCTGCTTGACAAAGAGCGCGTGGAGGCAGCCAGGGCGGGTGTCCTGGAACCCTGGGCTGCCTCACCGTCACCTTTGCTTGGGTGACAAACACATTTGCATGGGTGCTGCCACTCAGCCCGAGTGCCCCCAAACACGGACTCCTCTTCATCACCCTCTGATGTGGGGTGCTCCTCGGTGACACCCAGACTTCCCTCTTCATAGCACTTGAACTTTGGGCAATCCCCAATCTGAGTTCTGGAAACTCGAGAACCATCGTCTCCCTTTTTTGAATCGTTTCTTCTGTCTCCAGCTCTGCTCTCTGGCAGAGGTACGTGGAGCAGGGAAGGTGCCAATCCATAGGAGGGTACCCCCAGATTTGACTCTTGGTGGCTTGTTGCCCTCCCTGGGCCCAGATGATTGATGGAGTGAAAGGTGGAACACACCCAACCTCTGACCTGGCATTCACCCCTCAGCAAGTGCCCCCAGCCCAAGTTACGTCCTTACCGAGTGAGAGAGGTTTCTCTGGCCATGGGGGCCCAGGCCACAGCAAGTCACAGGTACCCTGACTCCCACACAAGCCTGTCACCTCACTTCACCCTGAATCCTCCCTCCTGCCACTCCAGGCTGAACCCAGCTCAACTCAAAAAGGAATGAACTCAGTGCCCATGCTGAGTCCTGCCCTGTGAGGCTGGGGTGGGGCAAGGTGACCCGGAAGCACAAGGCTGTTTGGGTCCTGCCCCTGTGAGGCTGGGGGTGGGCAGTGACCCGGAAGCACACTGGTTTTTCTGTCCGTTTCAGAGGAGCTCAGAGGCTCAACAGGCTTTGAATGAAGGAGACAGACCTCAGTCCCTTATGCCCCATAGACAGTCCCCAAGCACTGCTGGAAGCTAGCTCAGAGAACAGCTGGGTGGGTGCCAAAACAAGCAAAAAAAAAAGAGCTATAGCTCTGACGCAGCCCACTCCCCCAGATCTTCCCCCAGGCTTCAGCTATACAACCCCAAGTCTGTGTGCTCTGTGCCACAACAGCAACACACGAGGGGCCAGAGCGGAAGTCCAGAAGGTAGGGCGTTTGCTTTGCACACGGCCGACCCGGGTTCAATCACTGGCATCCTATATGGTCCCGTGAGCACCTCCAGGAGTAATTCCTGAGTGCAGAATCAGGATGTAACCCCTAAGCATCACGGGTGTGACCCCCCAAAAAAACAGTAACACATGACATCAACTCACTGTGCCCCAGCCCCGACACGGCCCCATAAAACAGGAGCTGGTCAACACCCTTATCTCCCCTCCCACCAAACCCGATCTTGTCCCCTTCCACCAACCCAGACCCCACTCTCTGCCTTATTACTTATGCCTTACCTCTTCTTGCACTTACCCTTACTACTTACACTCTGGCCACACCTTGCACTCCACAGACCCCAGCACACATGACTCTTCCTCCAGCAGGAGCTATGAAGACCTGCTCCTCCTCCTCCAGCAGAAGCTATGGAGACCTGCTCCTCCTCCTCCAGCAGGAGCTATGGAGACCTGCACTTCCTCCTCCAGCAGGAGCTATGGAGACCTGCTCCTCCTCCTCCAGCAGGAGCTATGGAGACCTGCTCCTCCTCCTCCAGCAGGAGCTATGGAGACCTGCTCCTCCTCCTCCAGCAGAGCCATGGAGACCTGCTCCTCCTCCTCCAGCAGAAGCTATGGAGACCTGCACTTCCTCCTCCAGCAGGAGCTATGGAGACCTGCTCCTCCTCCTCCAGCAGGAGCTATGGAGACCTGCTCCTCCTCCTCCAGCAGGGAGCTATGGAGACCTGCTCCTCCTCCTCCAGCAGGAGCTATGGAGACCTGCTCCTCCTCCTCCAGCAGGAGCTATGGAGACCTGCTCCTCCTCCTCCAGCAGGAGCTATGGAGACCTGCTCCTCCTCCTCCAGCAGGAGCTATGGAGACCTGCTCCTCCTCCTCCAGCAGGAGCTATGGAGACCTGCTCCTCCTCCTCCAGCAGGAGCTATGGAGACCTGCTCCTCCTCCTCCAGCAGGAGCTATGGAGACCTGCTCCTCCTCCTCCAGCAGGAGCTATGGAGACCCTCCTCCTCCTCCAGCAGGAGCTATGGAGACCTGCTCCTCCTCCAGCAGGAGCTATGGAGACCTGCTCCTCCTCCTCCAGCAGGAGCCATGGAGACCTGCTCCTCCTCCTCCAGCAGGAGCTATGGAGACCTGCTCCTCCTCCTCCAGCAGGAGCTATGGAGACCTGCTCCTCCTCCAGCAGAGCTATGGAGACCTGCTCCTCCTCCAGCAGAGCTATGGAGACCTGCACCTCCTCTAGCAGGAGCTATGGAGACTTGTACCTCCTCCAGCAGTAGCTATGGAGACCTGCTCCTCCTCCTCCAGCAGGAGCTATGGAGACCTGCACCTCCTCCTCCAGCAGGAGCTATGGAGACCTGTACCTCCTCCTCCAGCAGGAGCTATGGAGACCTGCTCCTCCTCCAGCAGGAGCTATGGAGACCTGCTCCTCCTCCTCCAGCAGGAGCTATGGAGACCTGATCCTCCTCCTCCAGCAGGAGCTATGGAGACCTGCTTCTCCTTCTCCAGCAGGAGCTATGGAGACCTGCTCCTCCTCCTCCAGCAGGAGCTATGGAGACCTGCTCCCTCCTCCTCCAGCAGGAGCTATGGAGACCTGCTCCTCCTCCAGCAGGAGCTATGGAGACCTGCTCCTCCTCCTCCAGCAGGAACTATGGAGACCTGTACCTCCTCCTCCAGCAGGAGCTATGGAGACCTGCTCCTCCTCCAGCAGAGCTATGGAGACCTGCACCTCTTCCAGCAGGAGCTATGGAGACCTGCTCCTCCCTCCTCCAGCAGGAGCTATGGAGACCTGCACCTTCTCCTCTAGCAGGAGCTATGGAGACTTGTACCTCCTCCAGCAGTAGCTATGGAGACCTGCTCCTCCTCCTCCTCTTCCAGCAGGAGCTATGGAGACCTGCTCCTCCTCCTCCTCTTCCAGCAGGAGCTATGGAGACCTGCTCCTCCTCCATCAGGATCTAAGGAGACCTGTCTTCACTCTGGGTTCCGCACAGTCTCTGACTCCGCAGTGCTGAGGGCAACAGGAGTGACTTGTCACCGTGTGAATGAGCTTTGTTAGAAGTGCAATTAAGAATTAATTTTGTTTCTTTGCCCCCATCCCACCCTGCAGTGCTTGCGGACCAGTCCTGCGGTGGGGGAGTCAGTGGTGCCGGCTCAAGCACAAAGCCCACACCCCAACTCCAGTGTATTCTGGGAGTTTATACCCAGCAGTTTGTACCCGGCATTGCTCAGGGCTTCCTCCTGACTCTGCACGCAGGTATTCCTCTTGGCTGTGCTGGGGATCGTATTAGGGTCGGCCCTGGGCTAGGCAGATGCCCTCCCTCTGCCCATCTCTTGGGGCCTGCCAGCTCTAAATTAACTGAACTCCCAAACTCCGCGAGCCACAGCCCTCTCATCCCTGCCAGAGAGACTGAGCTCTCTCTTTCCGAGTTTGATCTGCTCCTGTCCTTGGCTTTCTTCCAAATCCTGACATCACCTCTGTTTTCCCTAATCCCGAATCCTGCCCCCTTGCCCCCAGGATTAGCTCACAGCTCCACCCAGCTGGTGGCAGCCACTCCTATTCACCCCTCAAGTCGCCTCTTCCTCCTTCCTCCTCCCTGGACACCGGCCTCTGAGCCTGCCCAACTGGCCTCTCTCCTCCCCGACCTCTCATGGCCTCCCTCACCCCACCTGCTCCCTGAAAGATCGTCCTTCCAGAAGCGTGTTCCTCTCTCCACGTCCTCTGTTGAGTTCCTTCTTGGGCTGGTGGGTGAAGAGAGGAAGGATAGAATCTCTGTGGACATCCCAGCCTTTTCCAGGAGCTCAAACAGAACCAAACGAGAGACAGGCTTAGTGCTGGAGAGATGAACCTGGAATTTGGAGGCCGGAGCAATACGGCAGTGGGGAGGGCGTTTGCCTTGCATGCAGCCAACCCATGTTTGATCCTGATACCCCATAAGGTTCCCTGAGCCTGCCAGGAGTGATCCCTCAGAAGACCAGGAGTCAGCCCTGAGCACTGCCAGGCGTGACCCAAACCTCCTCCCCCCAAAAAAAAAAACAAAAAACAAAACCAAAACCCTGAAGTGTAGGTGGGTCAAGTTTGGGGTTGAGAGAAGGTTCTAGATGAGGCAAGGGGGTGAGGGAGTGGTTGAAATTAGGTAGGGGAATCAGCTGGAAGAACGGACATCGGGAATCTGGGATCTGTTGAGACATGCACACGGGTGGCTGTCAGGGAGATGTGGGTGCCAGCTGTGGTCGTCAGGGTGGTGGTGGTCGGGAAGGAGGCAGGAAGGAGCTATCTTCTGCCTCCGCTGGGTCCAGGAGCCTCAGAGTTCATAGCAGGTTCACGGAAGGCCTGGGTGGGGCCAGATCTGGGTCGAAGCTTCTCTTAGGAAGCTCCACCCAGACCGAGGGCGAAGCCTGACTGGGGGTGCCAGGCGACAGGCTGCTGAGTCTTTGGGGGTGGAGAGAGGAAGGCCGGCGACAGGGAAATGCTGAGAGTGCTGGGGGAGGGAGTTCAGGGGTTAAAAAGCCATGGGTCGGGGCTGAAGGTGGAGGCAGCAGGTGGCTGAAGCTTGCACCAGGGCCCCTCATCCAGGTAGGGACTATGGAGGGCTGGAAGGGCTTTGGGGGAGGGAGGGAGATGGGAGAGGGGAGAGGAAAGAGGGAAGGGGAGGTGGGAGGGGAATTTGCTGAGGCTGCAGGGTGGAGAGGGAAGCCAGACTGAGGGAGAACTCTGGAGAGGTGGCAAAGGAACTACATTGTCTGAGCGAGAACTCTGGAGAGGTGGCAAAGGAACTGCATTGTCTGAGCGAGAACTCTGGAGAGGTGGCAAAGGAACTGCATTGTCTGAGCGAGAACTCTGGAGAGGTGGCAAAGGAACTGCATGCAGGAACCTAGCTGGAGAGAGAGGGGGGGAGAGAAAGAGTGGGGTGTAAGGGCCCCAGGACCAGCTGGCTGGTTGGGGGTATTAGTGGGAGCAGGGAGGCAGGCCAGTGTGGGGAAGACCAGGCTCCACTGGGGTTGGAATTTGTGTGGTTCTATGAACGGGGTGTGGAGAATCCACGCTGCTGTGTGCAGAGAGGGGTTGGCTAGGGGTTTCCAGGATCCAGCCTTAACCATCCCCTTCGCTTCCTCAGGCTCCGCCCCTCACCCCGGAGCGCCATGTGGCCCCTGGCAGCGGCCATCAACGTCCTGACCCTGGCCTTAGCAGGCGGTAAGACGTGCGCAGGTGCGCAGGGGGGGTGTAGGAGGGGTCACACTGGGGGGAGGAATGGGTGAGAGCCTCAAGCTCTGCCCCTCCCACTCCGACCGGTCCCGCGGGGACTACCCAGAAGTTTCCGGCTTGTCCCTGCATGACCTGGTTTCCAGGCCCCACCTGGCCGGGCTTCACTGCGCGCCGCATGCTCCTGAGACCCGCCTCTGCAAGGGGCTTGTGCTCCCCAGCCCGCCCCCTCCCTGACCCCAGACCTAGTGAATCCAAACGCGAGGTGTTGGTGCCCAGTGCACATGGGCAGGCAGAGCGGAGGGCCTAGGAAGTTCTCTCTAGCCCTGCTCGGCTCAGGGTCGCTGGATCCAGGAGGGAGGGAGGCTGCGTCAGCCACACAGCAGGGTCTGGAGCAGCTTCTGAGGTGCTGGCCCCAAAGGAGCTAACCCGGAAGGCTCATACCTGCAGCCAGGAGTGCACCTTGTTACTGATATTACCCCTCCACGCTCAGCCCTCCAGAGCTCTGCCACATTGTGCTTGCTTTAATCCTGGGAGTGACATCAAAATTGATCTGATTCCACCCAGAGTTGGAATCAGAGCTGCTTTTGTTTTAAGCCTCATTTTCCTGCCTCTGGATCCATCTTCCACCCTGTCTACCTTCCTTCCTCCATCAGTTCATCTGTCTGTCTGTCCTACCCAGCTCTTCGACCCCTCCATCCACCCACCTACTCATCCGACAAGCCAGCCAGCCAGCCATGGAGCCTTCCTTCCATTCATCCTGTCCTTCCATCCTCTCTCCCCCTACCCATCTTCCATCTGTCCATCTGTCTACCCGTCTTCCTTCTCTCACCCACCCACTCATCCACCCACCCATGAATACATCACCGCCTTCTTTCTTTTCATCTATCCACTCATTCAGCTATTCACTTATCTTTCCATCAACCTTCTCATTCATCCATTAATCTACCCACCCATCTATTCAGCCACACGCCCAACCAGCCACCCAGCCCCCAAACATCCATCCATCTACCCATCCATACCCATCCACCCACTCAAACATCCATCCACCTAAAATTCATCCATTCATCCCTCCCTCCATCCCTCCATCCTCCATTTATCCATTCATCCCTCCCTCCATCCTCCATCCATCCATCCATCCATCCATCCATCCATCCATCCATCCATCCATCCATCCATCCATCCATCCATCCATCCATCCATCCATCCATCCATCCATCCATCCATCCATCCATCCATCCATCCACCCACACATCCATCCATCCAACATCCATGTTGGGTGCCCAGCACTGTGTGGTGCTGAACAAGCAGGAAGCAGTTGATCTCAACACTCAGAGCCTAGAGGGGATGCAGACATTATTTCAGCAATTACCCGAATGATTAGGTAATAATTAGTCACCACTGTGGCACATGGCGGAGGTGTCAAGCTAGGAGCCAGGGGACCTACGGGAGCCCTGGCCCTGGCAGTCTCCCCCCACCCCTAAGCATGATCCCCTGTGCTGAGACCTGGGGCAGGAGGGGGAGCACCTGGCACCCAGAGCCACCCTTGGCCTGAAGCTGGGAGTCTGCTGTCCTTGGCTGCTGTCCCAGAATCGGGCCTGTTCCAGGTCTCTCCTGAGTCCCCGCCCTGGGCCAGAAGTGCCGCATGTCCCAGCTTGTGTCCTGAGCCTCGTGAGGTCGGTGCACTGTAATCACTGCAGTTTCACAGCAAAAAAGACCCAAACTCAGATACCAGGGTCCTGCCCCCAGAGCTCGAGGGACACCCGGGTCAGGATCCCTGGCCACACTGCCTACCTCCACCCCTGCCAGCCTGCTCTAGACACCTCATGGACCTCTGAGGCACATTTTTTGTTCTTTCCCTTAGATTAAAGAATAATAAAAGTAAAGTTGGGGCCAGAGAGATAGCACAGGGGGTCAGGCACCATCGGGTAGGGCCCAATCTATATCCCCTCCCAACCCAAAGCAAAAAAGTCAAGGTTTGATCATTGTCCTAAAGGGAAACCCATTTTTCTTTCTCTATAAATGCAAGGTTATAGGGGGAAATCCTGCCCAATAAAACAAGAACCATATTTATTGGGTTGAAGTACCAGAAGTTGTGGTGGCCACACCGGTGATGCTCTGGGGCGATTCCTCACCTGCTGCTGGGTCTCCCCCAGCTAAGGGGGCCTGTGGTGAGCCAGGAGTGGGCTGGGGGGTCAGGGGACCATGGTGAACCAGGAGTGGGCCGGGGGCTCGGGGGGCCCGTGGGTGAGCCAGGAGCGGGACGTGGGACTCTGCCAATGCAAGGCAGGTGCTGCGGCCAGCTTGTGAGCCGCTGCCCCTCGTCTCCTCCAGCTCAGGGCCTCACGCCTGAGAGGCCCGTGTGCAGCCCCACAGCCCCACCCCCAGCCCCTTGACCATTTTTCATTTCCACAAAGCAGCAGCGGTAGCTCGTTCAATTTTATAAATTTTGGGTTATTTTTTTCTGCTGTTTCTTGGGGGCAGTTAAGAAGTGAGTGCCAGAGAGACAGTGCAAGAGTTAAGGTGCTGGACCAGGTTCAACCCCCAACACTACAGAGGGTGCCCTGGAACCTGCCAGGAGTGACCCCTGAGCTCAGGGCCAGGAGAAGCCCTGAGCGCCCCAGGTGTGGTTCAAAAGTATCTCCCTCCCATTCCCCCAAAAAGAAACAAAAATATCCCCCTCCATTTCTGCCCCCCAAAAAAACCTGAAATGAAAAAGAACTTTGCAAATTGGCCCAAAAACAACACCAAGAAAGTGAGTTCAGCAAGGTTGCGGGGGAGGGTTACTAAAAACTTTTCACCCTCGTGAATCTTTCTGCCGGAAAATCTGCAATGAGGGTCTGGAGAGAGAGAGCTCAGGGGTCATCCAGCCGCTCCCGAGCATCATCAGGGGGTCACTCCCAGGAATAGCTCCTGGGATTACCAGGTATGGCTCAAAATCCATCCTGCCACACAAAATTAAAAAGTCTGGAACGAAGAGGAACTAGATAGATCAGGACAGGTCAGAACTGGTTTCAGCAGCAGAACATTTATCTTGCATGTATGGGGCCTGGGGTCCATCCATGGTACAAAAAAAAAGAGGAGGGAGGAGGAAGGGAAGGGAAGGGAAGGAAGGAAGGAAGGAAGGAAGGAAGGAAGGAAGGAAGGAAGGAAGGAAGGAAGGAAGGAAGGAAGGAAGGAAGGAAGGAAGGAAGGAAGGAAAGGAAGGAAGGAAGGAAGGAAGGAAGGAAGGAAGGAAGGAAAGGAAGGAAGGAAGGAAGGAAGGAAGGAAGGAAGGAAGGAAGGAAGGAAGGAAGGAAGGAAGGAAGGAAGGAAGGAAGGAAGGAAGGAAGGAAGGAAGGAAGGAAGGAAGGAAACTGCAAAGTCAGTTTGGTTTGGGGGCGGAGGGTGGATCACACCCTGCGGTGTTCAGGGCAGACTCCTGGATCTGTGCTCAGGGATCACTCCTGGCAGTGCTTGGGGAGAAGGGTCATATGTTGTGCCGGGGGGTCAAACAGATACTGGCAGGTACCAGGCAAACACGCTATGTGCTGTTCTATCACTCCGGCTTCTTCAGTTTGATGAGCCTCCTGCCTCTCCTCTATTGCTAATAGATATTAGGTAATATATATTATATAATCTATTAGATATTAGTTATCTAATATCTCAGACATGGGGGCAGAGCTGCTACTGGCTCTCCCTGTGCTCAGCTGATCACGAGGCGCCTGGGAGGGATGGTGGGTTCTAGCCCTGGCCCGCCAACCCAGCAGAGTCTCAAAAGAAGCCAGACGACCCCCCACACTCCACGGGGGCTGCCATTTTCCACATCTGCACTCCCCTCTCGTCAGAACTCCACCCAGCGGAAGCGCTGATCACAGTCCTGCTCATGCAGCTGCAAGCAGTCGCGCAGTTCATCATTAAATGCTGGAGATCAGAGGTGACTACATAGTATACCACCCGCACGGCAGAGCCTGGCAAGCTACCTGTGTTTATTTGATATGCCAAATACCAGTAACAATTATAGACCTCATTCCCATGACCTGATGGGAATGGTTTGAGGCTCTTTATGTTCCTGGAGCAAGCAGATGCCCTTTGGCTCTGCTAGCATGAGACAGGACATATGGAGATGGTACTGGTGCCCACTCGAGCAAAACGATGATGAACGGGAAGACAGTGACAGTGATGATATGATATCATAATAGATATTAGATAATAGATAATATTGTGCCCTCTGACAACCCCTGTTCCTGGCTCTGAGGACCCTGAAGTCATCTCCATTTTGACAAAGGGCGGGGGGCTGGCACGGGGAGATAGTGCTCGCCAGCAGCGCTGGGCGCTCCGGTTGTCAGCAACCATTGATAATAGAGCTCTGTGCCTGACTGTGACCGGTGCTGGGTGCTCTCCGGGAGGGTCCTTAAGGAATCCTTTGGCTGGTGAGGTGACTGTCCCCCTTTTTGAAGCTGAGAAAATGAATTGGCTCCATGACCAAGTGTCCCCAACTAGGAAGGTGCCCATTCATCATGGATTGTCTCTGTTTCCTTTTTCATTACTGTTGTGTCCAATTCCCTGACCCCGGGCTCCTGGTATTCCTTTGCTGAGCACCTACTGTGTGGCAGCCACAGCTAGGTCCTGTAGATAACTGCAAAACTGTTGCTGAGGTGCCTGTCAAAGGAGCCTGCATATAAGGTGGGGAAATTCTGAAAGAGAAAAACAGCATCTACATGGAAGAACATATAAAGAGAAATGAGGCCCAGAGAGAGTGGAGGGAGAGGGGGGGAGAGGAGAGAGAGGGAGAGAGAGAGAGGGAGGGGGAGAGAAACTCCAAAACAAGAGCGGGAGAGAAAGAGTGCAGAGAAGGTAAAGCGCTTGCCTTGCACAATATGTTATATATTATATATTATATATTATATATTATATATTTTATATTATAAATAATATTTAATATATAATATATAAAATATTCTATTGTATATTATATATTGTATATTATATATTGTATATTATATATTATATATTACATTACAGTACAGTACAGTACAGCATAGTATAGTATATAATGAATATTATATATATTATATGTAATATATATAATATATATTATATATATTGTTTTGGGGTATACACCCAGCAATGCTCAGGTGTTATTCCTGGCTTTGCACTCAGGAATTACTCCTGGTGGTGCCTGGGGTACCATATGGGATGCGGGGATGGAACCCGGCCGGCCACGCAAGGCAAACACCTACCCACTGTGGTCCTTCAGCCTGCAGGAGCTCGTCCAGAGCAGCCCCTGTGAGACACTATAAAGCAGACTGCGGTAGAACAGGCTGCCTGCACATGTAAATACACCACCCAGCATCTGTGCCATCCAACATGAGAGCGGCTCGTCATATAGTGCACTCGAGCTTTTGGAACTTGATGGTGTGGCTGCAGAAATGAGTGCTCCCATCATGGAAACATCAGAGGCAGGGAAAGAACTTACCAGATAGGGAAATGTGAGTACAGTCACACACAGAGAAGTGTTTGAAGGGGGACAATAGCACAGCGGGGGAGAGCATTTGCCTTGCACACGGTTGACCTGCCTTCCATGCCCAATAACCCGTATGGTTCCCTGAGCACCCCCAGGAGTAATTCTTGAGTGCACAGTCAGGAGTAACCCCAGAGCATTGGCAGGTGTGACCTGAAAGCAAAAAGGAAACAAAAAACCCAAATCAACCAAAAAACATGTTTGGAGAACAGGTGCACAGGCAGGAACAAGGAGGCGAAAGAAAGAGCAGTGGCTCGCCAGGCGCACCCCTGCAGAATCTGCCAGCTTTGGGAACGGCTGGGCTTGGGGCTTCGTTGTTGTTTTGGCTTTGGGGACATCATACCCGGCAGTGTTCAGGATCTCTCCTGGCAGCGCTCGGGGATGGAACCAGTGTCTCCCACATGCCGAGCGTGTGCTCAAGCACTTGGGATCCTTCTCCCTCCTGGAAAGGTTTTGGGATCTTATTGGAAGCGAGAGAAGCTAAGCCAGGAAGGTGACGTGGTCCCTCTCGTTACAAAGTTCCTAAGGCTGCTTTGGGAAGACTGGATTGGAGGAAGGTGGGATCTCTTGGGAGGCTCCGGGAGTTGTTCAGCTAGAAAAGATGAGATGTAAGCAAGAGAGAGGTAGGGGCGCGACAGGAGGGAGGAATGATGGGACACAAAGCCAGCAGGACCTCCTGGTGTGAATCACAGGGGAAAGAGGGAAGCAAGGGTAACTCCTAAGTTTGCTCTGTGTGTGTGTGTGTGTGTGTGAGTCCTCACACTCAACACAATCCAAGTGTTCTTCTGCTGAGCTACATCCCTGGCCCTAACACCCTAGTTTGGAGCTGAGGTGGGATAGACCAAAAAGAAATCATTTGGGCTGAGAACATCAAGTTGGGGTGGAGAGGGAAGACACATATCCAACAGGCAAGGTGACCGTGATTGGATTTGCAGAGCTCTGTCTGGAGCTGTGAGTTCGGGAGTGGCATTTCAAGGGTAGAGGCACCTGGTAAATATATGCGGAAAGGAAGGAAGGAAGGAAGGACGGATGGATGATGGGTGGGTGTTGAAAGAAAGGTCAGTCAGCGAATCGTGGGTTGACAGATGAATCAGTGAATCCTGCTTAAGGACCAGGGGGATATCACAAAGGTTAAGTGTTTGCCTTGCATGCGCTGACCCCAGTTCAGTCCCCAGCACCGTATGAACCTGGAGCACTGCTGGGTGTGGACCCCCCAGCCCCAAACAGCCTAGCTCATATGTGAGCCATCTTACTCCCGCACCAAACTCCACCCCGTGGGTAGAATGAGGACTGAAGCGAAGTGAAATAAAAAGCATGTGAGGAGAAAGTTGGACTTTCCCCCTACGTATATGGAGTGTCCTTGTTCCAGGGACCCTTCTTGTAACCTCCACTTAGGGGCTCTGCCCTCCTCTGGAAAGGGCTTCACGCCTATACCCGGTTTCATCTACACTGGCCATTCCCAGAAGCCAACAAATTAATTACTCCTATCCAGTCACTGAATATATTCTCAGCTCAGAGGAAGGATCAAATTCTGACCCTTCCTTGCAGCAGAAACGACGGCAGAGGCCTCTCCGCGATCTCACTCACCTCCTCTTCCTTACCAGGCATCTCTCAGGAGCACCCCAAGATCATCAACGGCACCAATGGGACCAGCGGGTTTCTGCGAGGCGGCTTCACCTGCGAGCCCCACTCTCAGCCTTGGCAAGCGGCCCTGCAAGTACACGGGCGGCTGCTCTGTGGGGGAGTCCTGGTGCACCCCAAGTGGGTCCTCACCGCAGCACACTGCCTGAAGGAGTACGTGGGGTCAGGGCACACGCAGTAGGGAGGAGAAGGGGACTGGGGGAGATCATTAGGAGGTAAAGACTCTCGCCTTGCACATGGCCAACCCAGGTTTAATCCCCTGCACCCTGGGCCCCGTCAGCAGTCCAGTGCGCAGAGCTGGGAGTTAAGCCCTGAGCATTACTGGGTATAGTAATAAAACAGAGAGAGAGAGAGAGAGAGAGAGAGAGAGCTTGGGTATAGCCCCAAAACAGAGAGAGAGAGAGAGCTTGGGTATAGCCCCAAAACAGAGAGAGAGAGAGAGAGAGAGAAAGAGAGAGAGCTTGGGTATAGCCCCAAAACAGAGAGAGAGAGAGCTTGGGTATAGCCCCAAAACAGAGAGAGAGAGAGCTTGAGTATAGCCCAAAAAACAGAGAGAGAGCGCTTGGGTATAGCCCCAAAACAGAGAGAGAGAGAGAGCTTGGGTATAGCCCCAAAACAGAGAGAGAGAGAGAGAGCTTGGGTATAGCCCCAAAACAGAGAGAGAGAGAGAGAGAGAGAGAGAGAGAGCTTGGGTATAGCCCCAAAACAGAGAGAGAGAGAGTGAGCTTGGATTTCTTGGATTTGCAGATAAGGTTGGGATGGGCAGAGGCCCAGCTCGGGGGGTTCACATGGAGTCATGGGGGTGAGCGTAGACCAGGTTGAAGGTGTGTCAGGATTCTGAGCTGAGGCCGCAGCAGGTGGGCTGGGCAGTAAACGGGACCGGAGTGGAACCTGGCTCATCCCTTGTCCTCCCCTCCAGGGGCTACCAAGTGTACCTGGGCAAGCACGCCCTGAGCCGGGTGGAGGCCGGAGAGCAGGTGAGGGAGGTGAGCCGCTCCATCCCCACCCTCAGTACCAGGTCAGCCCCACCCACATGAACCACGACCACGACATCATGCTCCTGGAGCTGCAGTACCCGGCCCAGCTCAGCCGCCACGTCCGTGTCCTGCCCCTCTCCTGCCAGGACCGCCTCCCCGCCGGGCACCTCCTGCCGGGTGTCTGGCTGGGGCACCACCACCAGCCCCCAGGGTACGCACCCCTTGATGGCCACCTGAGGCCCCGCTGAGTGGTCAGGGTGAGGGGGGAAAGGTGGGAGAGGCTTTCGCCATGAGCATATCACGGGGCCATACAGAGGGTGAGGTGAGAGCCCACGCTTGGCGCGTGGGAGTCCCCGTTCTATCCCTGCCACCCTCGGGAGCTTCTGGGAGAAGCCTCTAAGTACTACCAGGTTTGGTTACAAAGTCTAAAGAAAAAAAAGAACGTCAATATCTGCCTATATCTCGTATATTTTATACCACATATGTGGAGTTATTTTCGTACCCTTTATATAAATTTGTAAATGATAAGGACCAGAGTGATAGAACAGTGGGGAGAGTGTTTACCTTGCATGTGGCCAATGCCGGTTCGATCCCGGCATCCCATATGGTCCCCCAAGCACCACCAGGAGTAATTCCTGAGCACAGATCCAGGAATAAGCCCCAAGCACTGATGGGTGTGGCCCAAAACATACAAGACTCATAAATACTGGAAACATAAGGATCTAACATGTGTGAACATTATGTTGCAATATATAATTCCATAGACCCTTTACATAAATAGTATAAATTTGGGGCTGATCCTACAGTGGGGGGGCACTTTCCTTGCATGTAGCTGACCCGAATTCAATTCTGGGCATGCCATATGGTCCCTTGAGCCCACCAGGAGTGATCCCTAAGTGCATAGCAGGAATGAACCCCGAGCGTCATTAGGTATGTTCCCTCCCCAGAATGTATGAATTTAATCAGTATAAAATAATGTCATATGTCATATACACCGAGGTTTATGGCTTTAGGTATTTACCATGTATTAGATATCCACAAATAACTGTACAGCCAAAATATTAAAAGCACCAGGGAAGGGCCAGAAATGGCTGAGCCGGCTAAGTTATGCACAGCCGGTCCCCTGCCCCTGTACTCTTGCCCAGCCGGTGCCCTGGTCCTGTTCTCTCCCCAGTCCCAAGATTTACTATAGTATTCACTGATCACTGATTGCTTATATAGCAAACAGTTTGATGTAGAATATGAGTGTATATAGTACAAATTTAACATTGCAATATTATAATTTAATAGTATAAATAGAATATTCATTTTAATATGCCATTTACAATCTAGGAAATAACTGTAATTGCTGTTTCACTTATATTCAGCATGAAATAAATGGAGCAATCAGCCTGTGTGTGGGTTCCATTGTAGGGGTATTCAAAGTCTCTGCTAGGGAGATCCCTGAGTACAGCAGTCCCTGTTCTCCCCTGGGCTCCTCCCTCCTCCCTCCTCCCTCTCTCCCTCCCTCCCGTTCTCCTCCCTCCCTCTCTCTCTTCCTCCTCCCTCCCACCCTCCCTCTCTACTTCCTTCCTTCCTTCCTTCCTTCCTTCTTTCCTTCCTTCCTTCCTTCCTTCCTTCCTTCCTTCCTTCCTTCCTTCCTTCCTTCCTTCCTTCCTTCCTTCCTTCCTTCCTTCCTTCCTTCCTTCCTTCCTTCCTTCCTTCCTTCCTTCCTTCCTTCCTTCCTTCCTTCCTTCCTTCCTTCCTTCCTTCCTTCCTTCCTTCCTTCCTTCCTTCCTTCCTTCCTTCCTTCCTTCCTTCCTTCCTTCCTTCCTTCCTTCCTTCCTTCCTTCCTTCCTTCCTTCCTTCCTTCCTTCCCTTTTTTCATTTGGGACCACGCCAGCAGTGCTCAGGGATCACTCTAGCCCCTCTTCCGGCTCATTTCGACATCTTTCTACCGTCTGGAGCCCCTGCTTCTTCTCCAGCTCTTTCCCCTCACTCTCCTCTCCAGTCCCACCCCCCACCTCTTCCCCCACCTTTCTCCTCACTTTTCTTCCACCTCTCCCCCATTTCTCTAGATGTTTTAGTCTCTCTCACATCACATGCCTGGTCCCATATGCCCTTCCCTCACTCTCATCTCTGTTTCCAACCAATACCCTGGTAAGTGCCTCCCCACCCCCCAAGAGCCCATCCGGAACAAGCATCCTTGCACCTTCGTTTCTCTTCTCCCCAGTGAGTTACCCCCAGGCCCTGCAATGCGTGAACATCCAGCTGCGCTCGGATGAGGAGTGCCGCCAGGTCTACCCTAGGCGTATCACTCCCAACATGCTGTGCGCCGGGACCGAGGAGGGCGGCAAGGACTCCTGTGAGGTGAGCTCAGGACTGCGACTGCTGGGCTGTGTGGAGAAAAAGGCTGGCAGGGGGGGTGAGCACTGGGGCTGGAGCCATAGCACAATGGCGAGGTGTTTGCCTTGTACGGGGGCTGGGGGGGACCTGGGTTTGATCCCTGGCACCCCATATGGCCCCTCAAGCACCAGGAGTGATTCCTGCATGCAGAGCCAGGAGTAACCTCTGAGCATTGCTATGTGTGACCTAAATCACTGTATCACTGTATCACTGTCTTCCCGTTCATCATCGATTTGCTCGAGCGGGCCCCAGTAACATCTCCATATATCCTGTCTCAAGCTAGTAGAGCCCAAGGGCATCTGCTTGCTCCAGGAATATAAAGAGCCTCAATCCATTCGGAATGAGGTCTATAATTGTTACTGGTATTTGGCATATCAAATACAACACGGGTAGCTTGCCAGGCTCTGCCGTGCAGGTAGCATACTCTTGTAGGCATCTCTAAGTCCAGCATTTATGATGAACCATGCGGCCGCTTGCGCCGCAAGCCGGCTGTAATAGGCTGGTCTGCTGGGTGGAGTTCTGACGAGAGAGAAGTTCGGATGTGGAAAATGGAGGCCCTCATGGAGTGGGGGGGTCGTCTGGCTTGTTGCGAGGCTCTGCTGGGGTGGTGGGCCAGGGCTAGAACCCACCATCCCTCCCAGGCGCCTCGTGAGCGGCTGGTCACAGGGAGAGCCAGTAGCAGCTCTGCGAGTCTCTGACCTAAATAAGCCCAAATAAATAATGTATAATAATTTTATTTATTAATTAAATAGTATTAATTATTTAAATAATCAAATTTTATTTTTTAAATTTAAAAGCCTAAATGAATAATTTTTAATTATTTATTTTTCAAAGCCTAAATAAATAATCTTATAGAAAGGGAGTGAGTATTTGCAAGTGGCAGTGAGAATTTGTCTTAACCCTGGGCCTGGATTGACAGGAGCTGCCCAGCTCTGCACATCGCAATGCGTCGATGTCAGGGTTCTTCGAGTTGCCAATAACAGACTCCAGCTCAAGCACATATGCAAACTGCTGACTTCTGTGACTGAAATCTAAGGATGGCTGGGTCAGGCCCACGCGGATCTTGGGGTGGGGGTCGGGAGGGAGGGGAGTTTGGAGCCACCTGGAGAGCTCAGGAAGGTGCTCAGGGCTTACTCCTGGCTCTGTGCTCAGGGACCACTTCTGGCCTTGGGAGGGATTGACACCATGCTAGGGATCGAGCCCAGGCTGGCTGCAAGCAAGGCAAGTGCCTTAACCCCAGTGCTCTTTCTCTGGCCTTGCATAGGGTTCATTTGCACCCAGGAACCCTCTGTTCTGACTTTCTCATAATTAAACTCTTCCTCCGAAATAGCCAGATGGCCCCAGCCTTGTGTTCACATGCTATGTGCTGGGCAACTACATAAAAAGGGACATCCCTGCCCAGTCACCCCAAAAAGCCTTTGAGCACGCCCCTCACTGGGCTGACCAGTCTGTGTGCTGACCTATGAGTCTGGCCAGAGCTGTTAGTCTCTGATGCTCACCCCCACCCCAAGCCCCATCTTGACGGGCCACTCGGTGAACTCTGGAGGCCGTGAGGGAAGCCAGCGGGAGCCGGGAGGGACTGAGAGTGGGCAAGGATCTCCTCCAGGTGGAAAACCAAGGGGTCGGGCAGGAGGCACAGGGGGCTGAGTTCCTGTTTGCCGGTGGGGGTCCCCAGCTCCAGCCCTGGCACCACCTGATCCCCGACCACCAACGAAATGACTCTCCTGAACAACAAGCCAAAAACAAAAGCAAATGAAGAATAAAAGCAAAAAGGCTTTGACTAAAATAAGGGGAAATAGAGGTTAGGTGGGCAAAGCCCCCAAACACAAAACCTGCCATCCGTGTGTCTAGTTAGTGAGCCCAGGGCTGACTGTCAGTGCAAGGGTTCAGGCTCTGCCCTTGCACATGGCTAACCCAGTTCCACTCTGGTACTACACAGGGTTCCCTGAGCACCCAAGAGGGATCCCTGAGCACAGAGCCAGGAACAAGCCATGAGCGTTGCCATGTGTAGCTCCAAAACCAAAATCAAATACGGGAGTGGGGGGGGCCTCTCAGTTCAGTGGAGACCTCTGTGGTTTCTGTCTTGGGTCTGGGGAGGACAGGTATTGTGTGTCCAACCTGACCCATGAGGGCTGACCCCACGGGAAGATGCGCCCAGGAGCCATAAAGTGGAAGCAGGGGCTTAGGTGTGCAAGGTGCCAGGTGAGAGCTGGTGCTGGGAACCCAGGACAGACGGCTGAGACAAGCTGTCACCTTGGGGAGGAGATTGAGGAGTTAGCAATATTGTGTCTGTCTTGCTGTCTTGGCATCTGTCCGTCTGCTTGTCCAACATTGCATCTGTCTTGCTGTCTTGGTGTCTGTCTGCCTGACATTGCATCTGCCTTGCTGTCTCGGTTTCTGTCTCACTTTATTCCGTCTCGTCTGTCTTCCTCTGTCTGCATTTCTCCCTCATGGCCACAGTGAGGAGGCCACACCACACCACTCTGCTTCCCACAGGGTGACTCCGGGGACCCCTGCTGTGTAACGGGTCTCTCCACGGCATCATCTCCTGGGGAGACTTCCCCTGTGGCCAGCCCAACCGACCCGGCGCCTACACCCGCGTCTCCGCTACGTCCCGTGGATCCGAGACATTATCTACAAGCGTGCAGCCTCTGGTGGGAAAGGTGTGAAGGGCTCGCAATGAGTTGACTTGGCCTCCCTGCACCCCGCACCGCCCCTCTGCCCTCCCCACTCCGTAACCCCGCCTTCTGGGTTCTCCTTGAACCCCACGTCCACATTCTCAAACGCTCGTCAGCTGCTATTTCACCCTTCCGACTTCTCCATTGTCGCCAGCAACAGGCTGCCCCTGCCCCACGTTGTAGCCCTGACCACGAGCCCTGCCCTGATGTTCCCGCCCAGGTCTCCTGATGAGTCCACCACAGCCCCTTCCACTCTCCAGACGCTCATAACCTCCCCAGCCCACCCCCAAGGAGTGAATGGACCCCCTTCAAATATTTATTCAAGGCCAGGAATGTCACTCAGAGGAAAGAACTTACCTTGTGTAGGTGACCCCGGGTTTGATCCTTGGCACCACCACCAAAAAAAATAAATAATAACAATGATGATAAATAAAACGTTGAAGAATATTCATTGCCAATATGCTGGAACATTCTGTGTTTTGTTTCGGGGCCACGCCCAGTGGTGCTCAGGGTTTAACCTTGGCTTTGTGCTCAGGGATCATTCCTGGTGGGCTCGGAGGACCATAGTGAGTACCAGGGATTGAACTCAGGCCAGCTCTGTGCAAAAGTGAGTGCCCTCCCCACTGTCCTATGGCTCTGGCCCGAGTCCATCCTTTAATCTCGCCCACAAACTCCCTCCTCGGATGTCCTGGCTGGTATTACTTTCCCCATAATGCCAATGAGTCCAGCAATGAGTCCAGCTGGGGCAAAGGCTGTGGTCGGAGTCTGTCTGCTGCGTCTGAGGGTCAGTGCAGGAGCCCTGGCTGGGGTGACGGTGTGTGTCCACCAGCATCAGCTGAAGAGTCTGAAGGAAGAGTCGGGTCGGACCTGGGGCTCAGCCGCAGAGTACTTCCCTCCCTTGCACGGCTGCAGCTGTGGGCTGGAATCCTGGCGTTGACCCTGACCCCCACCCACGTGGAAGAAGAGTTGGTGACACCCAACCTCTGCGAGCAGGAGAGAATGAGCTGCCTCTCCGGAGAGAGGGAAACTGGGTGCTGAGGTATCTTGGGTTTTGTTTACTTTTAAGCTATTAGTCAGCCTCAGGGCCATCAACTTTACCTGCAGGGGATCCGTGAAAAACAAACAAGCACGAAGAATAACTACAGATTGTAGTCATGAGTTCTAAGTAATAATAGATGTGATTCATGAAGTTTATGTTAGACGATTGGGGGGCACCTTGTTTAAGTAAATGAGTGGGGGGCTTCTGGGAGGAGTGGCATTTGACTGAAGATCAAAGACGAAAAAAGAGAAAGAGAAGGAAACAAAAAAAGAGAATAGTAAAAGAAAAAAAAACTCTACCCGCCAAAAAAAGTATAAGAAGAAACCACTTTTGCAAAGAATAAGAGTGTGTGTGAGTGTATGTGTATAAATGTGTGTTTATGAGTATGTGAGTATATGTGCCTATGAGTGTGTGTGAGTGTATGTGTGTGTGAGGTGTGTATGTGTTTAAGTGTGTATGAATATGAGTGTGTGAGTGTATGAGCGTATATGTGTACGAATGTGTGTGAGTATATTTCTGAGTAGGTTTATGAGTTTTTGAGTGTGTGTGTGAGAGTATGTGAGTATGAGTGTGTGACTGTGAGTCCATGAGAGTGTGTGTATGAGTGTATGTGTGTATGAATGTGAGTATCTGTACGAGTGTGGGAGTGTGTATGAGCATGTATATGTTGTACAGGGGAAATATCTCTGACAGAATCCACAACTAGAGACAGACTGTCCCTAGCTGACCTGTGCAGCACACGTGGAGCAGAGTGACAGCAGAAAACTGAATGCCTGGGCAGGGAGGACCGTGCAGGACTCACCGAAGTCAGGTTAGGTCGAGGTGGGGGGTGAGGGAAAGGAAAGCACAGAGAGAACCGGAGGTGGTGGTGAGAGAAGCAGGGAGAGCACTCTAGAACCGTGAGGGGGAAGAGAATGAGGACGCGGGCAGGAGAAATGAGAAGGCATAATTGCGGGCTGATTCCCACACTCACAGATCTGTCCAGCCGAGTCCAGAAAGGAGGCGGGAGAGAGAGCACTGGGGAAAGGCCCATGCCTGGCATGTAGCCCTCCCTGGTTCAATCCCCAGCACCACGTGGTTCCCAGAACATCACTGGGTACATCCCCAGAGGCCCCAAAGGACCACCAGGCAGGCTCAGCCACCCCAGCACTTACGAGTCTCCCCAGTCAAGAGCTGTTTGAGGGCTCCTGATAGACTTCGGCTAATAAGCAAACTGGTGGGTTTGCATCCTGTCCTCCAAAATCTGCACATGGTGCCTGAGAGACAGGGCATGAGCCTAGATGCTTGGGGCGTTAGCTGACACCTACAGCGCTGCAGGGTCCCAGGCACCAAGCCAGGAGCAGACTCCCCGTCCCACGTGGAAAAGCCCGAGAACCCAAACTCCATAGACTCTCCACACAGTAATTTGGCCAAGGACCAAAACACAGCACAGAGCCTGAGAAGGTCTTTGCTGAGCCCATCGCCTGCCTCCTAGCTCCAGGTCTCACTTGACCTGGAATTTTATTAATTAATTAACCGTTGGCCACAGCTAGTGATGCTCAGGGCTTACTCCTGGCTCTGTGCTCAGGGATCACTCCTGGCTGTGCTCAGGAGACCACATGGGATGCCAGGGATAGAATCTGGGTCGGATGTGTGCAAAACAAACGCCAGACCTGGGACCTGAAAAGGAGAAGAGTGGGGCCAGCGAGACAGCACAGCAGAGATGACGTCTGCCTCACACAGAGCCAGCAAGTTTGATCTCCAGCACCACATGTAGCCCCCTGAGCTCCAGGAGAACCACTGAGCATCACCAGGTGTGGCTTCAACCCCCCCACACACACACAAAGGAGAACACAAACAGGTTTGCAGAAGAGCAAACCCTAGCAACTCCCATTTAAAAAAAGTCCACAGTCAAGATTACGTAGGGAAACACAAAGATCACTTGCAAGCCTGTGTTCCCAGGTGAACACGTGTCTCGCTTGCCTGTCTCTGAGTCTCTCGCTTTCTCCACTCTGAGGAAACCAGTGTTCTCTCTTATACATGTACTTCCTCTCTCTCTTTCCTCATGTCTTTCTAAACTTACACAGAATGAAATGTAAATTTCATTCAATAAAAACTGTTTTGAGGGGTGGCCAATAGCACAGCAGAGAGGGCATTTGCCTTGCATGAAGCTGACCCCAGCTTGATCCCTACACCCTATATGATTACCCGAGCATCTCCAGGAGTGATCCCTGAGCACAGAACCAGGAGTAAGCCCTGAGCACTGCCAGCTATGACCAAGACAAAAAAAAAAAAACCTACTTTGCCTTCTGAAATTCTTTTCTGTGAGGGAAGGCGACAGACCCTGATCTCAGCCAGGCATCTCCTCATTGCTGGCTCGGTGGGTTGAGCAGAGAGGCAGGATCCGCCTTCTACTTCCCTTGCTCCCCAATTTACATATCCATGGGAAACAGGACCAAGTAGTGTCAGGATGAACCCGGGGTCTGAGTTCAAAGCAAGCACTCAGCCTTTGGACCACCTCCTGGCACTAACTGTAGGTTTTCATGTCAGCTCCAAAATGTCACGGTTGTGATCTGGAACAAATGGAGACAGAGAGCCAGGACTTGTAATAAAACCAAAAGCCAACAGCCAATGAAAGAAGCTATGTGAGAACCAAACAATGCAGCCAAAGACACCACATTGGAAACCCAAGAAGCGAAAGACACCCAGTGATCAAGACAATAGAAAGAGGAAGACAGGAATACAAAGACCTTGGGCAGGGCCAGCACTGAGGACAACCGCCTGGAATTAAGAACCATCCAAAGGCTGGAGTAAACATTGCTTGTGCGGAGCACCTGCTAAAGCAGACCATGGGCAGGATTGCTCGCGCCCTCCACAAAGTGCCCAGAAGAAGCCGGTGCTGAGTGAGTGCTTACTAAGCCACAGCTGTCATCGGCAACGATGATGGGTGCATTTTCCAATGTTCTGTCTCCAAGGCTCCGGCTGCCAGAGTAAGCAGCCGCAGGGGACAGCCGGGATTTAGGAGAGCGGAAGGTGACCTCCCAGCTGCTTCCCACGGGACGGACAAGAATGACATTCCAGAGCTGTCACCTAAACTCAGGACGCCAGGCACAGCCAGGTGGTTGGCTCCCGGCCTCCCTCCCTGGGACCTGGAAGTTTCCAGTCCTCCTAGTCCAGGTTTTTGGCCCAAGGCAATTTTAATGACAATGGGAACCTTGTAGGAAAGAATTTGGAAGGAGGGAGGTGGAGAGAAGGAAGAAGGGTCTGTCCAAGAGCCCGAACCAGGCTTGACGCCCTTTCATTTCTGTTTCCCAAGACACCAGCTGGAGGAGTATTATAGAAACTCCCACCAGCAAGTCAGCGGAAACCGGGCAGCCAGCCCTGACAAGTGGGACAAAGCTGGCATATTGCAAGCGGGCACAGTCGGGCTCCAGAACTGTGCCCAGAACAAAGGCAAGAGCCCCAGTGGGGGGGGGTGGGGGCATTTGCAGGCAGTTGCAGAAAGTCTCGAGCACGTTATTTTGCAAAGCAGGACCCCTTCAAGGTCACAAACACATTTGGCACAAGACACTGAAGCCAAAGCGGAGTCTCTGCCAGGCCATCCCAAATACCCTCCATGGCCAAGTCATGCTACCCCTTAGCAGGTCCTGTCCTCTGAGGTCGGCCAGCTTGAAGGGGGCCTGTTTGAAAAGTGGACAGAGGTTCATCTCCTACAATCTCCCACCCCCGCTCCATCACTCCATTTCATAGACGCCTAGAGCTAGACCACCCGTTTCAGATGCCCAGAGCTAGACCACCCATTTCACAGACGTCCAGAGCTAGACGACCCATTTCTCCCGCAGTCTCCCACACAGAAACCGTACACAGTGAGGTCTCGGACTTTCCCCGCACTATGGAAACTCACCCACCTTCTCTGATGGGGATGCCCTGGAGTCCACAAGGCCCACCCACCCTTCTCCCCACCCAAGTCTGTACGGTCCTGGCCACATTCTGCCTCTGTCCCAACAGTGCGAGGCAAGATTGGACGCCTCCCGCTTGCTGAGGAAAAGGAGCAAGTGGGAGCTGCACCCAATTCCAACACTGCAGGGAGGCGGTGGGGCGGGGGAGGTTCTGCCCATCCTTCCGCCCAGTTCTGGTATGATCTGCTAACAGATATACAGGCTAAGGGCTCAACCTCAAATCAGAGGCTCCTTCATTGGTCCTTTGGTTAGAGGCACTTACAGATCTCAGAGAAAAAAAAGTTTACTCACACAATGGAGGGTTTTTCCTACAAAGGCCTAACTCAGGAGCCAGGGATGGGAGCACTGAGCGCACAGGCCTGGGTGTGGGAAGGGGAGCAGCCGTGCTTCCACACTGCCTCCAGGCGAGCCGCTCTTCCCGATTCTCCAGCCGGGAGTCTGTAAGGAGGCTTCCTTATATAGGCAGACTGCTCAGACCATTGGCCACGGACAACTCATTCCCTCATTCCCTCATCTCCAGCCCCAGGTCTGGGGCGGCAGGAAGTTTCCAGCCCTCTAATCACAGGGCTGTCCTCCCTAAGGTGGGGTCCTAAGTTGCCATCAACACAACAGAAGAGGCCTTTATCACTCTCTTCCCTCTTCCCGGAGGAAATTCTTAGGCCAAAAAGAAACAGGATCAAAGACCAAATAAGAGGTTCTTGTGGGCCATGAAATGGTTCCAAGGGATGAAGAATGGACTGTGCAGGCAGAGGGCCAGGTCCCATCTCTGGCCCCACAGGCTCCCCTGCGCACCACCAGGCCAACCCACCAGCACCAATGAGAGCCAGGAATCGCTCCTGAGCACCTCTGGGTGTGGCCCAGAAACCAGAGACACAGCAGGAGGGAGAAAGGACTAGGCACAGAGTCTGGGCCTGCTGCACACAACGCCTGTGCTCTGCCCACTGAGCTATCATTCTGGCCCTTGAAACAAGACATTTATTGAAGCCGCAACAATAGTACAACAGGTAGGGTGTTTACCTTGCATGTGGCCCACCCAGGTTCGATCCCACAGGGTCCCTCAAGGGTAATCCCTGAGCACAGAGCCAGGAGTAAGCCCTGAGCACTGCCAAGACAAAACAACAACAAAAAGAAATATGTCAGTTATTAATTGCAGTACCACAGGAGCAAAAAGCCCCTCAACCCCAAGCTTTTGTTCTAAGAGGCAAGAGAAGCAGCATGCGGGAAAAGTGAAGTCATGGAATTCACTTACGGATGGATGGACATGGAGAGCATCATGCAGAGTGAAACGAGTCAGAGGGAGAGGGACAGACCGATCACGCTCATTTGTGGGACACAAAAAACACAGCGTGTGATTATTACCCAAGGACAGCAGAAACGAGGCCATCGGGACTGGCCCATGGTTGGAAGCTTGCCACGAGTGGGGGGCAGAGGACGGTCAGCAGAGAAGGGACTGCCGTGACAAAATAGCTGGAAATGGTCACTCTGGACAAGAGCTAGTGCTGGAAGGCGGTAAAGGGACACACATGACAGTCTTTCAGTACCTTAAGCGCAAACCACGATGCCCACAAGGAAACAGAGAGGAAGGGGGTGGGGACAGAAGGGCCTGCCCTAGAGGCAGACCGGGGAGTAGAGGGTGAAAGGGGGAAACTGGGGGCGTTGGTGGTGGGAAATGTGCACTGGTGAAGGGATGAGTGTAGGAACATTGTATGACCAAAACCCAATCATGGACAACTTTGTAATTGTATCTCACGGTGATTTAATTATAAAATATAATAAAGTAAGAGGCAAGAGAAGCAAGTGGATTGGAAGAAGATTAGAAGAGGCCAGAGAGAGACGAGGTTTCAGAAAGGAGATCATGAAGGCGCTGGAGAAAACCGTTCCTGAGCATCAGTCATGGAAGCAGCCTGAGGAGACTCAGTAGCCAGAGTCAGGATGCAGGATGGAGGCCTGGAACGTTCTTTAGGGGTCCTGGTGGGCTGCCAGTGAGAACACAGGTGTACCCCAAAAGCTACCACTCTGGAGACCCCAAGGCTTGAGCGGGGCTCATCCAGGATCCCCAACCTAACGCCCCAGGAGAGTCAAGGTGGGAGAGAAGCAAGAGGGCTCTCTTCTAGAAAGTTCCCTGGACTGTGGGGGGGGGGGTCTGCAGGGAAGGAGGAGGCTGGAGCCTGGGAACCCAGGGGGAGAGGTTGGGGAGAGGACCTGGGAGGGAAGCCAGGGCCCTGAGCAGGCATTTGGTGACAGGAGCACCAGGGCTGAGGAGGAGGAGAGGGGGATGCGTCTGGGGTTTGCCAAGATAGCAGGTGCCGGGGTCACCTCTGCGATGAACAGGGTGGCTGGCGTGTGCCGGGCTCCCTGGGGACAGGGCAGGGCCCGGCTGCCGCGGCCAGTGCTCACAACACAGGATCGGTCTTTGATTATTTATTTGTTTATTTAGGTTTCTTTTGTTTTCTTTTTTTGCTTTCTGTGCTGCTCCTGGGCACAGGCTTGAGAGCCAGGAAGGGTGAGTGGCTGAAGACATTTTGGAAGCGGATGGAATGACTTTAAAAGAAGTAAGGGAGGGCGGGAGGGAGGGGAGGAGGAGGAGAAGGAAGAAAGGAAGGAAGGAAGAAAGAGGAGAGACCGGGCGTTTTTATTTTATTTATTTATTTATTTATTTATTTATTTATTTATTTATTTATTTTTTGCTTTTTTGGGTCACACCCGGCAATGCTCATGGGTTACTCCTGGCTCTGCACTCAGGAATTACTCCTGGCTGTGCTCGGGGGACCATATGGGATGCCGGGGATCGAACCCGGGCCGGCAGAGGCCGGCCACGTGCAAGGCAAACGCCCTACCTGCTGGGCTATCGCTCCGGCCCCTATTTATTTATTTTTTTTTGCCTTTTGGGTCATACCTGGAAATGTTCAGGGGTCACCCCTGGCTCTGCACTCAGGGATTATTCCTGGCGGTGCCGGGGGGACCACGCAGGTCAGCCACATGCAAGGCAAATGCCCTCCCGCTGTGCTATCGCTCCAGCCCCTGGCAGTGTAAGCTTTAAGTGTTCTCTTGCACAAGGCCAGCCTGGGTTCAATCTCCAGCACTGCAGAGAATTTCCTGATGCATGCCAGGCGTCATGCTGGAGCACAGCCAACTGTGGTCCCTCACCAAAAAATGACAAAGGGAGAGAGAATGAGAGAGAAAGAAAGAGAAAGAAGAGAAAAATAGACTTCCACAATTCTATTTCTCTCTCTCCACCCCTTTCCTTGTGGGCATCATTACGGTAGGGTACTGACAGGTCGTGTGACCCTTGACCTCCTCTCAGCACGCAGATCTTGTCCAGAGTGACCATTTCCGGCCACCATCGTCACAGTCCCTTCTCTGTGCTGACTGTCCTCTGCCCCCACCCCACTCGTGGCAAGCTTCCAACCGTGGGTCAGTCAGTCCTGGCCCTCGTTTCTACTGTCCTTGGGCTGGGCGTATGGGGTCGTCACAAGGATGGAGAATGTGGTTCTGAGAGCAGCAGCATGTGAAGCGGCTTACGGGTGAGCTAATAGGCCCCTACACCCCAGCGGAGGTGAATACAGCCAGTGCGGAGAGCAGGGCTGACAGGGCCCCTGGACAGCCTTGTTTGTACAGGCACCATGGGGGGAAGGGGAAGGGCCTATTCATCTATTCATTCAGGTAGAAGGAAGCTGAGCAAACCCCCCTGCACGCGCACACGCACACACACACACACACACACACACACACACACACACACCAGGCTTGTGGCTTTGTGGCTGCAGGAAGGGGCAGCTAGGGTGCGTTGGACAGAAAACATGGGTTTCTGACAAGCCTCTGCCGCCCCCACCCCTGCCAAACCCATAATATGGGTGCATGCAGGTGCTCTCTCCAGGGAGAAGTCTTGCAGGGAAGGGCAGAGGGGAGGATGGCAGAAACAGGGCCGGGAGCCTGGCTCTGTGGTGCTGGCCCTCACAGCAAAGGAAAGACTGAGACAGAAACAGAGAAAGGTGGAGAGATCCAGAAGTCAGTGCTCCCAAAAACAAGTTTTGTTGTTGTTGGTTTGGGGGCCACACCTGGTGTGCTCAGGGATCACTCCTGCCAGAGCCGGAGGCCAGAGAGGGTATCAGGGATTTGCCAGGGTTGGCCGTGCTCAAGGCCAGCGTCCTCCCCACTGCTCTGTCACTCCCACTTAATTCCTTTTAAAGAATTTTTTTTTTGTTTTGGGGTCACACCCGGCGATGCTCAAGGGTTACTCCTGGCTCTTTGCTCAGGAATTACTCCTGGCGGTGCCTGGGGACCATATAGGATGCCGGGGATCGAACCCGGATGGGCCGCGTGCAAGGAAAACGCCCTACCTGCTGTGCTATCGCCTGGCCTCCCCTTTTAAACAATGAAACAGGGACAGCCTCGAGAGTGTCCACATGAAGCCCATCACATTCCCACCTCTCTTGTTGCCTGGTTTAACGATCCCAAGAGTTGAAGGTGTGTTGGAGCCTAAGAGATAGGGCGATGGGGCCCGAGCAATAGTCCAGTGGGGAGGGCGTTTGCTTTGCAAGGGGCCAACCCAGGTTTTCAATCCCTGGCATCCCATATGATACCCAGAGCCTACCAGGAGTGTTCCCTGAGCACAGAGCCAGGAGTCAGCCATGAGTACTACCAGGTGTGGTACCCAACCCCAAATTAAAATAAAATAAGGGATTTCCATGGGGCTCCTCCAGGGATTAAGGCATGAAGCCAACGTGGGCTCAATCCCTACACTGCCAGAAGTAAGCCCTGAGCACTGTTGGGTGTGGCCCAAATACACATACCCCAGAAAGATGGGGGGTGATGGGGGAGGGGAGAGAAGAGGGGGAAGGAGATGAGATGAGAGGAGAGAGGAGGGAGAGGGAGGAGAGGAGGGAGGAGTGGTGAGGAAAGAGGGAGAGAGACAGGAGGGGAGAGAGAGGGAGAGGCAGAGAGTTGAAGACCCCTGAGTTGTCTCTCCTTTCCCGCTGAGTCATCTGAGGTCAGTCCGAGGGGGACGTGTGAGACTTCCCACCCAAGTCTGGGAACTGCCTGCCTTCTGTGCACCCCCGAGGACGCACACACCTCCTGGCCGCACCCCTCACTTGCTCATTCATGCGTTTGGATGATGATTCACAGCCCTTACCTGGGTCCGAACTCTGGTTCTGCCACTCGCCAGCTGTGTGACCAGGGGCAGGAGCTTGAGCTACATGTGCCTGGACTCCCACACCTGTGAGGCACTCCCTGCTCTGCGCGTTCTCCTCTGGAGTCAGCTGTAGTCTCTGGAGGGAATGGGCTTCCCTATGCAGCTGATGTGGAAACTTAAAAGCAAGACACCCTGGGACTTGAGAGCAGGGAGGGCTTCCCGAGGGAGGTGACAAATGGTGCTGAGTGCTTTCTCACAAGGCAGGAAGTATGCAGCCATGAGCCGGCCAGTGTCTGCTCTCTTCTGAGTCTCCAGCTCCAATGGTCTTTCTCCAGAAGCCACGGACTGCAAGTCCAATGTGTCAAGAGAGCAGCAGAGCACTGATCCCCGCCCCTGACTCCCATGGCCCTCGGCAACCCCTCATAAGTCCCATCTCCGCACTGGGACAGGTTTACCTGGAAATGGCGGCTGCATCCCTGGCATTCTGGGCACCGGCTTATGGCACCTGTGGGGTGTGACGATGTTTTGGTTGAGGGTCACACCTGGCAGTGCTCAGGGCTGACTCCCGTCTCTGTGCTCAGGTAGGTCAGTCCAGGTAGGGCTCAGGAGACCCTGCACCATGCGAGACTGAACCAGCGGTCAGCCGGGTGCACAGCAGGTGCTGTGTGAGACCTCCTGACCCTTGGGGAACTTTGGGAGATTCATTCTCCCTGAGGCCTGCATCTTCCCGTCTTCCCAGCTGGTGCATTCTCCCAGTATGAGATAAGCTTCCTTTTATTTACCCGCCACCCACTGAGTGACCGAGACTCAGTGGGCAGGCGTGGGGTTTCAGGTGGGGGCACAGGAAATGTTCCCATGAATGGTTGTGGTGCTCTCATCTGGAAGAATTCGCTGGGGAGGCTTCCAAGTGGTGTGAATGCTCAATGTCCTGTTAAGTGAGATTTGCCTCAAGGGGGCCGGAGCGATAGCACAGCGGGGAGGGCGTTTGCCTTGCACGCAGTCAACCTGGGTTCGATCCCCGGCATCCCATATGGTCCACTGAGCACCGCCAGGAGTAATTCCTGAGTGCAGAGCCAGGAGTAACCCTGAGCATTGCTGGGTGTGACCCAAAAAAAAGCAAAAAAAAAAATTTTTTTTTTGCTTCAAGGAAAAGATAGAGACAGACAGAAAGAGACAGAGACACAGTGAGACAGAGAGAAATCCAAGTTAGTCTGTGTTAGTCTTGCTGCTTTTTGTATTTGGGGCTTTTATCCCAATTATTTTTTTTTTAACCAGGAAATGTTCCCTCATAAGCCTGAATTTCCAGCTTTTCCTGAAAAGTCAGAGGGTTTGTCAGTGCTGAATGCACATCCCAGCAGGATAAGAGTCTTACTTATTACATGTTAATTAGTTCCACCCTGGGCCCAGAGACAGCAGAGCAGGGAGGTGTTGGCCTTGCACCCCAAAGACCCAGGTTCCGTCCTCAGCACCCCACAGGGTCTCCTGAGCCCTGACAGGAGTAAGTCCCAAACCCAGCATCAGGAGTAAGTCCTGAACACTGCTGGGTGTGGCCCTAAAAAACAAAAAGGAAAAAGGAAAAATAATTAAGGGAACAGAGCAATAGTATAGAGGGCAGGGAGCCTGCCTTGTACAGTAACCTGGGTTCGACCCCCAGCACCCCATAAAGGGGTCTTGCAAAGCAAAGCCATTTTTGTTTGCTTGTGGGGGGCCACATCTGGCAACACCCAGGCTTACTCCTGGCTCTGTACTTAGGGAACTCTCCTGACAGTGCTCTGGGAACCACATAGGGCGCTGGGGATGGAGCCCACGTCTGTCTTGTGCAAGGCAGGTGCCCTCCCTGCCGTACTATCACTCTGGTCCAAGCAAAGCCTGTTGAGTTTGGGTTCAGAGAAAGAGAACAAAGCCAGAAGAGAACTGAGCCAGGAGTGGAGCCTCTGTGTGTCTGCCCTGCACTAACGGGCCACGCCTGGCAGTGTTCAGGGCGACTCGTGGCTCTGTGCTCAAGGAGAACTCTTGGGGGCTCGGGAATCCTGTGCAATACCCAGACTGATGCTCCCTCCCAGACAGAGCAGGCGACCAGTACAGGCTGCCCTGCGCTCTGTCCCTCCTCCCTTTCTTCCTCCCACCCTCCCTTCTTCCCTCTCTCCCTTCCCTTCCTTCCTTCCTTCCTTCCTTCCTTCCTTCCTTCCTTCCTTCCTTCCTTCCTTCCTTCCTTCCTTCCTTCCTTCCTTCCTTCCTTCCTTCCTTCCTTCCTTCCTTCCTTCCTTCCTTCCTTCCTTCCTTCCTTCCTTCCTTCCTTCCTTCCTTCCTTCCTTCCTTCCTTCCTTCCTTCCTTCCTTCCTTCCTTCCTTCCTTCCTTCCTTCCTTCCTTCCTTCCTTCCTTCCTTCCTCCTTCCTTCCTTCCTTCCTTCTTTCCATCCCCTCCTCCCTTTTCTTTATTTCTGTTTTTTTTCTTTTTGAGTCACACCCAGCAATGCTCAGGGGTTAGTCCTGGCTCTTCGCTCAGAAATTACTCCTAAGAGTGCTTGGGGGACCATATGGGATGCGGGGATGGAACCTGGGTTGGCTGCATGCAAAGCAAATGTCTTACCCACTGTGCTATTGCTCTGGCCCCTTCTGTTTTTTTTTTTTTTAATTGGGGGGTCACACTCAGTGGTGTTTAGGACTTACTCCTGCCTTCACTCCTCAGGGGACCATATGGGGTTCTGGGGGTCTAACCCAAGTCAGCTACATGTAAGGCAAGGCCTTCCCCCGGCCTGTCTCTAGAGCACAGGCAGGGGCCGAGGTTGTGGGTCACCTTCTGCAGAGCTGGGCTCCTTGCCCAGCTCTGGGGAAACAAAACAAACAAAAAAAATCAAGTTCCCAGGGAACCTGGTTTGGAAACCCTGATGCTCTCTCCTTCCCCTCCTCTCTTCCTCTGTGCTTGGTTCTTGCCCCTCACTTCCACCCTCCCATCTCAGGGCGTCCACGAGCCCCTCCCTCCCCCCCTCCCTGCGCCTTTGTCAGAGTCTGGATTAGAACCCAGCTCCCATCCCATCCCTGACTCATCTGCCCAGCCTCTGGCTTGTGGCCTTTCTGGGATCTTTCCTGCTCCCCCACCCCTCCGCTAGCTGCCAGGCCCAATTAAGTCTCTTCAGCAGAGTGTGGATAGGCGGGTGGACGCCCCACCCCGTCTTCCTCCTCTTCCCTCATCCTCTTTCCCTCTACCCGGAAACAGGCTGGGGCAGTTAAAGACCGTGTCCGCTGTGACCGGGCAGACAGGCAGGAGGAGGGGCCGACAGCATGACCCGCTCAGGCTGGCCAGGTGGGCAGCGGCGGGGAAGCTGACAGGCAGGGCGGCCAGCTGATGAAAAGTGAGAAGTGGCCACACAGACGGCAGTGGGACCGGCTGTCTGACAGCTGCCACATGGACGGCCGGGCAGGCAGACAGACCAGGTGGGAGCCCGGGGCTGGGCATGCCTGGGGCAGGCTGGCAGGGCATGATGGAGAGCAGAGAATGGCAGGAGCCGGGCTCAGTCCTGTCCTCTCCTGCAGGGCCTGGCGGCCAGCCTCAATGGCCTCACTGGGCACCAGCGTCTGTCTGCTCCCTTGGGATCATTGGTAAGTTCCTTGGGAGAAGTGGAGGACAGGAGGGGGAATCCCTTCTCCCCTCCCCAGCCCCCCAAGCCCCCCCACATCTCATCCAGCTCTGGCTGCACCCGCACGCCCAGATGGATCCTGGACTAGTCACTTGAGACCTCATCCAGGTCCTCATGCCCTGAGCCGATGACTCCTTTCACCGTTATGCCTCTGTCTGTCTGTCTGTCTGTCTGTCTGTCTCACCGTGTTTGTCTGTCTCTGTCTCTGTACCTGTCTGTTTTGTCTGTCTCTCGTTCCTCAGGCCTGTCTCTCAGCATCTGACTCTCAGGGTCTCTCCCTTTGCCACTTTCTTTTCCTCTTGCTGAGCTTCTCTCCCTGTCTCACCCTCTCCCTGGTCCGTGACCCTGGTGGTCCCCTAACCCCACCTCTCTACCCCACGCCCCTGCGGCCAGGGCTCAGCCACGCGCCACAGAGAAGATCTTTAATGGCACGGAGTGTGTCCCTCACTCCCAGCCCTGGCAAGTGGGGCTGTTTGAGGGAGCCAACCTGCGTTGTGGGGGTGTCCTCATCGACCGCAGGTGGGTGCTGACCGCAGCCCACTGCACTGGCAGGTAAGCTCCCCTCTCATCCCCCCACTCCGCCATTGCTGCCTCTGTTGTGGGGTGCAGGGGAGCAGTGGGAAGGGGTCATGCGGAGGGCACGGTGGGGCGGGGCTGCCCGTGAGAGGAGGCTGAAGGCAGGTGTGGCTGGACCATCAGGCGCCTGCCTGGCAGTGTGACATCCTGGGTTCAAACCCAGCACAGGTAGAAAAACAAACTGGGGTGGAGCCAGATGGCAGAGAGGTGGGAGAGAGAGGGAAGCAACAGCAGGAGAGTGAGTGAGGGAACAGAGGGGCTGGCAGAGCAGAGCGGGGGCAGGAGGGGTGTTGGGAGCCCCCACTGAGCCCGTGACCCACCCCAGCAGGTACTGGGTGCGTCTGGGGGAACACAGCCTCCAGCCAGCTCGACTGGACAGAACAGATCCGGCGAAGCTACTTCTCCGTGACCTACCCCAGCTACCAGGGAGCGCCCCAGAGCTATGACCACGACATCCGGCTGCTGCGTCTGGGCACTCCCGTCCGCCTGACCCGCAGTGTCCAGCCCCTATCCCTGGCCAGCAGCTGTGCGTCCGCCGGCACCGAGTGCCACATCTCAGGCTGGGGCACGACCAATCGGCCCTGGAGTAAGAGTCCCAGGCTTGGACAGGGGAGCAAATATCTCAGAGGAAATGGGCCTCAGGGTCAAACCTTCAGGGTTCAGGGAGAGATCATGATGGATCAAAGGCCTTGGGAGTGAAGATGGTTCAAGGGTGGGTTGTGGACAGAAAGGTCAGGGATTGGGAATGTGGTCACAAGTCAAAGTAGTATCAGGGGTCGTACCCTGGGAGCAAAAGGCAGTTATGGGGCTGGGGGAGAGGCTCGCCTTGCATGCGGCTGATCATAGCTCAATTCTTGGCTCTGTAAGGGTCCCATGAGCCCCACTAGCTCTGTGCTCAGGAGTGATCCCTGAGCACAGCACCAAGAGTAAGCCCTGAGCAGCCACCCACAGGTGTGACTCCTGAGCACAGAGCTAGGAGTAAGCCCTGAGCAGCCAGAGGTGTGGCCCAATCAACAATTAAAAACAAAACAAAAAAAAATCAAAATAAGAACAAAACTTAAGTCGGACCTCTGGGTCATGGTTCAAGGGTCAGAGGTCAAGGCAGAGTTGAACTCATGGGATCCAAATGTCACACAAGCTGAACCCAATCTGAAGAGGGAAACCAGAAAATCAGGGGTCTGAACTTTGGAGTGTGGCACCAGGGCCAGAGGTTCTTTCATTATTTTATTTTTATTTATTTTTTGAGGGCGTCACACCCAATAGTGCTCAGGGCTTACTCCTGGCTCTGTGCATGGGGATCATCCCTAGCAGTGCCCAGGGTTCTGGGATGGAACCAGGGTGTGCTGTGCCCAAAGCAAGTGTGAGACCCAGCCCCTCAAAGGTCATAGAGGTCTGAGGATTAGCATGCAGAAGTGGGGGGGTGGGGGCGGGGGAGAAGGGTCTAGGCTTGGGTTAAGCATCCTTTAGCAAAGGGGGAGATCTGGGGGTCCCTGCAGCACCTACCATCCTCCACCCCAGGCCCATTCCCAGACCGGCTCCAGTGCCTCAACCTGTCCATCGTCTCCAGAGACACCTGCCAGGCTGTGTTCCCTGGGAGAATCACTGAGAACATGGTTTGTGCCGGTGGCATTGAAGGGCCGACGCTTGCCAGGGTGAGCAGTGGCCAGGAAACGCAGGTACCCCCGGGCAGGATGAGGGAGAGAGCTGAGGGCTGGAAGCAAACGTGGCAGCCACAGAACATGGCAGAGAATGGGGGCAGACTGTGAGGGAGGGTGGGGAGAGCAGGCAAGGAACGACTGGAAGGGCTGAGACAGGGCAGCGGGGAGGGAGTCCGCCAGGACGCAGCCCACCCGGTTCCATCAACGGCACCCCATATGGTCCCCTGAGCCCGCCACCGGTCAGCCCTGAGCACCACCGGTGTGGCCCCAGAACTGAAAAAAAACAAAAGAAGTTACAAAAGAGGGCGCACGAGGCAGAGAAGAGCTGGGATTTGAAGTGCAGACAGGTGCCAACAGTCCCCACCCTGCAGGCTCCGCAGGCTCAGGTGAGCCAGTAGCAGGTGGGGCTGGAAGTGGGTGCTAGGGCCCTCTTAAATCTCTAATTCGGGACCACATTGCCCTCTGGAGTCTTCCAGAGTGGAGGTAGCCCCAACTCTACCCACCCCAGCTCCAGACATTGTCCTTGGGAGAATTCTTATGAAGTCCCGCCCTGGGATTGGCGAGTTGTCTGGAGTCTCCGTATATTGGTCAGAACCCTGATCATAGTCCCGCCCTCCTCCCCCCAGGGATTGGCCACTGATGATAGATGCCTTCTTTTCATTGGCCAACCCTTGTCCTGGAGGGACCCCGCCCCTCTGCCTTTCATGGAATCCCGCCTCCTTCTCTGGGGCTGGTCATTAGTGACGGATGCCTCGTTTACATTGGTTAATCTCCACTTTTTGTCCTGGAGGGAGCCCTCTACCTTCATGAAGTCCCGCCCTCCTCCCTTGGGATTGGCCATTAGTGTGGGCACCTCTTTATTTCATTGGTTAGTCCCTCAGCCCTTGTCCTGGAAGGAACCCTCTACCCTTCATGGAGTCCCACCCTCCTTCCCTGGGATTGGTCATTAGTGATGGGTGTGCTCTTTCCTCATTGGCCAGCCTCCAGTCATTGTCCTGAAGGGAACTCACTACCCTTGATGGACCCTCCCACCTTCCCCAGTATTGGCCCTCAGGGATAATGTGTTTCTACTATTGGTTAGTCATTGCCTGCATTGACCTTGGGGAACTTGTCTGTACTCTTTTCTCTGATGACCCAAGTACGGTTGCTGTCTTCGAGGCCCAGAAATGGACGGGCGGGAGGGGAAGTGGGAAACCGGGGCAGCCATTTCTCCTAATCTGGATATGCTCCTTCTTCTGCCTTGCAGGGAGACTCGGGGCCCCCTGGTGTGCGGGGCGTGCTCCAGGGTCTGGTGTCCTGGGGCTCCGTGGGGCCTTGTGGGCAGAGCGGCATCCCAGGAGTCTACACCAATATTTGCAAGTATGTGGATTGGATCCGGACAGTCATAAGGAACAACTGACCTGCTCTCTCGCTGGCCCCTCCAGCTCCGCCAGTGCTGCCCCAGCTCCTGCTCTTCTTGGTCTAGGGGGTCTTCTTATGAACCCCCGCCTCCAGGAAGTTCTTCTAGACACGGGTTGGGAAAGGAACAAGTGTGTGACTATTTGGAATAAAGGCAATAAAGCTATGGAAAAGAGGAGTCTGTCTCTTGATACCCTGGGGCAGAGGCTGCAGGGTGGGGGCTTCTCTAACCTCAGCTCCAGATGCGGAAGATGGGAAAAGAGAGGTGTCCCCTGGAATACGGGGTACACAGGAATGGAGCAGGAAAAGGTTCTTATACACCCACATACATATGGGTTTTTTTTTTAATTTTTAACAAAATTTTGGACCACACCATCAGTGCTCAGGGCTATGCCCTGCCCTGCTTGGTGCTGGATGTTGCTCCTGGCAGTGCTCAGGGGACCACAGCGAGAGAAATCCTGCCTCCTGTACGCACAGCATGTGCTCCAGACCGCTGGGCTCACTCTGCAGCCAGGAAAAACGCCTTTGCAATAATAAAAGCAATAAATATGGGAATAAATAAACAACAACAAAACAATAAAACCGAAGGCCAAGGCAGTGGGGAAAGAGGGCCCCGCGCTTACATGCTTACACTTTTACAAGCTTTCCAGCACGTGAAGGACCGGAAGGGAAGGCAGGAAGATAATGGGCTCCAGAACTCCCAAATGAAATTGTAAAATCGAAATTCATTTAATTGAATGTCTATAAAATGTAACATTCTTCCAACTAGCCAGTTGCAACTTGGCCAGAGGTGAGCAGGCACAGTTATTTTTAATGGGGATGTGGGCTCATTTAACAGGGCTGCGCTGGCAGTGGGTGGGGTGAGGCCTTGGAGAGCAAAAGCCCCTTAGCCTGAGTCTTCTATGGTCCCGACCCTCCACACCTGGGGGTGTCTTCGCAGCTGTGCGAGGCAGTTTTGGGATGGGGAAGAGTGAGGGGTGAGCAGGAGGTTCCAGCGCTCCCCTGGACTCCAATGGCCCCCCCCCGCTCCCAAGGCAGGGCTGTCACCCCCATCTCAGATGAAGAAACCAGGGTGGAGCTTTTTCCTCGCGCGTCACCGTGGTAGAAAGAGGCAGAGCGCAGGTCTCAGGCCGGGCAGGCTGCTACCCCACAGCGTTGCTTCACAGCTGCTCAGGGAGCAACCCAGGGCTAGCGCCAGAGGGAGATCAAGCCCCTAACCAAGGAACCAGGAGCCTGAGGAGCGGAGGTGACTCGGAACCTGGAAACCTCCAACCTAGGGCTCACGTCCAGTAAGTGGCCGGGGAACCCGCCTGATGTGGAGGGAGTCTGGGGTCCCTGCCTCGGGAGGGCAGAGAGACTGAAGCACAGCTGCGGCCCCCCAGCCGAGATGGGGTGGGGGCGGCGAAGGAGGCTGGGGCTGCAGACGCCCCTTCCTTGGGCCCACAGGCCCCGACCTGCCTCTCCCACCCTCCAGTCCCGCCCCTCTGCCCGCCCCAAGCAACCCCACCTGCATGACTCCCAGTTTCCCCCTCACCTGAGCACAGGGAAGGGAGCGCCCCCGGCCAGGGCTTGGGAAGGAGGTAAGAGGCTGGAGGAGCCGCGGAGAGTCTGAGTCTGAGCGAGAAGAAAGGGAGATTCGCAGGCAGCCGCCGGCAGCTGGGCCAGGGGCGGAGAGAGAAGCAGGCGGGAGGGATGGAGCCAGGCACGCAGAGAAACTGAGCGAAGCAGGAACAAGAGGGACTTGGAGAGGTGACAGAGGCAGGCGGGCCGCCTGGGAGGGCCCCCACACACACCCCCCCCCAAGGCGATCAGGCAGGGCTGGGAGGCCCAGTCACGCCGGGCCACCCCCCTGCCCGCCTGCCCGCCTGCTGCCTGGCGCCAAGACCCAGCCTTCCGCAGCTGCCACCACCGCAGGCCCCCAGAGCCCCAACCCCAGCGCCCCGTGAGTCGTGGAGGGAAGGGCAGACCCCTCTGTGTCTATTGCTGGGGGCATCTCTGATCCCCTGTTACCCCACTGCCCCTCCCTCTTCTCCGGCTCTGACAGTTTCATGGGTGCCCAGGCCTCTCTGGGTCTCTCTCCAGCTGCCCCCCACCCCCCATCTCTGTGACCTCAGCTCCGGCTCTGAATCCTGCACCCCTGCCCCCGCTGACCAGGGCAGCCTCGGGCATCGTGAGCTTCGCCCAGCTCTGTCCTGAGCCCTCTCTGAGCCACGCGACCTGCCAAGGGCCCATAACCCCCTGGAGGTGTTTCCCTCTTTCCTTTCCCTTCCTGCCTCTGTCCTCTGGGGTCTGGCCAGGTCCCAGGGAGGAAAAAAAAATCTACAAAACGGGTCTTGGAGAATGTTTTGTGGTAGTGACCGGAGGTCAGCCTGGCTGAGGACCAGCCTGTCACTCGCCTAGCCAACGGCTGTCAGCCACTTTGTGTCCTCCTCAGGCAGGGGCAGGTCACTCCAAGGCCCCTTCCCCACCCAAGGCTTATCAGAAAGCTTTGGAGGTTGGGGTGCCAGTGAATCCGGGAGTCCTCACCATGGGGCAGGCTCTGGAGCGGAGACGTGGGGGAGGCGGGGCAAGCAAGGGGCGTTGGAGAGGCAGGAAGAGCCCTCGCCGCCCCAGAGGGTGACGTGACCCTGTGCCCCTTCTTACTCCTAGAAGCACCTGGGGCCTCTCTCTCCAGGCCATGAAGATCGTGCGATTATTCATGCTCGCTCTGATGACAGGTATGGTGGGGGGACAGGGCCTTCCCCTGGGCCCCCCCCAGGAACCCCCTTGCACCCGGAGTTTTCTCGGTCAGGACTCAGAGTAGAGAAGCGCCAGACAGGGTCTTAGTGTGCATTTGAGAGTAACACCATGGTCAGGGGGAGGCCAGCAGGGTCCCAGGGCTGCTGGACGGGCTGGGGACACCCAAGGAGCTAGGCCACTGGCCACTGACCAGCCCGTGTGAGAGGACTGCCATCCTTCCCATCTCAGCCCCAGCTAGTCCCTACGGGCACCCCGGCAGGGGCAGTCTGGCCCACTGACCTTCCTCCTCTTCCCTGACTGTTTCCGGGAGTCTGAGCATGCCTGAGCAACCCCACTTCCCCTCCGCCGCTCTAGGGCATGTGGGAGGAGAGACCAGGATCATCAAAGGGGTACGAGTGCCTCCCCCCATTCACAACCCCTGGCAGGTGGCCCTGTTCCAGAAAACCCGGCTGCTGTGTGGGGCCACACTCATCGCCCCCAGATGGCTCCTGACGGCCGCACACTGCCGCAAGCCGTGGGTGCGGGGGCTGGGGCGGGGCTGGGAGGGGGCCAGTGGGTGAGAGGGGGGCTGGGAGGCTGCACAAATGGCTGGGGGAGCAGGTGGACACCCCTTGCCCTGGGAACAGAGGTGGGAGGTGCTTGGTCTGGGGAAGGGAACAGGGTGGAGTGAGGTGGGGAGGGCTGGAAGAGAGGCTTTGGGGGCTGATGAGGGTGAGGCACCTTCATGGCCACCCCCTTCCACCTCCCACCTCTCCCGGCCCCCTGAACACCCCTCTCCCCCACCTCAGCAAGTACATAGTCCACCTGGGAGAGCACAACCTGCAGCGACAGGATGGCTGTGAGCAGACACGGACGGCCACGGAGTCGCTCCCGCACCCGGCTTCAACAACAGCCTCCCCCAACAAAGACCACCGCAATGACATCATGCTGGTGAAGATGGCCACGCCCGCCTTCATCACCGGGCCGCAGCCCCTCACCCTGTCGTCACACTGCGTCGCCGCTGGCACCCACTGCCTCATCTCTGGCTGGGGCACCACCTCCAGCCCCCAGTGTAGGGGTTCCAGAGGGGCACATGGGGGTAGTTTGGGGGTTGTGACGGTGGAAGGGTGGAAGGAGAGAGACCTGCCAAGGTCTGATATCACCCCGTGATATCAAAGGGTGCCATCAACAGAGGGGTGTGTTGAGTGCAAAGGGCCAGAAAGATAGTCCAGTGGGTAGGGCATCAGCCTTCAACATGGCTGACCCCAGTTCCATCCCTTTGTACCCCACAGTAAAATCCTCAGCACTGCCAGGAGTGATCCCCCTAAGTGCAGAGTTAAGAGCAAGCCCTGAGCAACACCAGGTGTGGGTCCCAAATACCAACACCCCCCCAAAAAAAGAGAGAAAGGTGGGAGGGGGAAGAGTAAGCTGGGCGGGTGGAGACCACAGGTTGAGCCCTGGAATCAGACCTTGATGTTCCACAACATGAGGCAAGTGGGCTCGGCTCTCAGTTTTCTTCTCTCTAAACCGAGAATGAACCATTGCACCCACCTCCGGGCTGGAGGTGAGACCAGGCCTGCAGAGCATGGTCACGAGGGCAGGACTCATGTGCCCGAGGTGGCAGCTAGTGAGCAGGAAGGGTCTGGGTGCAGGGATCGAGGAGAGCGGAGGGGCCGCTCACTCCCCACGCCCTCCGTGCCTCTCCCGCAGTGCACCTGCCCCACACCCTGCGATGCGCCAACATCACCATCATCAATCATAAGGAGTGTGAGAACGCCTACCCCGGCAACATCACAGACACCATGGTGTGCGCCAGTGTCCGGGAAGAGGGCAAAGACTCCTGCCAGGTGAGGGGGCAGCCAGAGCACCCTTCTCCCTTCTGACGCCAAGCCTTTTGCAGCATGATCCCCGACTCCTTTCTGCTGCCTGTGCCCGTGTCCAGCCCAGGCGTTCCTAACTCCGCTTCCACTCTACCCCATCTTTGCCTCGCACACAACCCGCTTCGACCCATACTCAGTGTCTGCCCAGCCCTGGCCTCACTCCCTAGCGTGCTCCCCTTTCCCCCTCTGTGTGGCCTTCCCTCTCTCTTTCTCTCTTTCCTGGGGTGGGTGGGGTGACGACCACCAGACCCAGCAGTGCGTACTCCTGGCTCTGCTTAGGGTTGACTCCTGGTGGGCTCAGGGGACCACAAGGGATGCTGGGGAATGAACCCAGTAGCAGCCACGTGCAGGGGGCAAACACCCCCTCCCCTCCCCACCCCCGCTGTACCGTCACTCCTGCCCACGCTTCTTATCTCACTGGTTCTCTCTCCCTCTCTCCACCTCTCCCAGGGTGACTCTGGAGGCCCTCTGGTCTGCAATGGGTCTCTCCAAGGTATTATCTCCTGGGGCCAGGATCCATGTGCTGTTACCAAAAAGCCTGGTGTCTACACGAAAGTCTGCAAATATGTGGCTTGGATCCATGAGACTATGAACAGGAATTAGCCTGGACCAGCTCAGCAGAGCAGGACACTCCTGACCCCCCACCCCCTACCACCCCCCCACCTCCACCACGCAGTGAATAATAAAGGTTAGGCCGGGACTTCGTCTTCAGGTCTCCTTCCCGATGAGAGATTTCATCACTTAGAAATGAACTTGGAGTTTGAAATGAGTGACACCGAGGTCCAGGCCCTGTCTGGACCCCCAGTTACTGCCCTGGGGGGCGTGTCACGTTTTTGATTCACTGTTGTGTCTCCAACTTCGAAGAGAATCGGGGGCTCAGCAACAAAGCCAAGTGGATTGACGCCTCTCTGGAGTGTTTGCTTCTGCTGAGTCAGTCTCCTGCTAAGGGCTTTTACACGCTTCACCTCAGAGCCCAGGGAGGCCGCTGCTATCATGCGCTCTGTGCAGATGGAGAAAGCGAGGCCCAGAAGGGCAGGCTTGTTTTGCTCATGGCCACATGGCCAGCAAATAAAAGGGGAGCTGATACAAGGTGCTTTCCTCTTTGTCTTATTTTGGGGCCGAATCCAGTGGTGTGCAGGGCTGGCTCTGCACTCGGGATCCGTTCCTCCTAACAGGGCCCTAAGGGACCCTGGTGGTGCTAGGGATCAAACCCCATTTGCTGCGTATGAAGCAAGCACCCTCCTGACTGCCCTGGGTTCCAGACACCAGCAAGGTGATGTCAACTCACAGATGGGAGGCTTGTTCTTCAAACCCAGCCGAAGGGGGAGGGTCCATCATCATTTTCTTCCCAGTCCCATAAAGCTTCTAAGGGGCTATTCTCCATAGAAGGCTGTTTCAATTCAAGCCCCCGACTCCAAATGTGATTCTTCATGCTGGCTGCATGCCAGACGCTGTCACCTCACATGGCGCCAGCTGTGCGGCTGGAAGTTACCTTTCGGGGCTACAGAAAGTTCTACAGCCCAGCTACAGTCTAGTACTGACTGGACAGTCTCGGTTTCCCTGACGTTTCCTTGGGAAGACACCCCCACCGAGTGTGGAAGTAAGGTACGTTTTTTGCAGAGGAGGGGAGGAGAAGGGGCAGGCAGGGCCACTGCCGACAGAGCTCAGGGGACTGTGTGTTAACAGGGTCCCTGTTTAGCCAGGTTTCGACACCTGCAAGGCAAGTGCTGGCTGGCTGGCACCGGAAGTCAAGAAATTGCCAAAGTTCTGCTTGCCTGGCAGGAGAAGCTGTTGGCCAAGGAATGCCAGAGTCCAGGCCGGCCCAGGAGCCGGGTGGTTGGGCGGGTGTGGTGTATGACCTCCCTGTCTCTAGGAGTCTCTGAGCCTCCCCTTGGTTTCCTAAAATGAGGGAGTTGGCCGAGGGTGTCATGTCTGTGTGGCCTGTGATTCACGGCTCTGAGTGGCACCTGGAGGGCCAAGTCCCACAAAAGGAGCATCGCGGTGCCTCCCCTGAGAACCTGCCAGCAGCCTGCCAGGGCAGGGCGGGTGGCCTCTTCTCTCCCACCTTTGTTCTGTTTCCCTCTGAGTCTGGTTTCTGTGCGTTCAGCCTCTGCTCCTCTGCCCTCTCTCTGCCCACCTCTCCTAGGCAGCTGACAGCCCAGATAAATAAATCTCTGTTTATTTATTCGGCTGGGTTGGTTCTAACACAGTTCCCAAGTCTCCCGCCCCTTTCCTGCACCTGCATCTTGGAGGCCTCCGCGGGTCGCAGGGGGAAATCCCCCTCAGTCCCCAGATCCAAAAAGGGCGTTTCTGCCCCTGGGAGCAGTGCTGAGCCCTGGGGCCCCCTCCCAGAGCAGGAATCTGGGGCCCAGGTTGGGTGCCAGCCCCACCCACGGCATAATTAGGGAGAGGAAAGAGGAGGGGGGGAGTCCCCAGGGGAGGGTGGGAAATTTCCGGCTCCTCCGGGTTAAAAAGGGAAGGTCCGGCCAGGGGTCCTGGACAGCGGTTCCGAAGGCCCACACACAGCCTTCTCCCTCCCTTCCACCACAGGACTCTCCCCAGGTGAGGCCAAGCTCACCTCGGCCAGGTTGGCGTGGAACCCGGAGCGGACCCCCGGGGGGAAGCCCGTTCTGTGCCTCAGTTTCCCTTTAGGGGACACATCTGAGCCTCGGACCCAGCCGAGGGCTGAGTGGCCGGCACCAGGGAGCTGAGCTGGGGCTCAGGGAGGGCGGGAGGACGCGGCGAGGGGCGACCTTCTGGTAATTGCTCCCACTAAGGCCGCCCCGGGCCGCGCTGCCCGCCCGTCTGCTCCGTCCTGCGGCTCCTGGTTGGGCGCTGGCCGCGGTGTCCGGGCGGGCCAGAAGCACTGCGTGGCGCGCTGCGGGCTGCGGGCGGGCTGCCGGGGGTATCGGACCTTGCAGCTGCCCTAACCCACCCCCACCCCATGCAGCCCGCCATGAGACCGCCGCGGCACCACCTCCCCGCTGCCCTTGCGAAGCTGATGCTGCCGCTGCTGATGGCGCAACTGTGGGGTGAGGCGCGGAGCAGAGACCGTGGGAGGCGCGGGCCGGGCAGGTGCAGGTGCGCCGTGGGCGCCGAAACAACCCCGCACCCTCGCTCGGCCCAGGCCCGGCCGCAGTCAGCTCGGGCCCCCGACCCGGTCCAGCCCGGCCCGAGGCCGCCCTGAGCCAGCCCGATGGGAGACTCCCGACCCGGGTCCAGCCCCCACTGCCCGCCAGGGGCCCTGACCCCGCTCACCGGTCCCCTCCCCACCTGACCCCGCTCACCGGTCCCCTCCCACCTGTCCCCGCCCAGCGCCCTCCCAGGTCCTGCTTCACGGATTTCATCCATTGCCGCTTCTCGCGGCCCCGTTGCGTGTGCCCACCCCAGTTCCCATGCAGCCCACGCCGGAGAGCTCAGTGCTCCCACTCTCGGGGAGTCCAGTCGCTGCGCTGGGCAACCCCGCGCCCAATCCGCCCTGCAGGGTCCCCAGTGCTCCCCGCGCCCTAACCCCAGGAATCCAGGCCCATCTCTTTGCAGCCTACCCCGCCCCTAGTCGCCAGCTGCCTTCCTAACCCCGCCCCTTATTCCTGACCCCGCCCCCTGATCACCTTGTCTAATCTCCGCCCCCCTGATTGCCCCCCGTCTTCTAACCCCGCCCCCTCACTTCTATCTCCGCCCCCTAATTCCCAGTATTGTTCTAACCCCGCCCCTCAGACCTGAACCCGTTCCCTGATCGCCTTGTCGCCCTATAAGCCTCCCCGCTCGCGTTCTGTCACCGTCCCCCGAGAGCCCACCGCGTTCTAAGCCCGTCCCCCCGAGTGTCTGTCCCGTTTTATTTTATTTTATTTTATGGGGAGGGTGAAGATTGGGACCACACCCGGTTCCCACCCCTCCCCAGCCAGCACCGTGCAGGGGCTGCTCTCATCTCGGCCCCCTTCTTCCTTAGCCGCAGAGGCGGTGCTGCTCCCTGCCAACGGCACCGTCCGGGATCTCGCGTCCTTCAGCGCCCCGTGCCCACGAGGCTCGCAGCCCTGGCAGGTCTCTCTCTTCAACGGCCTCTCGTTCCACTGTGCTGGTGTCCTGGTGGATAAGAGTTGGGTGCTCACTGCCGCTCACTGCGGAAACAACAAGTAGGGGAGCCCTTGGGGAACCGGGGGGCAGATGCCGGGGAGCAGGGGTAGGGCAGGATATCTGAGTCGGTGAAACTCAGCAGGCGGTGCGGTTGGTCCAGTCCAGGAGGGCTTCCTGTAGGAGGAGCGGTGGGGCTGTGCTGTGGCCGCCAGAGGGCAGTGTGGTTCTTCTGAAGAGTTTCTGCGCCAGCCTTCAACGGGACCCTGATGTTTCTTGGGGTTCTGTGTAGTACTGTTGGAATTTAGAAGTCAGAATAAATGCTCGCCTTTTGAACACCCCCAAAGGGGACTAGATGAGGAGGTTTCCCCAATCAGACCCCACTAGCTAGCCTCAGTTCCTGCCGTTCACAGGAGCCCAGACACCTATTCAACTCCCTCCCCATGGCCCCTGCTCCCGAGACTCAGGAGTCCAGGCCTAGCCCGCCTCCCCGGGTCCGCCCCTAGGTGGCCAGTCTGCCCTCCTCTCCCGGCCTACCTACCTGAGCCTGCTCCACTCACAGCTCTTCTCTCCCCAGGCCCCTGTGGGGGCGCGTGTCGGGATGATCATCTGCTGCTTCTCCAGGGAGAGCAGTTGCGCTGGACACTCCGGCCCATTCTCCACCCCGAGTACCAACCGGGCTCGGGCCCTATCCTGCCCAGGCGGACAGACGAGCACGACCTCATGCTGCTGAAGCTGGTCAGGCCAGTGGTGCTTGGACCTCGTGTCCAGACCCTGCGTCTGCCCCTACCACTGCGCCCAGCCTGGAGACTGGTGCCAGGCAGCCGGCTGGGGCACCTCGCCACTCGAAGAGGCAAGGCTGGGAGCCCAGAGGCCTGTGTCTCTGGGAAGAAGGGCTGGGGGGCCCAGACTTTAGGGTCTGAGGGAGGAGACTGAAGCTCCCAAACTTCTGGGTCTGAGGGTGGAGGCTGGGGAGGTCCAAACTTCCAGGTCTGAGGGACAAGAGCTGGGGATGGACTGCAGGTGTGAGGAAGGAAGGCTGGGGCGCGGGGCTGGGACAGGGTCACTGTTCTTCAGACCCTGGGCCCTCGCTCACCCGGTCTTTCCCCATCAGTGAACTACAACAAGGGCCTGCACTGTGCCGGGTCCGCATCCTGAGCCCTCAGGAGTGCAGTGTGTTCTACCCAGGCGTGCTCAGCAGCGGCATGATGTGTGCGGGCTGGAACAGGGCCAGGACCCCCGCCAGGTAGGGGCTGGGGTGCAGCTGCCCCCTCCACAACCCCTTCTCTGCCTCCTTGTGTCCATCTTCCCTTCCCTTGCCCGCCCCTCCCCATCCTTGACCATTCCCTGGATTTCTTCCCCTGTCCCTCTCCACTCCGCCATTGTGCCCCCAAACCCCGTCCATCACACACGCCCAGGCTCAACCCAGCCCCTGCCTGGCCCCCCTCCCCTTCCCGTCACCTCCGACCAGGAGGTGACAGAGCCTGGACCTGCTCTCTCCTTCCTCCTGCCTGCAGAGTGACTCAGGGGGCCCTCTGGTGTGTGAGGAGACCCTGCAAGGCATCCTTTCGTGGGGCATGTACCCGTGTGGCTCTGTCCAGCACCCGGCTGTCTACACACAGATCTGCAAATATGTGCCCTGGATAGAGAAGACCATCCGCACCAACTGAGCATACCTGGGAGCACCGCCCCTGCCGCTGCCCCGACCTGGCTCCCCCAACACTGGGGCCCCCAGTGGTGCAGTTTCTGTACTGAGAAATGAGGAGGGGGTGCCCACTGTCAGTAGATCCTGAGAGAAATAATCTGTTACCCAACAAGGCTTCATCTATCCCACCTCTCCCCCAATCTTCTGTGTGACCTCGGGTTGGCCGAGCACCCTCTCTGGGCCTCCGCTCTTCTCACCTTGGGAAATGGGGACAATTGAAGTGCCTACCTCACCGGTGTGTTGTGAGATGATGCTAAGGTGTGTGTGTGTGTGCATGTATGTAAGTGCATGCATGTATGTTGTGTGTGTGGGTGTCTTACTATGACCCACAAACAGGTCCCCTCTGAGAATGCGTGACTCTGCCTGGGGAAGGAAACACTCAGGGTCGACCCAAATCCCACCCACCCCCCATGTTACCCCTCTCCCCCCTCCTGATAGGGAACCACGTTCCCCACCCTTCTGCCCCTCAAATTCCAAGAGGTCTCTTGAAACCGCTTCCGTCCTCCTCCCACTCTCCCCACGTCTGGATCCACCCGACAGCTCTTCCTCCTGGCACAGTGGACAGTCCTGACTCAGCTGCTGCTGGCTCTGCCTTCCCAGGCTCACAGGGCCTCTCGCAGAATCTCCTCTGACCTTCCCCTCGGGCTGGGAGTATGCCCACTAGCTAAGCTCCTGAGGGTCAGGGATCAGCCACATGGAGCTGAGGGCCCCGAAACAGCTGGGGATAACCCAGTGGGGACCCGAATCTCAGCCCCACCCCTCTCGTCCCCTGCCCCATCCAGGACTGGCTCTGGGTTGATGTATTTACTGTAGGCCACCACCAGGGTGGCCACGGAGCCAGGTCTCCTGCATCAAAGGCATGCACTTCTGGCCACTGGAGTCATATCCCGGTCTCCCCCCAGATTAGCTTGGAGATTCAGCCTCCTGGGAGGGAGGAGTCTCCTCTCCACCTGCAGTGCTCTCAGGCTGGGCGGTGGGCAGGTGAGCACTCCAGGGCACAGTTGTCCTGAGGCCCGGTGCCTAGCCTAGTTATTTGTTTTGTCTTGAGGCCACGCCCAGCACTACTTAGGGGCTATGCCTGGCTCAGAGCTCCGGGGGATGACACCTGGCTGGGCTGGGGGACAATGGCGGGAGTTGAGCTCTGGTCAGCCCCATGCGAAGACAGCGTCCTCCCTGCTGGACTGTGACTTCTCCTGTGCACAATGGCAGCCCTCTCCCACACACATGGCTTATGGACCCCATTTCCTGAACCTCTGTTGACATCCGCTCCTGGTTTCTGCATCCTGGAACCTGCCCCTGGTCTAAAAGCATTGGCCTTCATGACTCCCCCCACGTGCACGCCTGCCCCGCCTCATACATACAACCAGGAACTGTCAGGCTTGGCATGCGAGAATCAGAAGTCAAGTAGGTGGAAACCCAAAAACTGGCTCATTTTCAAAGCCATTTGCCCAGTCCTTCTGTCACGTGCCCCCAGGTATTTACTGAGCTGTGTCTGGCAATCCTAGAGATGAATCAGAACAGGCCCTCCCCTCAGGAAGCTGCTGGTCAGGTCTGGGAGCCTGGCAAGCCTTACATTCTTGCCATTCAAGTGCCTAGTCAAAGGTCACCTCCTCCAGGATGTCTTCCAGGATTTTAAAGTTCTGGCTAAAGGAGAGCTCCCCTCCTTTCCCATCCTCTCCACTCAGGCCTGGCCTCTATTTTTTTAGGGCAAAAAATAAGATGTTTTTTTGGTAGCAGTTGTTACAGCTGAAATGATCTGTCATTTTGTTCTAGCCCCTCCCTCTCTCCACCAGCCCACTGATGCAGGGGCTCTGAGTAACTTCTGTTCTCTAAGTACTGGTGCGAGGCAGAGTCTAGTGAATGCCATAGGAGACACAAAGGGACTGCTAGGAGGGTCCAAGGACTCCTGTGGCCATTGGGACCAGGTCTAGGGCGGTGTGGAGGGCATTTGCCTTGCGCAGTCAGCTGGGGCTTGACTGGCATCGCATAAGGTCCCCTGAGCACTGCCAGGAGTGAATCCTAAGCACAGAGCCAGGAGTAATCCCTAAGCATCACTGGGTGTGTTTCCCTGGTCCCCCCAAAGACAAACAGCAACAGGGGCTAAGTGATAGTACAACGGGGAGGGTGTTTGCCTTGCAGCCAGCAGCAGTTCAATCCCGGCGTCCTGTATGGTCCCCCCAGCCCCACCAGGAGTGATTCCTGAGCACAAAAGACAGGAGTAGCTCCTGAGCCTTTGCAGATGCGACACCCACCCCTCAAACAACAACAAATAATGAGTGCTGCCGGGACCTGGAGTTGTGTGCAGGGGACAGAGGCAGGGCTGGCTCGCAGGAGACACAGACACTGAGCGCTCACCAGGCACAAGGCAGCCGGGGGGCTCATATGTGTCTGCCTGCCGCCCCTACAGCGCAGCGGCTGCAGAGATGGAGCGGTTGAGAGAGACTCAGGGACTTGCCCACCACCCCCGGCAACTAATCGCAATGAGCCTGGAAATCCGGATCCAGGCCAGCCAGTTCGGAGACCTGAACCATTGCACCCGGGCTGGAGAAACAGTACAGGGCTGAAAGCTCTTTGCCTTGTGTGCAGCTGATAGCACTGCATTTGGTCCCCTGAGCACCGCCAGACGTGACCCCTGAGCAGAGAGAGTCGCCCCAAGGCTGGTCTCCCCAGCCAAACACACGCACACACACAATACATAACAGTGAAGTCACGTTCAAGGGGTGCTCAGAGCCAACTTGATCATCAGGCTTGTGGCAACAGGAGATGTGTAAAGGGCTATGAATACCCAGAGGGAGTAAATGATGGATTCTGTCTGGGGAAATCAGAGACGGCTTCCTGGAAGGCGCATTTATGTCGGCTCTTAAAGGATGCACACGGGGCTGGAGCGATAGCCCAGCGGGTAGGGCATTTGCCTTGCACGCAGCCAGCCTGTGCCGGCCTGGGTTCAATCCCCAGCATCCCATATGGTCCCCGAGCACCGCCAGGAGTAATTCCTGAGTGCAGAGCCAGGAGTAACCCCCTGAGCATCGCTGGGTGTGACCCCCAAAAAAAAAAAAAAAGCAAAAAAATAATAAAGGATGCACAGGAGTTCACCAGGAACAGAAAGATATGGAGAAAGACATTCACTCATTCAATTACTATCTCCTGAGGCCTCCTATGGGCCCAGCCCTGCCTGGGTGATGCTGAGGACATCCAGAGATGAGTCAGCATGGCTGACCCTCCAAGGGGCTGTCTGGTGAGAGGAGGGATGAGCAGAGAGGCAAGGAAGATAAATGTGTAGGGAAACACTGGAGAATGTTCCCTACGACCATATGCTCTTTTCCAGATGCTCTTTTCCTTTTTCTTTTCTTTTCCTTTCTTTTCTTTTTTTTTCTTTTTTTGCCACACCCAGTGATGCTCAGAAATTCTCCTGGTGTTGCTCTGGGAACCATATGGAATCCTGGAAAATGATTCCCTGGTTGGTGATGTGCCCTCCCTGCTGGGCTCTTGCCCCCCTTATGTGGTTGCAGCCACATGGTTCTAGCCCCTTATGTGGTCTTAGGGTCTCTGATGGGGGCAGTCTGGCTTCGGGTCTCCCGGCAATGGGAAGTGAGGATGTGGGAAGCTTAGGCAGGAGCCAGCCCATCTCTGACCTTCCTCATTCCCTCTCCTCTCCCGCCTCCCGTTCTGCCCTTCTCTCTGCTCCTGTACCCTTCTGCGTGTGTGTGTGTGTGTGTGTGTGTGTGTGTGTGTCGCACTCCCTCCCCTTTCTCTCTCTCCCAGCCTCACCCCCCCAACTTGTCTGCCCACATGCCTATTTCTCCCACCCCGAGCAACCTGCTTTGAGGCGTACCTCCAGCCTGCCCCTGACCTGGACCCCGGGTCATTATCAATCAATCATGGACATCCTTGAGGATCCTTCCTCCTCTCCTCATCCTCCTGCACCAGGACCGGCATCCTGAGGTCCTGGGGAGGGAAGACCCCCCCATCTCCCTGGATGCACCCAGGACCCGATCTGACTTAGCCCCACTGCTCTGCCCGCTGGGGTCCTCCTACCCCACCTCCCTTCCTGGGGGGCCCCAGTTAAGACTCTGGGGTTTCCCCCTCCCCCAGGCCGTTTCCCAACCGAGATTAATCACAGGGGCGGCCCCAGGGAGGAGGAAGGACAGGGCCTGGGCTTTACCATAAAGAAGCTCAGGACCAGCTGGGCTGGAGGATCCAGATCCCCGGGGCCATGAGGCTGGGATTTATCTGCGCTCTGCTTTCCGTCCTGACAGGTGAGGCTGCTGCCTGCCACCCTCCACCCCAGACCGGCCACCCCCACCCCCTGGGGCCCCTCCAACTGGTCCTTACCTTCTGACCTTGCTCTTATTGATCCATCTGTCCTCCAGGGCACAGCTGGGCAGACACCCGCGCCATCGGGGCTGTGGAATGCCGCCCCAACTCCCAGCCCTGGTGCGTTGAGTCTCTTCTCCCTCACCCGCCTCTTCTGCGGGGCCACGCTCATCAGTGACCGCTGGCTGCTCACCGCTGCACACTGCCGCAAGTCGTGAGTGAGGGGATGGCCCTGGGGCTGAGGGCTCGGGGGAGCTGGAGGGTCACAGGGCTAGGGCAGCTGTGACAGGGGCAGGAGCTGGAGACCGAAGCAGTCTTCAACTTGGACAGCCCGAGTTCGACCCGTAGAAAGAAAAGCCTCTTTCCTAAAGTCCTCAACCATGTGCTTTGGGTTGTTCGTTTGTTTTTTGGTTTTGTTGTTGTTGTGTTTGTTCGCTTTGGGGTCCCCCAGCAGTGTTCAGGGCTGGCTTTGCAGGGAGATCACTCCTGGCAAGGTTTGGGGGTGGGGTGGCCCTATGCGATGCTGGGGATGGAATTGGCGAGATCTACATGCCTAGCAAGTGCTTTCTCCATGGTCCTATCACACCAGCTGCCAACGCCTGATTTGCCTGATTAGAACAAGGCAAAGACTCTTTAACAGACCCCTGGGCAACGCTGCCCCTGAGCCACTTGGCTCACCTGCTCCTAAACGCTCCATCAAAGGCACTGTATGCTGACTTCAGAGGCCTCATCAGCACAAATCCAGACTATTTAGGGCCCTTTGGGGGAGGGGAGAAGGACCCAGCAGAGATAAGAGCGGACCCCCTGCCTCTGTGCTCAAGGATCTCTTGTGATGGGGGCATGAGGAATCCTCTGAAGTGCCTAGGATCGAACCAGGGCCACAGCGAGGTGCCCCTACCCACTGCACTATCCAGCCCCTTGCAGGAGTCTTTAACTCAGATCAGTGCTGCCCTGGACAGACAGAACAGTAGCTAGGGACAGCAAGCTCCTAGTTGTCTGGTGACACATTCAGTTCTCGTTAATGGGGGCTGGAGTGATAACACAGTGGGGAGGTGTTTGCCTCACACACGGCCAACCTGGGTTGCATCCCATATGGTCCCACAGCATTGACCCCGAGTACAGAGGCAGGAGTAAGCCCTGAGCACCCCCAAACTCTAAATAAATAAATAATTCTTAATGGGGGTGACATAATTTTGGAAGTAAATAGTCTTATTTGGGGACAGAGCGATAGCACAGGGGGTAGAGCATTTGCCATACACGCGACTGACCCCGGACGTGGCTGACTGGGGTTCAATCCCCAGCATCTCATATGGTCCCCTGAGCATTGCCAGGAGCAGTTCCTGAGTGCAGAGCCAGGAGTAACCCCTGAGCATCGCTGGGTGTGACCAAAAAAAAAAAAGATAGTCATATTTAAGAGAGAGAGAGAGAGAGAGACAGAGAGAGAGACAGAGAGAGAGACAGAGAGACAGAGAGAGAGATGCCCTTAGTGGGGATTCAGGAAGTTCAGAGGAATCTGCCTGCAGTTAATTTTATTAACACTGAAATTGATGTACTCAAAATATTATTTTAACATGAAATGCATTTTTTTGAGTGTGTCTGAATGACATTGGGGGTTTTTGTACCAATACATATTTTGCCCATAGAGAACCATCCACTTGAGTCGGCCGCATTCCACATGCTCAGTGACTAGGATAGTGCCACCCTAGAATCCTAGATCCAGAGTAACCTGCCTGTGGCCACTCGGTAGAGCAGTGATGGTCTCTGCATCTGGGAATTCTGTACCTTAAACCCTGTGATTTGCGGGACTCTAGAATTTTGCACCAAGAGAATTCAGAAGCTCCCATTCATAGACGTCTACCTCTGGTGGGCCATAGAGCCCAGAATGATAAACCAGATGGATTCTTAAAATCTCCAAAGTTTTAATGCAGAGGAATTCTCGAGCTTCAAACTATTTGAGCCCTAGGCTTTGTTTGCTTGTTTGTTTGCTTATTGGGTCATACCCAGCAATGCTCAGGGTTACTCCTGGCTCTTCGCTCAGAAATTACCTCCTGGCGGTGCTCGGGGGACCATATGGGATGCCGGGGATTGAACCCGGTTGGTCCTGTGTAAGACAAACGCCCTCCCGCTGTGCTATTGCTCCGACCCTGAGCCATGCCCAGCAGTGCTCAGAGCTTACTCCCTGTCTCTGTGTCAAGGGACCACTTATGGAAGTGCTTAGGGGGTTATGTGTGGTGACGGATGGAAACGAGGGTCTGCCGTGTAGAAGGCCGAGGCCTAATACCCATGCTCTCTCTTAGGTTCTTGAATTCTATAGTGATAGACTTGCAGGAGTCTAGAACGCAGCATCCAGCTCTTACTGTCCCAATACAGAGTTCTAGGTCTTTTGAAAGACCTAGTTTGGGGACCACACCTGGGGGTGCTCAGGGCTTACTCCTGCCTCTGTACTCGGGGTCAATGCTGTGGGACCATATGGGATGCAACCCAGGTCGGCCGTGTGTGAGGCAAACACCTCCCCACTGTGTTATCACTCCAGTCCCCATTAACGAGAACTGAATGTCACCAGGTCTAGAGCATTAGGTCTAGAGCATTCTAGACCTAATTCATCTAATTATAAACTCCCTCCTAGACTTTTTTTGTTCCAGAAAACTCTAGAATGTATGAGTCTTGAACCTGGGGGTGGGAGGCATGTGGCTCACTGGTAGGTCTTGTGCTGTGATGTGTGTAGGCCCTGGGTGGGATCCCTGGCACAGCAAAAATCAAACAACTCCCCTCCTTCACACACACACACACACACACACACACACAAAATACAGAATGTATGAGTCTTGTTTTTATGATGTTCTGGAATAGGAATCCCATAGAAACATAGAATTGTGGATTCCTTTTGGTGCTATGGTCTTTGGAGGTTAGATCCTTCTGTTTGACGAGAATCCCAGAATGGATGAGATATTCAAATCATCTTGATATCTAAATATTCAAGTGTCCCACCGTCCCTCTTCAAGGGACCAACTCCTCTTGCTCTGACATCTGCTCCCTCCTTCCCCCAAATGAAGGCGCAGTGCTGGTGCTGGCGTGTGGGGACTGCCCATCACGCCGCACTGCTTCTGGAGGTAGCCTCTTTCAGCCAGGTACCAGGTCTGTACCTCAAGTTAAAAGAACAATGTTCTGAGTTTAGCCCCAAGGACAAAGAAGAACAGGCAGTGAAGGAGATTGAAGCTTTCAGGGACAGGAATATGGTGGAACAGCAGGCCTGGGCTCCTGGACACAGAACCAAGGCAGAGAAGGACAAAGAAATTCAAATAATCTCTCAGGCATCAGAGCGGTACAGCGGGAGGCCCCTTTGCCCCACATGCAGCTGACCCCTGACCCGATTTCCATTCCCAGCATCCCTAGAGTCCCCCAAGATCCACTGGCAGTGATCCCCTGAGCAAAGAGCCAAGAGCAAGCCCCTGAACACAGCCAGGTGTGGCCGCCACACCAAAATAAATAATGAAACTAAATAAAATATCTCTCCTACTCCTCAAAGCCTTAGTTCTCAGCAATGAACCCAACCCCTAAAATCAGAGCTCAGAGGACTGAGGGGTGGACAGGAAGGCCCCCAGACAGATGGAGCCTGTGTCAGGCATGAGCCAGAGCAGGATGAGAGAGCCAGGGTGGAAGGATAGAATTCCAGAATTCCAGAACGCTGGGAAGACGCTGAACGTGGCAAGCAGAGTGATGCCGAGGCGGCAGAGAACCCCAACCTGGGGACTTTTCCACACCCTCTCCCACTCCTGCCTTTGCACTCTGGGCCACTCCCCTCATAGCTGCCTGACCTGTGGGGACAGGGGTGGGGCTATTTTTGATGGTAGGTGGAGCCCCCACATACCCACAGCTTCCAGGTCATCCAGGTCACATCAAGGCTCCTTCCCTGGGGCCGCAGATGGGAGGGCAAAAAGGGGAAGGTTAGGAAAGGGATGGAAGGGGCAGCAGAGGCCCAGAGAGGGTGTGCCGGGGCTGGAGGGACACACAGCATGTGGGCAGAATGTGAACCTCTGTGCCTGTCCCAGCAGATTCCTGTGGGCCCGCCTCGGTGAGCACCACCTGTGGCAATGGGAGGGTCCGGAGCAGCTCTTCCGGGTCACAGACTTCTTCCCCCACCCTGGGTTCAACAAAGACCTGAGCGCCCATGACCACAATGATGACATCATGCTTATCCGCCTGCCCAGGAAGGCGCAACTGGGCCCTGCTGTGAAGCCTCTCAACATTAGCGACACCTGCGTCTCCCCGGCACTGAGTGCCTCATCTCCGGCTGGGGGCCGTGTCCAGCCCCAAGGGTACAGCACCTCCCCACCAGGGGCTCTGACCTGTCCTGTGCTGCCTGCCCACCTGTCACCTCTCTCTCGCCCTCCTCTGCTGCCAATTCCACTAGACAGCAGGCTAAGAGGCTCCAGCAGGCTCTGGGACCCCATTTTCCAGCACTAGGTCCTTATCATTTATGTGTAAAATGTCCGGCAGCTGCTGGAAACTTCCCTGCCAGCAGGTGTGGCCCTCCACCCCGAGCACTGCTTGAGAGTCCTCCCCATCTGCACTTTAGAGTAGAAATAGGAAAATCTCTCTCCCCACACTACAAGCCAGCAACTTAGTCAAGTCTGGCTTGAACATCAGACCTGGTTCTCCAGAGTCAGGGAGCACGATGGAGCAGGGAAGAGGCTCTGCGCCGCCCTGCCAGTGTGTAAGTCTGAGAGATCTAAGCACAAACTAGTCTTCTGAAGAGTCTTGAATTTTTTTCACTGACTGAAAGGAAGGACTGACATTTCCCAAAGAGGACTAGCTGTGTCTGAGCATCAGCAGAGGCCTTGGACAAAATGTGAGTTCTCTCGGGCCGCAGCGGGTAGGGCGTTTGCCTTGCACGTGGCCGGCCCATGCCAGCCCGGGTTCGATCCTTGGCATCCCATATGGTCCCCAAGCACCGCCAGGAGTAAATCCTGAGTTCAGAGCCAGGAGTAACCCCTGAGCATTGCTGGGTGTGACCTAAAAAGCAAAAAAAAAAAAAAAAGTGGGTTCTCTGGCCCGGCTGGAGTTTATCCCCCACCCCCGGCCGCTCTCTCTCCCCCATCCCACCCCCTGCACTGTCCCTTGCCACCCACCAGTCACTTCTATCTTGTGTTTGTTTGCGGGTGTTGTGGCGGTTGTTTTTGGGCTACATGCAGTGATGCTCAGGGGGTGACTCCCAGCAGTTCTGGAGTGGCCATATGAGATGCTGGGATTGAACCCAGGCCAGCCGTGTGCAAGGCAAGTGCTCTCTCCTCTGTCTTTTTTTCTCTGGCCCCACATCAGACGGGGACACAGGAGCTCACACACACACACGCTCAGCCTCTGGAAGAGACAGGTGTGTGTCCACACGCCCGTCCGCACTATCATTGCTTCCACTTCTCCCAGAGACCACAAACGGCTGCCCGAGTCACCTGCCTCCTTCGGTTTCTGGGCTGTGGTTGCTCACGTCTTCACAGCTTCGCTGGAAAAGCTATCTCTTGCCCCTCGTCTGACCGTGTGCCTGCCTCTCATATGCATTTTTCTTCTTGTCTCTGGCCTCTCTGCAACTTTCTCCCTTCCTCCTCCCAGCCATAATACTGTGAACCTTGGCACCACCTCTTGCTTCTCTGTTGTAGGATTCTATGCTTTGCCTCCGGGTGCTCCTCTGTAGGGGAGCGGGTGGGGCGGGCGCTGTTGAGGGGTTGGGCGAATGCTGAATGGCTTTGGCCTCCCTGCCCACAGTGGAGTACCCTCTCACGCTCCAGTGCGCCAACATCAGCATCCTGGAGCCCAGACTCTGTCGCCGGGCCTACCCAGGCCACATCTCCCACCGCATGCTCTGCGCAGGCCTGTGGGAGGGCGGCGGCTCCTGCCAGGTGAGAGCCCGCACTGCCATCTGCACCTTAGAGTAGGCGCAGGCAGAGGGGGGCAGGCAGAGTGGTGGGTGAGGGCCGGGATACCCCCTTCTGAAAGAGCAGAGGACAAGGAGGGGCTGAGATGGAGGGGGGTTGGAGGGCTAGGATCACTCCATGAGGGGCGGAGGGCGTGAATAGGGAGTCTGAGGGCATAAGGAGTGCAGAGCTGGAGGGGAGCCTTGTGGGTGGGAGGAGCCTCACCCCACGGTGTAAAAGCATGACCAGGTTCTGTTCCCCGCGCAGGGTGACTCTGGGGGCCCCCCTGGTGTGCGGCGGAACCCTAGCTGGTGTGGTGTCTGGAGGCGCCGAGCCCTGCTCCAGACCCGGGCGCCCGCGGTCTACACCAGCGTTTGCCACTATGTGGACTGGATCCACAAGACCATGCAGGAGGTCTGAGCCCTTGAGTTCCGGACCAAGGCTGACGGAGTGCGGGGGCAAGGCGGCGGGATCTTCTGGACTCCCCACACACCGCCAAGTGATCACTCAGCCGCGTCCCTGGGAACCAAGCAGAGGAGCCAGGTCCCTGCCTGTGGAGCTTCGTCCGGCTCCGTGACGTCACCCAAACGGAACCCACCCCCTTTGGGGTTCCGCCCCCACGGACCCGTCTCTTAGCTCCCCCTCGAAATGTGGACCAATGATACTTCTCGCTCTGGACTCCGCCCTCCGTGGCCCGGCCCGTTGCGTCGAGGCCCCGTACCGTGACGTCACGACTGCGGTCCCAGTTCCTGCGTATTTTCAGCTGTCTGGCTCCGCCCCGGAGGCCCCGCCCATGGGGCGTGTCCTAGATTTGAAGTTCCGGCGGGAAGTGGCTTGGGAAGCCGCGGGGAGGGTCCCGGTCCCTTTGGATCCAGTGGATGGCGGTACCATAAACTTGCGGCGCCGCGCCCGCCTTCCTGCTGCTGCGTGTGGGGCGGAACGAGGGAGCCGGGCGGCCAGCGTGGAGGGTGGCACCGAGGGGCCGCCGCTGCCCGCCGTTTCCCCTGGACGCTTTGAATCAGCCCGGCCCGCCGTCGCTCTCCGACACCCCGATTGCAGCACGCTTCCAGGGCTCTGCTCGGGCTGGTCCTGACGCCCCCAGGGAAAGGGGGAAACCAGGTCATGGCGCCTCCCAAACCTGCCTTCCCGGATCCCGGCGCTCCCCCGAGCACGGCGGGCGGGCCCGGTCCGCCCTCGGACGTCGGGCCCGCCAGGAGGCACCCGTCATTTTGACAGCAGCCCCTCCTCCCTCAAGAACTGACGCTGCAAAACGCTCTTTCCAAAGCATAAATAAAAGCACAACTCCAGTTGCCGGTCCCGTCCTTCTCTGTCCTCAAATCCAACGAATCCAGGGTCTTGCCACCCAGGCGTCGCCACTTCTCAAGTCCTGCCCTCCCGCAGCGCGGCTGTCCGTGCCCCCAGCCCGGTTCCCTGACCCTCCGGAGGTCCAGCCACCGGCCTCTTTTCTCCCAAGACACCCCCTTGGCCCCCAGTTCCTCTTTACTCACGCCGGGGTTTCCAGGCCCGGGATGCTCCCGAGCGGAGGGGGCGGAGCGGGGGGCGGGGATTCTTAGTTAAAAGGCTCCAGAATCCGGTACCCGGCAGACAACTTGAGGTTCCGGGTCCGAACCAGTAGGTGACCCCGCCCCCTGGACTCTGTAAGTTCCCAGACCCGGGCATCGGGCCTGCCCCTCCCCCTCGGACGCGGGACTCCGACCCCAGGCCCCCTTCCGTTCCGGACCAGATATCTGGGCCCCAGGCCCCTCCTTCCCAACTTCGGTTCTGCTCGCTCCTCCTTCAGAGTCGGGTAGGGGACCCTAACTCCCTCCTCCACCCTTGAAGGGCAGCTCTTCCCGCCCCGCCTCCCCACTGATGGAGGAATCCAGGTCCCCAGCTGACCCCAAGCTGCTCCCGATGCTCCGCTCCCCCCCCACGCCAACCGGGATTGTACTCCCTCCTCCTCCCCCCTTCTCTATCCTCCTTCTCCCACCCTCTCCCTCCTCCTGCCCCCGCCACGCCCTCTCCCCTCCCAGACCCAGCCATGGGACATCCCCGCCAGCAGCTGCCTGCACCCCAACGCTCCTGCTCTTGCTGTTGTGGTCATCAGAAGCCTGGGCAGGTGAGGGTGCGCCACCCGCCCCGGGGCCCAGGCACTGGGGATTCAGCCTTGGGTGCTGGGTGCGCCTTGGCGGTTACCTTCGGTGGTACCTTTGGGACTGGGGGAGCGAGGGAGCGTTTGTGGGCGGGGGCTGCTGGTAGGAGTATCTAGGGGCGTGTTGCCAATTTGCAGGAACACACCTTCGTGCAACCTGCGAGGGCACAGAAAGAACCTCCCAAAGAACCTCCGGGACACGTGGGAGCGCGCTTTGGGGGGCATGGGAGGGGCCCAGCGTGTGAGAGCGGTCGCTGGGGAGGGGGCTGGTGGAGAACTGGACTTCCTGCCCCCACCCTCCGGCTGGCTCCCAGAGCTGACCAAGTCCCTCCCTCCCTCCAGGCCACTGGAGAGCTCAAGGCTCCAAGGTGCTGGAAGGTCAGGAGTGCAGTGATCACTGCAACCTTGGCAGGCCGCCTTGTTCCAGGGTATCTCGCTGCTCTGTGGGGGTCCTCATAGACGAGAACTGGGTGCTCACGGCAGCCCACTGTAAAAACCGTGAGTGGGGCAGGTGGGCTGGGGGATGGGGCCCCCCCCCTCCAGCAGGAGAGAGATGGGTGGGTGCTGGCTTCCTGCCTGGGTCCCAAGCTCCTCTGTCTCGCAGGAAGTACAGCGTCCGCCTGGGGATCACAGTCTGAAAAACAAGGAGGGCACGGAGCAAGAAATGGCGGTGGCCCAGTCCATCCCACACCCCTGCTACAACCGGAGCAGCGAAGACCACAGCAATGACATCATGCTCATTCGACTGCGTGGCCGCGCTGCCCCTTAGGGCCCAACGTGAAGCCCATCAGGCTGACTAACCAGTGCCCTGAAGCTGGACAGAAGTGTACCATCTCAGGCTGGGGCACTGTCACCAGCCCTCAAGGTAGCGGCAGGGACAGAGGAAGGTGGTTGGCCCTCAGCATTGCTCCTCGGTGGAGAAAAAGGAAAGGAAGTGATTATGAGACTCCACACCCAGGTCATCCATGTTGGAAACCCTGAGGGGCAGAATATTAATTTGTGGAGTGGGATAAAGGGTGAGCGAATATGGGCCGGAGCAATAGTCCAGCGGGTAGGGCGTTTGCCTTGCACGCAGCCAGCTGGTGCCGGCCCAGGTTCGATCCCCGGCATCCCATATGGTCCCCTGAGCACCGCCAGGAGTAATTCCTGAGTGCAGAGCCAGGAGAAACCCCTGAGCATTGCCGGGTGTTACCCAAAAAGCAAAGAGAAAAAAAGGTGAACGAATACATTGTAAAAATGGGTGGGTAGATGGGTGGATGGGTAGATGGATGGTGGATGGATGCATGAATGGATGGTGGATGAGTGGATGGTAGATGGATGATGGATTGTGGATGGATAGATGGTGGATGGATGGTGGGTAGATGGTGAATGGACGATGGATGGTGAATGGATGATGGATGATGGATGGATGGATGGATAGTGGATGTATGGTTGAATGGATTAAAGGGTGGATGGATGGATGAGTGGAGGATGGGCGATGCATGGATGGGTTGGTGGATAAGTGAATGAATGAATGCATCCCTCCTTTATGGAGGAAAATATCATGTTGAGACCCTCTGTTGTACAGGACTTATAGAATGTTTGGGAGGGGAGCATTTCCCAAGTAGTGCTCAGGTGGACCGCAGGGCCTCTCCAGGTAGTTCTCAACCGGTCCAGTGCGAGGACACAGGCGCAGTGCAGCTCAGGTCCTGCACACCAGGTTGCCCTCAGCGCTCTTCTATCTCTCCAGTCTCTGACATAACCTCCTTAGCAGGCAATACATATTGGCTCCTCAGTGGCCCATGGAAACAGGTGCCTAGGCTCCTTTTCCCTTTGGAAGCCAAGGTTCCTGGTCCCAGATCCCCTTGTCCTTCACCCCCAAGAGTCCAGGCCGTTCTACCCCTGTAACTCCTACCAACACAACCAGGTTGCCAGATTCTTCCTCATCCTGGACCCAAAAGTCTGGACATTCCTTGAGGTCCACTCTTCGGGACTTGGAATTCCAGGAATCCCTCCCTCTGTTTCCCAGCAAAAACGTTGGGGCTCAGCTCAGAGAAGTGATGCGGTTCTCCATGAAGCAGAAAAGCCAAGATTTGCATCCCTCTTCCAACTTCTATGGAAACAGTAGGGTTCCATGGAGACCCACCCACTCGGGACCAGTCCAAGCCATGGCCCCTCATCTCTTGCCTTGTCTGCCAAAGGGGGAGTTCTTTTTCAGTGAGTTTTCAACTCCGTAGGTTACTTAAGCACTCAGGCCACATTCCTTGTCTTCACTGTCTGTTCCTTGTATGATATTTATTATTAGTATGCAATTAATATGTGTGGGCTAAATGTATGGATGAATGAATGAGAAAATGAACGAATCCTTCTTTTGTTAGCATTGACTGAGGCCATGAGCTTATTGCTTTTTGGCACGTAGAGGTCCCAGGAAGAAGTTTTATTGCCCTGGAATCTGTCCCTCAAAGGCACTCTGAAATAAGAGTTTTCAATCATTAATTTAATCTTAATTTATAGGCATCTGGTCTACCCAGGTGCCGTCAGATGCAAAGTCCCATTCTTTACAGGGTCACTCATTAAGGGAAGGCTACAGGTAATAAATACACATACCATGTAATATTGGGCAGAATTAAATGTATAAAGAAATGTCTTGAGGTTTCAAGGTAAGGGAGAGACGGAGGCGGTGCTGTTCTAATTGGAGTGGTCAGTGGAGCCTCTGGAAAAAGATGACATTTAGGCAAAGCAAGGATTTAACTAAGATTGAGTTGAAGACCTAGTGGTATGGGGACAGGGAATCAGATATCACAAGGGACATTACCCCCAACTCACTGCAACACCAGTTACCAGATGCTTAGTTTGAAAATGATTCAGGGCAAGACAGAAAAGATAAGCAGGTGTTGTTTCCTTAAGGGAGCAAGAAGGGAAGTGTCAAGAAATGCCTCCTGTAAATATATGTAAATGCACAGAAAGAAATGAGACCAGACAGGGAGGGAGCGGGGAACTTACAGCCGGGAATTTACAATCTCTCCCCCTCAGTGAACTTTCCTGACACCCTCAACTGTGCCAATGTGGAAATCTTTCCCCAAAAGCAGTGTAAGGATGCTTACCCGGCCAGGTCACCGAAGGCATGGTCTGCGCAGGGGACAGCAGTGGGGCTGACACGTGCCAGGTGAGTGCTTTTGGATAGTCTCCCAGAACAGGCCTGAGGCTTGGAAGGGGGCTACGGGAGCCCCCAGGAAGTAGTCCATGTGTTGACACAGCCAGAAGCAGTTTTCAAGAAGGGAATGTTCTCTCTGGAGGCCCTAGAGTAGCACTTGAAAATGTTGAGTTGTTGCTGGCTTCTTCTGGGGAATCCTGCCAGCAGGATGGGGTGTAGGTTGGGGTGGGATATCAAGGGCTAGGACGGGAGGTCCATGAAGGAGAGAGTCTGAGGTAACAGGGGTGTAGGAGCCTGTGTCTTTCTAAGACTTGGCTCCTGGAGCTGGTGCTGGCACCCTGCTGGCAGGTAACCAGCCAGTTGACTTTTTGACCTTGCTGAACCCCTAGTGTGGCTTTCCTTCTCCTAAGGCTGTTTTCTTGAAAGCAACAACAGTCCTCCCAATTGACTGAAAATAGCACCACTGACCTCAGTGTTCCCTGAGTACCCTGTCCTTAGAATGACACATCTTGGGGTTTGATACCAATATAACACTTTCCTGTTAGCTGCGGCTCAACTCCTTATAGGATCCCCTCGTTTTCCTTCCTGGAAGCTGCACTCACAAAAAATTCTGGCCCCTAAGCTTCTGTGTTTTGATAAGTTAACTCAATCATTCCTCGCCATCGGCCAGAAATAGAGGAGTCATGTCAGACCCTTGTAATCTGTACTGTCTTCTTTCTGGATTGGATGCTCAGACAGCATTCTCTTCTCTCATTGGTTAATATTCCCCTAGCCCTGCCCACCGATTGTTCTTACACATCATAATCGGTCCTGGGAGCTCCACCCCTCCTCTACCTGGTCCAGGGACCATACTTTTATCCCATTGGCTGGAGTGGATGAATTAGATACAGAACTACAGTGAAATACTGTGGGGAAAGAATTTGTGGGTATCCTTAAATAAATTCTTACTCTCACCCTCTAGGGCGATTCTGGGGGGACCTCTGGTGTGTAATGGCCGTCTCCAGGGCATCACCTCCTGGGGTTCAGATCCCTGTGGGCGGCCTGAGAGACCGGTGTCTACACCAACGTCTGCCGCTATCTGGATTGGATTAAGAAGACCACGGGTCTTAGGGGCTGATCCTAGGACCAGTGCTGGACCCCTCTTAAATAAACTCCACCCTACATTTGGCTCCATACTTGTCTGTGCTCTGCCTGGGACGGGTGGAAGGACTGAGGTCAGCTTCCCCCTGGGAGGTCTGAGGGAAGGCCAGGACTCCTGGGGTTGCCGTGGCCATTACCTGCTTTTCTACAGAGACTTGGAGGAATGGGAGGTTAATTTCAGGGGAAAGAATCCAGGTCAAGGGGTTCAAATGTCAAATAGACTATCCGGGGGTGGAGGAGGTTGTCTCTGTTTGTGTGTGTGTGTGTGTGTGTGTGTGTGTGTGTGTGTGTGTGTGTGTTTCTGAGTGTTTCTAAGCAAGCAGAGTGTTTCTAAGCTTTGGTTGGGTTAGACAATTTCCTCTCTCTGGCTCTTACAATGAGGAGGTAAGCAGAGTACTCTGGAAACCTGTGAACAGCGTCAGTATTCACACATGACCCCCTACAATGTTAGGTAAGCAAAATGGCAAGCAGGTTCAATGAGCCAAAGGGCTTCCATGTTGCTGTGAAAAGTTACCAAGGGCTTGGGCATCACCCTCCATTTGACCTTGGGAAGGACATCTGGGCAAAAGAAAAACAGCAGCCTATCTGTGGTATCTATGGGAACTGCTCGGGTGCTGGCAGGGCGTACTAACATTTAGAACATCCCAAGACATCAAAATAACTTGTCTGGGCAACTTGAGTTGTGTTTCTCAAGTTATGTTTTTCTTTGAATTTAAATTTACAGGCTATGATGCTAATAATGGGTATATAATCTAAAGCTTCCCCCTTACTCGGGGTCTTGCTTTGGCCTGCGTGCCTGAGAGCGTGACCCCAGCTAGCTGGCTTAATAAACTTTACTTGTGTTTTGCATTACTGGCTGGTTCCTTTGTGATTCCTAAGAACTTGCAACTCTGGACCCTAACAACAATACAACCACCACCAGATCAACCAATACACAGCCAAGCTCTAGACATCCATGAAACAGTATTTTGTTTTTCTCAAGAGAAATTGAAATCTGTCTCACGATTTGGTGTCATGGAGCAGCGTGGAGGTAAGTGCTAGCAGAGAAGACAATGGGCACAGTCATTGTGTATCCCCGTTAAGGAGTAGAAGCAAAGGCATTTGAGGGGGAGTTTCAGAGCAAAGGTTAATGTCTCAGGAAAGGTGTGTGTGTGTGTGTGTGTGTGTGACACGCACTAGTTATTCTAAAGCTATAAATAGACCACAACAGGGGCCAGAACTATAGTATAGCAGGAACTACATTTGCCTTGCACACAGCCAACCTTGATTTGATCCCTGGCATTCCATATGGTCCCCCAGCTCCACCAGGAGTAATACCTGAGTGCAGAGCTGGGAGGAACCCCTGAGCATAGCCAGGTGTGACCCAAGGAACAAATAAATGAATTGATCACAACAATAGGCGCTATTGTTGAAAGAGCTATGCTTGGAATATCACGCCTCACTCAAGTGAGAGAAGGAATTCGGAGTTCCGACCTCCGTCGCTGTTCCAGAGTCAGGGACACTGTCTCGTTTGCCAAGACATCAAAAATCAGATGGGCTGGACATGTAACGCAATTTGGAGATGACCGCTGGACTAGAGCCATTACCTGGATCCCACGGGATGTCAAAAGATCACGTGGCCGCCCACCTACAAGATGGTCAGACTTCTTCGTCAAGGCCCTGAACGAACGGTTTGAGGCTTTTCATATTCCTGAAGCAACCAGATCCCATTGGGCTACACTGGCACGTGATAGGATCAAATGAAAATGTTACTGGGGCCCGCTGGAGCAAATCGATGAATAATGGGATGTTAAGTGATCAAGTGATCAAATGATTACAACAAATTAGGGACTGTTTCCCCTCAAAGTCTATATTGCATCGGGCTTCCCTGTGTCCCAGTTCTTTCTTGATACCCAGCATGTAAATGATTTATTGGAGTCTTTGCCAAGTCTCTATTTTCATAGTGTTTTCTCCTTCTCTGTTTCGTAATCTTTGTTTTTTTTTTTTTTTTTTTGCTTTTTTGGGTCACACCCGGCGATGCTCAGGGGTTTCTCCTGGCTCTGCACTCAGGAATCACTCCTGGCGGTGCTCGGGGGACCATATGGGATGCCGGGGATCAAACCCAGGCCGGCACAGGCTGGCCACGTGCAAGGCAAACGCCCTACCCGCTGGGCTATCGCTCCGGCCCCCATCTGTTTCATAATCTTTGAATGGGTTCCTTCAACTATTACCCATGGCTTCAGAATTCCCCAGATCATGTTCTCACAAAAGACACTCCAATACTGTGCTGATTCACTGTTGGTGGAATTGTAAACTGGTCTGGTCTCTAAGAAAAACAGGAGGTGAACATCTCAAAATATTAACAACTGGGGGATTGGAGTGATATAGTATAGCGGGGAGAGCATTTTCCTTGCATTTGGTTGACCCAGGTTCGATCCCTGTCATTGCATAGGGTCCCTGAGCACTGCCAGGAATAATTCCTGAGTGCAAAAACAGGAATGTCCTTCCTGGGTGTGGCCCCAAAACAAAACAAAACAATTGAAAATAGGAGCCAGAGAGAAAGCTCTGTGCGAATACATGCTTCATCTGCAGGAGGCCTGGGTCTAAGTCCTGGTACTCTCCGGTTCCCTGAGCATGGCTAGGAGTAACCACCATGCCTACAGCCCAGCACAGAGCCTCTGAGAAGAGGCCCTGAAAACCTCCAGGAATGGCCCCCAAACAAACAAACAAACAAACAAACAAACAAACACGATTTATTTTGCCAAAGAGGTAGTTTAACAGGATGGAGTACATACGGCAAGCAGGATACCCACTACAATAGCCACTGAGTCCTGTCAGCTATGGCCGCCCCAAAACAACAAAAAATAAGGCTGAAGACATAGACCAACTCTGCATGCAGGCCTCCAGGGCTTAATCCCAGGCACTGCTTGATCCCCAGAGTCCCACTTAGAGTAACCCCTAAACACAGAGCAAGGAATGGCCCCTGAACACCACTTGCTGTGGCCCAAAAGCCATAATAATATTAATCAATTAATTAATTATCACTATCTTCCCATTCATCGTCGATTTGCTCGAGCGGGCTCCAGTAACATTTCCATATGTCCTGTCTCATGCTAGTAGAGCCCAAGGGCATCTGCTTGCTCCAGGAACACAAAGCGCCTCAAACCATTATATTAGGTCATGAAAATCACTTAATATAAATGTTACTGGTATTTGGCATATCAAATACAACATGGGTAGCTTGCCAGGCTTACCGTGCGAGTGGCGTACTCTTGTAGTCACCTCTAAATACAGCATTTATTGATGAACCGCGTGGCCACAAGCAGCCACGCAAGCCGGGCTGTGATAGGCTCTTCTGCTGGGTAGAGTTCTGATGAGAGGGAGGTCCAGATGTGGAAAATGGCAGCCCTCATGGAGTGGGGAGATCGTCTGTCTTGTTGCGAGGCTCTGCTGGGGTGACGGGCCAGGGCTAGAACCCGCCATCCCTCCCGGCACCTCGTGAGTGGCTGGGCACAGGAGAGAGCCGGTAATAAAATCAATACTTATGGCCCAGTAATCTGAAGACTTGTATGTTGATTGCAATGCTATTTGTAATAGGGAAGATTTGGAAACACCCAAATCTGTCTAAAACAGAGTAGTGGAAAAATAAATTTTCATCTGTATACACCATGTCATGGCAAAGCATGGCAAGCTATCTGTGTTGTATTTGATATGCCAAAAATCAGTAACAATTCTAGACCTCATTCCCATGACCTGAACGAATGGTTTGAAGCTCTTTGTGTTCCTGGAACGAGCAGATGCCCTTGGGCTACACTAGCATGTGATAGGATATATGGAGATGTTACTGGTGCCCGCCGAGCAAATCGATGAACAACGGGAAGACAAGTGATACAAGTGAAGTGATATACACCATGAAATACTACTTGGCATTAAGAAAAGATGAAATCTTGCATTGTAGCACAACATGGATAGAATTCAGTGGTGCCACATTAAATGAAATGAGTCAGAAAAAGGAAGACAAAAAACAGGACAATCTCACTCATATGTGGTACATAAAAGGACTTCATGGAAAGAGACCTTGTCCAGTGAAAACAAGCACAGAGACCCTGGCACAGTTGAGGTTACGAAATGGAGTTGGATGGATCGGGGTGGAGAAGCAAAGGAGGGTGGGGTCAAAGGACAGTGGTGGAAGGATTTGGCACTTTGTGGGTGCGATGCAACAGTGTTGTACTCTAAACATCAACAACACTACTGCAAATCATGTCACCTCAAAAGCAAATAAATAGGGTTGGAGATATAGCACAGGGGGTAAGCACTTGCCTTGTATATGGCCAACCCCAGTTTGATTCCTGGCACACCATAAGGTTCCTGAACCCTGCTCAGCGAGACCCCTGAATAAAGATCCAGAAGTAACCTCTGAGTACAGCCAGGTGCCCCCAAACAAGCAAAGGAATCAATCAATTATCTAAACTTTTCTCCTTGGGCCGTTTCCTAGGATGGTCCAATGGTTTTCCTGCATTCTGGCCAGAACAAGCTAGTGGCTTTTTAACATCATGCATGATGAAACAGGCAGGTCTGGCAACTCTATACAAGGCAGGCGGGTGTGTGTGAGTCTGGTGCGTGCATCACCTCCCAGGTCTGGCCTGCCTCGCCTGCTTCATCCTCTCTCTCCTCGTGAGTGTTCCCTAACACCTGAATCCTCCAGATGCATTTCCGGAGAGGCAGCCCCGGGGTCAGCAAAGCCAGAAGCATCACTTTGTTCTCTTTTGTTATGGAAAAAAATTCCAACTATATGTATAAAATCGACTAGTGGAATGGAGCCTCCATCAAACACCATCCAACTTAGCTAACAGTGCAAAACTACACCTGGCCTCCACCAGTGTTTGCCCAATCTCTTGCCAACAATAGAACATATGGAAGCAAACCCCAAACACCATTTCATTCTCTTTGCTTTGGGGGAGCCACACCCAGCTCTGCACTTAGGAATCACTCCTGCTGGTACTTGGGGAACTACAAAAGGTGCCGGGATCAAACTGGGGTCAGTCATGTGCAAGGCAAACACCTACCCCGCTGCTCCATCTCTCTGGTGCCAGAGTCGTTTCATTCTCAAGCATTTCATTGTGTACAGGCACACCTTGAAGATAATTGCAGGCTTGGTTTTATATTCTAATTTCACAGTACAACAAGTCACAGACTGGGGGGTTTCCAGTGTATATAAAAGTTGTTTTCCCCACACTGCAGCCTATTAAGTGTGCAGTAGCACACTGTGTCTAAGAGAACAATGGGTGTACCATCATTAAGCATGATGCAGAGACAGAAAGCACTCACATGTTGTTGGGAAAATGGCACCAACACACTTCCTATGTAATAGGTATCCACAGACATGAAGTTTGTAAAGACATCATGTCCGCAGAGAGAGCACCGAGAGGAAGACCTCCTGGATTTCAGAACAGGAGATACAAAAAATCAGCTGGCAGAACAATTGCAAGAGCTACAAATATATTTTTTTTCACTTTTTTTTTCAGGGGGCCAAACCCAGTTGTCTCTAGAGCAAGTCCTGACCCTGTGCTCAGGATGACTCCTGGCAGAGTTTGGGGGGAATATATAAGACGTCAGAGACTGCCCTAGGCTGGCCACATGCAAGACAAGCCCCCCCCCCACTGTACTATCTTGTCAACTCCTAAAAAAGAATTTGTATTATCTGACTTGATGATCAAGAACTAACTTTCCTCCCTTATTAAACCAGATGTGAGCCAGAGTACAATGAGGAGGGGACTTACCCTTGCATGCACTGATCTGGGATCGATCCCCGGCATCCCGGTGGTCCCCCGAGCACTGCCAAGAGTGATCCCTGAGTGCAGAGTCAGGAGTAACCCCTGAGCATTGCCAGGTGTGACCCCAAACAAAACAAAAAGTCAGAGGCTATGCCCCACAAGGACATAACCATCCATCTTCCTTACAGGCCTGTTTGACAAAAAATTTGACTAAATCTTTGTTTTTAACTTCATCCCACCAAAAATGTGTGGACGTTTATTTTTCCCTCTTGTTAGGTGGTCATGTGTAGTGACAAAACATCCTAAATTTTGTCTCTGGGCTCACAAACCCCAAAATCTTCACAATGAAGTTGGAAAAAAATAAAAAACCAAAAAATCCTTAATGAATTAGCCCAGCTCTTCTTGGGAAGTGATAAGCCCTTTTATAAGGTAGTAGCTACCTGACGATGTCACAGTACAGTTAAAAAAATAATTCCCCTATGGGGCCGGAGCGATAGTCCAGCGGGTAGGGCGCTTGTTTTGCACGTGGCCGGCCTGTGCCGGCCTGGGTTCGATCCCTGGCATCCCATATGGTCCCCAAACACCGCCAGGAGTAATTCCTGAGTGCAGAGCCAGGAGTAACCCCTGAACATTGCTGGGCGTGACCCCAAAAAAATAAAAGTAAAAAAAAATTTCCTAAACCCATGTATTGTCCAAGTGATGGTCACCAAAGTGAGACAAACCAGAGAAGAATTAGAAATTGATTTATGTACTAAAAAAAATGGATGGGACCAGAGTGATAGTACAGCAAGGAGGGCATTTTCCTTGCTTGTGACTGACCTGGGTTCAAACCCCAGTACCCCACATGGTCCCCCAAGCCCACAAGGACTGATATCTGAGTACTCTGGACTTAGGAGTAAGTTCTGAGTGGCCTCAAACCAAAAATAAAGTAAAATATATAAAAGAATGGACCAGACCAGGAGTACAATGGGTAGGGCACACGTTTTGCATGCAGCTGGCCTGGGTTCTATCCCCTAGCACCCCGTATAGTCCCTGAGTGGACCCTGGGAGCAGAGCCAGGAGTGAGCCCTGAGCACTGCTGGTTTTACCCCCACAAACAACAAAAAAGGAGGTGGCAACAGTTGAGGAGAAGAGACTCATCCGAGGTCAGCCTGAAACTGAGAGGCAGAATCCTGGGTTCTATAGCCTGACCGGAGACCAGAATGAATGAAAGTCAGGGATGACCCACTCTAGGGAGTTCGGGCACAGGTATTAGAGCCCAGTTCAAACTGACTCCAGCATGAGAGGGGATTGGTTGGCTGAAGTGGTCAGAAGATGGTGGCGGTGGTTCAAGATCTCAGAGGAAATAACATGGACAAAAAAAAATCTTAAATACTCAAAACAGTAGCTTAAACTAATCAGCTGCCTCTGTGTTTCCCTCTGGCACTTTCTGTCCCTGGGTTCTCTTGCCCATCTCTGGACTCAGTTCTGCTTGTCTCGTACCTCTCCCATGGACCTCACGCTAATGTGTGGAGACAGACACTTCTCAGGGGAGGGAACTGAGCAGCTGTGAGGCCTGATGAGGCCAGCCCAGCAGAGACAAAGATCTCCTTTCTCCTGCATCTGGATATTAATCTCAGGGCAGGAGGTCGGCTGGTGCACCTTGAGCTAACCACACCCTTTGGGTCAGTCACTGTTGCCAAACTCCTGTTGGCTTGGCCCTGGTCATGTACCTGATCCAAGGGTGGGTGAGTAGGTTTGGAGAACTAGGAAACAAGGGGGCAGCTTCCCCAAAGAAGGTGGGAGCTGGACCTGAAAGGCGGAAGAAGGGAACCCAGGAGGTGGGAAACAATGGGTCTTCAGAACTCAAGGGGCTGAATCAGGAGGTTTCAGAGTGCCCGGGCTCCCGCAGGGCAAGGCACACCTGGCACAGAGCAGGATGCCAGTTCTCAGGTGTGATCATGAGTAGAAGGTGAATCACCAGGATTAGTTCAGAGCACAGGTCTGAGGGCGAGGGAAAGATGAGCCTTGGTGTCTGGGTGGAATTTAGGAGCAGTTACTAGGGGAGAAGCCCAAAGGGCATGGAAGGGCTGGGGCTCTTGGGTCCCACTGACGTGGGGGTCTGCCTCGTGCCTGACCCTGTTGTGAGCCAGATGCAAGTCAAAAGGCATGTGAGGCTTCTCAGCGTGGGGGAGTGCAGTGGAGTCAGGGCGTCGCCTCTGCATGCTGATCCTCTGACTCCTGTCCACATACCTTCTCTCGGGTGGTCTGGTCTTATTGAAAGTCCCTTTTCTCATCAATCAAATGGGGGGGGGTGTCAGGGTGTCATCCTCACATGCACCCATGAGGTACAAACATGAGGAGATGGATGTCGGGTAATGGGGAAAGGAAACAACTATATTAGTTCACTGTCTTCTTGGTACCCAGCCAGTTCCTTTTGGCAATTTTATCGAACCCTCCCGTCTGCCTTCAATAGTAGCTTTTATCCCCCACCCCTCACTTTTTGGGGGAAACAAAGTGAAGTCCACAAAAAATGCTCACTTACCTGAAATCATGAAACGTATCACCGGGGTTGGTTTGACTTGGGAAGTCCAGTTCTTTCTGTCTTACCTGAGGCTGAAAGGCTTGGAGTGGGAGAGGAAGGACCAGGACTAAAGCCGGCAGATCTGTGCATGACAGTGTTTTGCAAACTGGTATTTAAACACCTCCGGTGTTCCCAGTCTGGGCTTGGTGCTAAAGATAACACCGGTGACCACTACACGTCAGATTCCCTCTGCTGGCGAAGGCCAGTGTTTAGCATGAAATCAGATGAAATCATTCATAAAGTCTACTAGGCCCAGCACAGAAGGAGTCACTGGTGATGTGGCGGGAGGAAAGGAGCCAAGTGGTCTGGAGTTTATCCCCTGTTTGACTTGAGAGCCCACGTCAGGACAACCCAGGTGACCAGAGTCCTGGTGGGGCACAGGTGGGGTCAGGAACACAAGTTCCTGGGTCTGGGTTCTTCGGTTAGTTGGTTATTTGTTTTGTTTTGGTTTGGTTTTTGGGTCACACCCAACAGTGCTCAGGACTTACTTCTGGCTCTGTGCTTAGGGGTCACTCCTGGCAGGCCCAGAGGACCATATGTGGTTCTGGGGTTGTAACCCAGGTTGGCTGGTTGCAAGATAAGTGCCTTACCTACTCTACTATGGCTCTGGACCCCAGTCATTTTTGTCCATTTGCAAGAGTGGGGATGGGACGCCAGTCTCTGCCTTTCCACATCCCTGGCCTGAGGTCTGATCTTGAATTTGATGAGACTAGGTGTTTCAAATGTTTGGGAACTTAGCTTATCTTTAGTCTACTAGAGATCAATGCTTCTTTGTTGGCAGTTGGTGGGAAAATTATTGGTCATAGAATGCTGGGTTGGAGGGGAGAAGAGGGCCAGGTCTAGAGCTGTGCTTGAGTTGGGGATAGGATGGAACAGAGAGCAGGGAGAGGGTGTTACAGTGTGTGTCTGAGACCAGCAAGTAGCTGAGCATGGCTTAGGTTTGGGATGGAGGCTAGCAGGCAATCAGCATCTGGACACAACTGAATCTCCAAGTTAGGGATTCAGGTGAAGAATCATGGATTGAGGTGTGGGTCCTGAGTTGATATTTGGGGTCAGGAACTGGTCCAGGTTTGGGCTCCAGGCTGAGGTCGAGACTGTAGTTGGCATGGCTAAAGTAGCATGGAGGGTAGGCTTGGGCATAGATGAAGACTAGGTTTTTGTCAATGCCGATATCGAGAGTCATAGTCATAGCATTAGGACACCCTAGATCCCACCCTCTCCCAAGCCTCTGATCACATCCAGTCATCTTCCTCAATGAATTCTGCCATCCTCCATGGTGCAAGAGCTCCGGTCTCACTCCCTCTGTCTTCCTCCCCAGGATCTCCATTTGCTGCATCACCAAGGCTACATAAATCCATCAGCTGCTACCATCTCTTCTTCTGTCTGTATCCATACAGACCATGTCTGGATACAGACATGGATCCAGACATGGTCTGGATCCATGTCACATCATCTCTTATTCAGACAGCAGGAGCGGTTCTCTCCAGCCCCCACAGCTCCTTAGAATCTGCACTTCATTTGGCAGCCAGATCGATATTTTGATTTTTCTTTGTCTGTTTTTTGGGCCATACTCAATGATGCTTAGGGGTTCCTCCTGTCTTTGATCTCAGGGAATCACTCCTGGTAGTGCTCGGGGGTTATATGAGACACCAAGGATCAAACCCGGGTTGGCTGCATGCAACATAAGCACTTTACCTGCTGTCCTATCTCTCTATTTGAAAATAGAAATCTTGTGTGTCAGTTCCCGATGAAAGTCTGAGTAACTCACCATTGTGTGCAGGGTCAAGTCACCATCTAAGTTCTTTGTTGCCTGGTTCTCAGGTGCCGGCCACTCTCTGGTCTCTGAGCTTCACCCATTCTCCTTCTGTCTCAGAACACACACTGTTCTGCAACACGATGTGCTTCACAGATTCCTGAGTCTCTTCTTGCTTAAAGTTTCCCATCTTTCAGTTCAGTTCATTGTCACTTCCTGGGACAAAATGAACTAGAAGGATTTTCGTGAAACCCTGTTCCTTTCTGCTCAGTGGACACATTGTGTGTGATTCTATATTTGTCTAGGAATCATTTACTACACTTGATCTTAGTCAAAAGGCTGAGAAGCGATAGGAATTTTATTTTTCTCTTAACACAGACTTCCAGTTCCTAGATGAAAGAGCATCTTTCTCCCTCCGTCCTATTCTTCATCCTTCCTTCCTCCCTTCCTTCTTCCCTCCTCCTTTCCTCTCTCTCCCTCCCTCCCTCCTTCCTTCCTTCTTCTTCCTTCCTTCTTTCCTTCCTTCCTTCTTTCCTTCCTTCCTTAATTCCTCCCTCCTCTCCTTCCTTCCTTCTTTCCTCCCTTCCTTCTTCTTCCTCCCTCCTTTCCTCTCTCCCTCCCTCCCTCCCTTCCTTCTTTCCTTCCTTCCTTCTTTCCTTCCTTCCTTAATTCCTCCCTCCCTTCCTTCCTTCTTTCCTTCCTTCCTTCTTTCCTTCCTTCCTTAATTCCTCCCTCCCTTCCTTCCTTCTTTCCTTCCTTCCTTCTTCCTCCCTCCCTCCTTTCCTCCTTCCTTCCTTCCTTCCTTCCTTCCTTCCTTCCTTCCTTCCTTTCTTTTCCTTCCTTCCTTCCTCTTTCCTTCCTTCTTTCTTTGGGTTTTGGGACACAACCTGTGATGCTCTGAAGTTATTCTTGGTTCTTCACTCAGGAATTACTCCTGACGGTGCTTGGGGACATTATGGGATGCTGAGGACAAACCCAGTGGGCCAAGTACAAAGCAAGTGTCCTCCCATTGTACTCTCCCTCCAGCCCCTGAAAGAGTACTTCCAAAGGGTTGAAGAGTTCACTCTGTAGGCTGGAGTGCATACCTGCATCCAGAAAGTCTGTGTCTACTTCCCAGCACTGCGGAGCCCTCCGTCCTCCCTCCTGCATAGCCAGTTCGCCCCCTGACACAGAACTGGGTATAGTCTCAAGAATTTCTTAAATTTTTTAAAGAGTGTATTTATTTTTTTATTTGTTTTAATTTTTAGTTTGGGGGATACACTTAGTGGTACTCAAGGCTTACTCCTGGCTCTGAACTCAGGATTTACTCCTGACTGTGCTCAGGGGACCATATTAGGATACCAAGGATTGAACCCAGGTCAGCCAACTGCAAGGCAAGTGCGATACCTGCTGTCCTACTGCTTCAGTCCCAGTATTTCTTTTTTTTTTTCTGCTTTTTTTTAATCACACCCGGCAATGCTCAGGGGTTAATTCTGGTTGTGCACTCAGGAATTATTCCTGGCGGTGCTCAGTGGATCATATGGGATGCCGGGGGATCCAATCCAGGTCTGGCCACATGCAAGGCAAATCCGCCTCCCTGCTGGACTACCGCTCCAGTCACCCCAGTATTTCTTCCTAAAGCGTTATTTTTTTTTTTTTGCTTTTTGGGTCACACCCGGCGATGCTCAGGGGTTACTCCTGGCTCTGCACTCAGGAATTACTCCTGGTGGTGCTCGGGTACCATATGGGATGCTGGGGATCGAACCCGGCCGGCAAGGGGCCGGCCGCTGGCAAGGCAAACGCCCTACCCGCTGGCCTATCGCTCCGCCCCAAAAAAGCGAATATTTCTTAAACGTGAAGAAGGATTGGGTCTGAGATAAGTGCGGGGGGCGGGGTGGAGACTCATGCGACTCCAAGGTACTCGAGGGAGAAGCGAGATGAGCCTTGGACTCCCCATTAAGGGGTTAGCAACAAGGACTTTCACCGCGGGAACCTACATGGCTCCAAACCAGACGGGAAACATAAAGAAAAATTGTGATCAAGGGATTCCATGACTGGTGGAGTCAGCGGCTCAACGAACTTATCAAAGACAGGGACATGGTCCCTCTTGCCTGCTGGCCTTCTGGAGTGTTTGAGTTTCATCCAACGGGGAATTCTATCAAGGGCCCCAGAGGGCGGCCCCGGCTCACACACACGTGAGACAACCTGCAAGGAAACAGAACTCTTGCGGCAGAAGCATCTTCAGGGGGCGTTTTTCTAAAAAGACTTCCCAGCCTCACGCTCCTCATTGGCCAGAACCGTGTCACGTGACCATTTTCTAAACCAATCCAAGCATTGCCCATTCTGCTGCGTACCTTCAAATTTCAAGAAACCAGGTGGAGGAGGAGAGATTATTCAAACAAAATCCAGGCTCTGATAGAAAAAAAAAAAAAGCAGAGAAATGAATGCTGGAGCAAGGATGTCTACTACCTGTCAGGTTATAAGAAAAAGGTAAAATGGGGTTAGGGGCCAGCCAGGACTGAGGAGCTTGGGCGTCTAACTGGTGTGTAGCCGCCACTGTTTCCTTTAGGAATCTGCCTTCTCCTGGTAATCAAACAGTAGCTCCCAGATGACTCAAAGTGAAAGCCGAAAGTTCGACATGATTATTCGAAAGAATAATCATGAATAATCAAGAAAGCCAATTAAAATGGCTTTCTTGCCAAAACAATGCAGAATTCCCTCGTCTCACTCACCTACCCCTGTTTACTCTGTCGGGAGTTCATTATTCATCCAGATTTTGTTAAATGTCATCGCTATGGGAAGTTTTTCCAATCGTGTAACCCCTGGCTTTTCCCATCTCCCTTCCCCCATTTGCTCTCTCTCCATTTCACTCACCTCCACCAAAGAAGCTTAGTTTTGCAATAAACTTATGTGCTTATTTTTATACTGAGTCTTCACCTAGAATTAGGGCCTTTACGAAGAATGTTTGTTTGTTTTTTGTTTAGAATTTTGTTGTTTTTGACCCACACCCAGCAGTGCTCAGGGGTTACTCCTGGCTCTGCACTCAGGAATCACTCCTGGCAGACTCGAGGGACCAGATGGGAAGCTGAAGGTGAACGTGGGTCTGCCCTGCGCAAGGCAAGCACACTACCCACTGTATTATCTCTCCAGACCCATTTGTTTAGTTCTTTGGGGAGGGGGCTGTGTCCTCAGCTGCCTGAGTCCTAGCATAAAACAGGTGCTGACAAGCAGTCAATGCTTTCATGAACAAGCCAAGGACTTCATCCTAATGACAGTTAAAATGATCTAAATTACTCCAATTCGGTCTTCGTGTTTGTGACGTTTGAGCCACGCCCAGTGGGGCTCCTCCCAGCTCTGTATTCAGGCTGGCTCCCGACAGAGCTTGGGGAAATAGGTAGTGCTGGGATCAAACCAAGGCCTCCTGCATGTGAAGAATTGGCTCAGCTCCTGACTGTCTGGGCCCCAAAGGTTCTTGAATTTTTTTTAATTTTTTTGCTTTTTGGGTCACACCTGGTAACACTCAGGGGTTACTCCTGCCTCTTTGCTCAGGAATTACTCCTGGCGGTGCTCAGAGAACCTTATGGGATGCCGGGATTGAACCCGGGTCAGCCGCATGCAAGGCAAACGCCCTACCCGCTGTGCTATCACTCCGGCCCAGTTCTTGAATTTGAAAGATTATGTAAGCCAGGGTCCAGACAGTCCGCAATATTGTGCCGCTGTGCAAAGGAAAGGGAAGTGATTGTGACATAAGTGCATTTAGAGTGAAAATTGAAGACATTTTACAGAGAACAAAAATGTGATATTAGGGGCCGGGAGCGATAGCCCAGCGGGTAGAGCGCTTTGCCTTGCACGCATCGGACCTGTGCCGGCCTGGGTTCGATCCCCGGCATCCCATATGGTCCCCAAGCACCACCAGGAGTAATTCCTGAGTGCAGAGCCAGGAGTAACCCCTGAGCATTGCGGGTGTGACCCAAAAAGCAAAAATGTGATATTAGGGGCCGGAGCGATAGCACAGCAGGTAGGGCATTTGCTTTGCACGCGCCAACCCTGGTTTGATCCCCAGCATTCCACATGGTCCCCCGAGCACCGCCAGGAGTAATTCCTGAGCAAAGACCAGGAGTAATGCCTGAGCATTGCCAGGTGTGACCCAAAAAGAAAAAGAAAGAGATATTAGGACTGAGGAGATGTTCCAAGGTTTGAAGCCCATGATTGGCATGTGGGAGGTCCAAGTTCAAGCACTTCAGACATTTCCCAGCACTCCCGGGAGTGACCCCTGAGGACTGAGTTGGGAGTGGACCTCTGAGCACCAGCACATGTGATCCAACATAAACAAACAAGAAGGGTTCTATCAGGGGTGGAACCAGGTCCACCAATGCAAAGCACGCACTCAGACCACTGAGCTATCTTTCTGGCCTTAAATGCAAATTGTGTTTTGAGAGGGGTGGAGGATTTTGGAGCCACCCCCAGTGGTGCTTGGGGGCTGCTCTCAGCTCTGTGTTTAGGAGTTCCTGGGGCACCCACCTAGCACCAGTTTCAGGAAGCAAATCAGGGTCAGCTGCTTGTGAGGCAAGTGCTTAAGGTGCTGTGCTATGTCTGTGTCCCCCTTAAGGTGCTGTGCTATGTCTGTGTCCCCCTTAAGGTGCTGTGCTATGTCTGCGGCCCCCAATATTCTTGTGTGAGCACATAATGTGCTTGTAGGTATCAGTGCATGCTAGGAGGCCCACATTGACGGAGCTACAGACAGCACCTAGCAGGGTGCAGACAAAGCACTGGGCACTCACTTTGTTTTTATTTGGGGAGGCACCAAGCTGTGCCCTGAGTGCCCGGGGTCCTCCTGGCAATTCTCACCCAACCAAGTTGTCAGATCAATGTTTGGATCAGAGGTTGGGGTGCTACTAGGTCCCTGTTGTGTGGGGATTATGTGGAACCCCGAGGCAGTGTTCAGTGAAGCAAATAGTATCAATCAAGCCAAGAACAGCCCCTGTATGGCAAGTAGCTTAATCCCTAAACTATCTGGGTACTGTCTCTGGGCCTCAGGATTCACCTTCCGGGTGCGGGGAGCCCGTACCTGATGGTGCTTGGGGCTTATTCCTGGCTCTGTGCTCAGGGAACACTCCTGGTGGTCTCAGAGGTCCATATGAGGTGCTGGGACAGAACTCCAGCCAGCTACATGCCAAGGCACAAGGTGGGCACCCGGCCTGCGGTCCTACTGCTCCAGACCCTCAAGGCTTTTGTTTATTTGCTTTTCGGGCCCCATCCTAGCCATGCTCCGTGCTGGCT